>VXAX01001622.1:37654-123327 GCA_013399835.1 Leptocoma aspasia
GCCCGGCTCGGGGCAGCGGAGGGGCAGCGGCTGGAGGGCGGCTGGAGGGTGGCCCAGGGCTGCAGGCAAGGCAGGGAAGGGAAGGGAAGGCAGGAGGGGAAGGCACGGAATGAGCGACCGGCCCGGCGGGCAGCCATCGCCTGAGGCGAGTGAGCCCCGGGCATCCCCTCCCGAGGGGAGCAGCGAGGAAAGTTCCAGCTGCCGCAGCCTCGTGTGTCGTTTAATGTGAGGATGGAACAACTGTTCGGTGAGGTTTTATTGCTTTTCTTCCCCACACTCTTACTCTCACGTGAGGAGTTGGGATCTTTCATCCCTTTTGGAAGAGGCCACAGTAATGATTTCTGCTGCTTTCCTACAAGGCCCATCCACAGAGACAAAGTGGGAGACAAATTTGTGTGGTCACCTATGCTCTGTACGTAACACACGAGGCTAATTTTTCACATAGGTGAAAGGAAGGGAGAACCTGTGAGGTGTCCAAATGAGAACCGAGAAATAATCATTCTGTGCTCAAGTTGTCACCTGCACGCAGCTTGCAAATGCCACGAAGAAACTTACAATGCAATGTGATATTTGACCACGGGTTGTAAATATCACCACGCTGTAACTGAATGAGAATCCGTGAGATTCCATGGGCTGGTTGACCTTAGGATCTTCTGGCAAATAGGCTGGTTTAGATCACATCAGCATCGATAAGGAAGGAAGGATGTGCTGCGAATGGGAGGGACAGGCTCTGTGGAAAGAGCAGATAAGCTGTGAGGAACCCCTGTCCTCCACAGCAAATTTGGCACTAGAAAAATCTGAGCTGGCACCAATAATAAGATAACGGTTCTATGTTTCTATAGGTGCTTTGAAAATTTATACAAATTGGTCATTAAGGGATGTACAGCATGGGTTTATCTTGTTGCAGCAAGGAAGAAAAAGCACCTATTTCCCCTCTTTAAAGTAAAAAATAAGCAATTGAGACCTTTCTCCTCCATAAGCCTTGAACCCTGGTTCAGCAATATCTCAGCAGCACGCTGTGTAGTGATGAACAAATTTTTGTTGGTGTTTTGCTCGAAGAAGAGGAAGCTTCTCTCTAATTTTATATGGGCCTACATTCCATTAATTTTATTCTTTGGCTGCTTGCCAGGGAAGTTGGACAAGCCCCTGGGTGGGGTGGGCAAGGACAGCGCTGTCCTGTGGGGCATCGCTGCCATCTGCTGCCATCGGGATGCTCTGCCACAGGGCATTTCCAGGGCATTGACCAGCGGCAGGGCTTCCTTCCCCTTCCCTTTCCCTTTCCCCTTCACCTTCCCCTTCCCATTCCCCTTTCCCTCTCCTCTCCCTCTTTGCTAAATCACATCGGAATATCTTCTCATTTTTGGTTCAATAACTAAGGGAAATAATTGATTTCTGTCTGCCTAGAAGAAAACAGTGGACTTGCAAATTAATTTATTAATCTCTAAGTCTTATGAAGAGGAACATTTCACTGGATTTTGACTTTATTATTTCCATAAGTCAGTGTCATTTCAAACATGGGAGTTCTGGCAGCAGGGACTCCTTGGTACTGCTCTGTAGTGAAGCCTGGTTTGTGTAACCTTCCCTTGAATTCCAGCGTGTCTGGTGGGCAGCTGATTAGAAGGAGGATTTCTGTGAGGTGTATCAGCAGATACCGAAGGCAGTGCTCTACACTCAGGATGTTTATTCAGCAGTGGGATTTTCTGTAGTGTACCAAGCTGCCGTTAGATGTCAGCAGGATATTGAGCACAGCCTCTGCTGCCAGTCGTGTTTGAAGCTTGTACTGAGTGCATGGAATTTTGTCACCTCAGTGGTTTTTTTTTTAAACACAGTAAAGTAAATTGAAGTCCCCAATGATTGTGGAATAATAGCAAAGGCTATTCCTGAAACTGTTGTTGATTCTTACCTCAAAAAGTTGCTGGATGTGGAATATTCAGTTTCACAATCATTCCAATATTCAATGGAATTATGCTTGGAGCTGGCTTATTACACTAAATTTTATGTGAAACCTCAATTTTGCCCATGCTTTTCTAAACACATGAAGTGCTGTGTGCTGTGAGCTTCCCACAGGGATTAGCCATGGCAGTTTGGTAGTGAGGTGTGGTGGTGTGCCTTATTTTAGTGTGCTTTTCCCAGTTTACAATACATTTTAAGCAACTCTTACAATTGTTTTCCGTTGCTGTTTGCCATTCTGAGTTTTGAAGGGTGCATTTAAGTATGTCAGGACATCTACTGGGTTCCTGCTACATATGTGTTTAAATATTTTGTTGAATTTTTAATTCTCTGGAGAACTTTTTCACTTCCCTTATACATTTGCAGTAGGTCTGTCTCCATATATTTTGGCTTTAATCTTAAAAGCGCTGCTTTGAATCATTTCCCCCTAAAACATCCAGAAGTAATCAAACCCAGAGTGCAAGTTCCACAAACATTTCCCACGCTATAACAGCCTGCATTTCATTTAGTTGCCTATTTTTATATCATGGGACTATTTGTTTTCAGTGGCAATAGAGTATGTATATGTTGGACAATAATCCCAAAATAGAAATGTCCTAAAATCAGGTTTCTTTAGACAGAGTAATTCCTCCCACATTAAAAGATTCATAGTTTAAAATAGCTTTGAGTCTGGGAGGTTCATTATTTTTATGTTGTTCACACTTAGAGAATACATATAAAAGATCATTCAGAACAAAGCTCATCCTGAGGGAATCCTGAGTTTTGGGGCTGCTGTACTTGGATTTTACAGGAGAAAGCAGGGGTCACAGCAATCTGTCTCCCCCATGGGGTGCTGCTGCTGGGGGCATTTGAGCTTTGAAACAAACCACTGTGCAAAATAATCTGCAGATTGTTTTCCTGATTTAGGATACTTTCATCATTACAAACATCAAGAAAATCTGGTCAATTTTTCAGCAAATACTTTTACTGCCAAAGTATCTATGAGTATTACAAGAATTTTAGAAATCTAGGAAATTCTACACAACTAACTCCTTTGAATTCTCCCATACATCCTGTAGGGGATATTCAGGTCCACAGATACAAATCAAAGTCAGATTAAACTGTGCTTGCTGATGGTATTTGGTTACAGAGAATATTTTGGAGATAATTTTTTGGTTTTTGAAGTGTTTCTTACAGTTCAGTGAGGCAGAGGACTGAGCTTTCAAGACTTCTAGCAGTCTAAGAGCTCCTCCAGCCCTGGAGCCAGTTTGGGGGAGGGGAAAAGAAGGGAAGGGGATGTAGCAGTTGTAAATTTCCAAATTTCCCAGAGCTCTCCAGTCAGTTTCTCTAAGGAGAATCTTCCTCCTATTTCCTATGCTGGTCATGTGCACAGAGCCTTTACTTGTCATTTCTGGGCTTACCCAGGATCCATCTGGGCAGCCGGGGCTCTTTTTGATTTTTCAATATAATGATTTCTTTACTTCTGTCGGTTTGGCAAAAGAGAAAATCTGTGTCTGACAAAACAGAGAAAGCCTGAGGTAACACACACAAACCAGGCAAATGTGCTAGAACAAGTCAAAGTCATCAAGGTGCCTCAAAGCAGCAGCGGAATGTCACTTTGCTGTTCCAGAAACCCAGGCTCAGAAGGAATCCTCCTGCATGTGTCACCGAAATTACAAGTTTGTCTCACACTTAGATAGCCTGGGGGCTTTAGCACTTGTAACTGCTCCATCCCTGGAATTAAGGAGCAGAGCTGCATTCCAGAACACTGGCATGCTTGAAAGATTTAGTTGCAGAATAAGAGATTATGTTACTGAAAAAACAAGATACTGAAGGGCTGTACATTTCACTCTATGTATTTAATAGTTCTATATTTTAAACCAGAATAACTGTGTAAGACAGTGAAAGCGGTTCTGGACAAATAATACAGCCTAAATCTGATGATAAAAAAGTAACAAAGCTCTGGGGGCTTTGTAATAAAAATGTATTTTATTGCAAATACATTTCTGGCAGCAGTGATTAGACTGTACTGGATGCAGAAAAAGGACTAAAGGAAATGTTAAGAAAATGAAGGCAAACATTTGTATTCACTTTTATTGGCAACAAAATTGGCTCTGAGCTGGGGGTCAGTGGCAGTAGAGTCTGGTGAGTCATATATTTGTGTCAGAATATTTCTGAAATGGCCCAGTCCTGTGTTCCTCATTTACAAGACATTATTTTTTCCATAGTCAGGGTTCCTATGGGGCTCAGATTTCTGTAACAACCTTTGACAGGAGATTTGAAGTGCAAATGGGACTTGACTGGCACACAGAGATTTTACTGGATGACCAAACCCCACAGTTTTCCCTGTTGTTCCCCTGTCCACAGCAGCTGTTGTTCTTCCCTTGTCTTTTTATAGAATCTTAGAATCATTTAGGTTGGAAAAGACCTTCAAGATCCTCGAGTCCAACTGTTACATGAAATGAAAGAGCTAATTGGTGTTTTTGAAAATGGAGCATTAAGTAAAGCTGAAAGTTTAAGAACAGGTTTGATAGAGAAACCGAGAGCCCCATGATGTGTTTCTATGGAAACTCCAGTTTAAGGTTTTATCTGATGGATTCTAAAAAGGGTACAATCTGCCTCTTTTTTCTGATTGGGTAGACAGAGGAGAAATACAGCAGAACCAGTGTTGCAAAGTGATCTTTGGAAAGATAGTTAATGAAGTGCTTCAGGATGAAAACTGCTGTACAAATGAAAGGTGACATTTCTGTCTTAATCACTGCCTCTAATGATGAGATTTTTAGGACAGATTGCTGGAGAGAAGCTGCAGCTCAGCAGTCAAAGTACTGGTGTAAGTTTCCATTCAGCTGCTGTTGCTGAAATGTTTGATTGTTTTTACTGAGAATCTGAGCATTAACTTCTCACTTAGAGTTGGCCATAGGATGTGGGCATTTCCTGTGCACATCTCTGGGCACTTCCAGTCCTGACTCATCACATTTCTGACTTCCTCATTCTCTGCTGGTAAATGTCCACCCTGCCCTGCTGAGCCACATCCCTCCAGTCCCACAGTCCCCAGAGCTCTGCCAGTGGCCTCTTGGTTTCTCTGGTTGTTGTGGAATTCCAGAATGGTTTGGGTATTCCCAATGGAAGGGAACTTAAAGTCCATCAATGGACTGGACCAGGTGCCTCCCAGCCCCATCCAGCCTGGCCTTGGACACTTCCAGGGGCATCCTGTGCCAGGGCCTCCCCTGCAGCACCCTTGGCACAAACCCTGTGCCACGGGCTGTGCTAACGAGGCCAAGACTCTGCAATTCATTCATCGTATCAGAAGTGGAACGTGCTGGTCAGAGATGAAAGCTGTGAGTCACAGAGCCCTTGTGCTATTTCTGTCCATGCTTTTATTCCCTTGATTTCACTTTCTTAATCAACACAGATGGATTCCCAGCCTTAGAATTCATTATGCACCATCCATTCATCCTCACTTTCTACCAGATCTTTCAGTACTTCACAGCAGAGACTGATTCTCACTTAATCAAGTTTGAGTTCAGGAGTCAGTGGCACCTTGTGCTGGCTGTGGTTAATTCCCTCACAATTCCATGGCCGTACAAATGGCTTCATTAGCAACATAGCATATGCTCATGTACAGAATTTGTTGAGACTGAGACATCTTCATCTTTGTCTTCTAATAATGACTGTTAGAGCAAATTAAATAACTCATGTATTTTTACTTGTGCTCTAATGAGTTCAGGAAATACTTAGACTCTTTTATGCCAAGTATAGATTCACTCCTGGATTGATGCTTTACATGGAAGAGTAATATGGAAAAGAGCAGAAATTTATTTCCAATTTAACAACTTTTCTTTCTTCCCACCTCCTCAGAAAACTCAGAGCTACCTGCAGTTTCATTCCTCTTGATTTGGCTCTTCATCTTTTGTTGAGCTATTTCCCATGTTTACTGCTACTTTCCTTTGGGGAAATACTGTTCCACAAGTAAAATGTGGAATATAATGTAAAGAGCACTGTTTCCAACAGCAGCTACCAGGCAACCCTAAAGTTCAGGATTTTTCATTCTGACACAAGTGTTTGATACTGGAAATGAAATATTTCTGCTTTGGCTCGTTTGGTTTGTTCCTTTAAATAGATCAAGTGGAGTACACCAGGTGTTTGGAGCTCTAGCACAAAATAAAAGGAGAAATTAATAAGGGTTTAGATAATTTTAAAGATAGTGAGAGTGGTTTAATGGGAGAAAAATTTACTGTTTCCATTGTACAAAAGCAAACAGAAACAGGCTTGTGCCAGCAGCCGAACAATGTAAAATAATGACTGGCTTTGTCTCTGTAAGGCTGTTCAAACCAAATGACTGAAATTATCCCAATGACGTATTCCCAGTTCAAGAGATAAAAATGAATTCATGACTATTGTGCATTTCTGGCCTTCATAATTCCACTCTCCTTTCACTTCTGGCTACAATCTCCCCAGAATTTGGGATAGCAGTGCATGGTTCTGGAAAGGTAAATTGCTGGCAGAGGGTTTGAAAAGGATTCATTATCACCATGCCAAGCTAGAAGAGATTTTTTTCCTTCCTTGATTTGTAATGTGGTTGCTGCAGAGACCAGCAGTTGCTGCTCCGAGTGAAATCTCCAAGCCCAGAGAGGTCAGCTTTGTTCTGCCCCTTCTGCAGGTGGCTGCAGAGGAATTCCTGTGGGTTTCAGACACCTTCTGCAGATTACTGACAAGGCTGTGCTAGACACAATCACTGATCTTAACATCTGAGCTTCACTCTGAGCAGCTCAGACTCCCTGTCTTGTGACAAAAAGACACTTCCTTAGCATCCAAACCTTCTGTGCTTACTCTGTGTATTTTGGGAATTATGTCCACACTATCAATATGGTTAACTACAAGTCCTGACTGAGCTAAAGTTGCTACAGTAATTCCAAATATATTGTGTGCAATATTCTGCAGTGGAACAGGGGAGTTATAACAAACTGTTTGCCCCCCAGGGCCAGCAGTAACATTATTTGAAAAGAAAACAGAAATGATTAAACCATTATGGCCTCTGACTCTGGTTCTCACTTGGTTGACAAGATCTGTTTGGTTAGAAGGTTAGATAAATTTGATGACTATGTTTAAATTACAAGATACTATGGTAAACTCTTCAAGAGGATATTGCTATATTTAGTAAATCTCTCTAATAAAGCACTGCTTGTAGAAGCTTTTACTCAAGCTTTCTTTAGAGCTGTCAAGACACTCTTTAGTCAGTGACTTTTATTGCTTGTCTCTATGCAGTGTTTGCTGAGCAGCTGATTATCTGATCATAGAACAGTTTCTGGTGTGCTTTGTGAAAGAAATATTTTATTTTTATTTCTACTGCTTCAGCAGGACAATTTCATATTGGGTGCATCTGTTCTTATTAGTCATAGCTAAAGTAGCTCGAGGGAGCCCCGCAAAGCTATATAGATCCTTTAAAAACTTTGGTGACAGATATATTGCTTTATGACTTCCCCCTGGGCTGATTTTTGCTATTTTCTGAAACTTATCTAGTAGAAAGCCTTTTTTAGGATTATTACTGTTAATTATTTTCCTTAAAGTAATAAGATGCTATTTTCATTTACAACATGAAAGAAGTTTGGTATATACATAAAACATCATAATCTGACTTCAGTGCTATTTTGGTTGAACTAGATGAATTAGAAGCAATTATTTTGTGTATATATGCAGTGTGGATAATCCTGAAAAGTGTGTGTTTTTTGTATAAAGTCTCTTTCCTTGCATTTAACTCAAATCAGTTTCCAAACATTGGACAGGGCCTGGTTTTAGGAAGGAATCTCTGAGGAACACCACAAGCCAGGAGGGAATTGTGCTGTAATTTCAATAACAGTAAGAGTTTACTGGCAGTCAATATAGAGGTGTGGTTAAAACATTCCAAATGGTAGCATAAAACAATCCCTGACGTCCTCTGCTCCGTGAGATCCTGTGACAGCTCTTTGGCCTTTGCCTTGTCTGGGTTCTGCTTGAGAGGAATGATGGATTTGTCTTTACAAACAAGCTGTGGGTCTGCTGGTGGATAAAACTGGCACTGAGAGATAAAAGAAACAATGGGAAGGATTCCACTGATTGATGAATGGAAAGAGATATTTGCCTTTACAAACAAACTGTAGGTTTGCTGAGAAATTAAACTGGATATTGAAAGATGAAAGAAACAATGTGGGAAAATCCTAAATTCCATAAGAATTAAAAATTAAAAAGGAGGGTTATACATTAGAGGGGAATCTCAGGTATCAGTCTGTACCTCTCAAGTACCTCAGCCCATGGGGAAAGAGAGAAGGGAAATGGGGCTGGGAAATTGGGATAAAAAGGGGGCTGCATCCTCCAAAAATTGGAGAGACCCCAGGGGAATGGCCCATGGCCTCTCCCTTTATTGGAATAAAGTAAAAGGACTCCTCTGTCTCCTTTTTGGACATAAAGCTCTGATGTTTGTGGATTAATTTTCCTGACATGCTCATGAAGAGTTTCCCTGGGCCTAGTGAATTACCCTGCAGTGTGTCAGATGTGCCCACGGTGCTGCTGTGAGTGAGGCTCAGCCCTGAGGTGGTGTGAGATCCAGGAAATGGATGTGGCTGAGAGGGGCAGGAGAGCCCTCAGGAGCCCGCTGGGTCATCTGTGCCTCACATCCCTGGGCTGGGAGATTTTACTGCGAGATCGTTCCTCTGGCTAAGCACCTGCTGCAATGTGCCCCAGTGGTCAGTGGAGCTGTTCCACTGTGGCTCACAGAGAGCATTAAATCTGCAAAGTGCTGCTGAATTCTCAGCCTGACAGTCTGTTATTACACCACGCTGCAGTTTTACTTTAATGTGCTCCTGCCTCCAGGAACGGTGCTGTAATTAACAGCATGGTGGATGTGGTGTCCGACCCGCTCCGTGCCCCCAACACAAGTGCATTCATTTGCTGATTGTTTGGTCCTTACTGATACTCCACCTGTTTCTGTTCTGTCTTGCTGCTGTCTCCAGGGAGTGGGCAGTGGTGTGAATGTCTCTCCTCACTCAGCAGCTGAAGATGCATTTCCTTCAAAGCCTGCAATCGATTTCCTGAATGACTATTTTTGCTCAATTTGTGATAGACTTGAGGTCTCGTTCCTTATTAAGTTGTTGTAGAACTCTCTGTGGCTCTGGTTAGACTGGAATCAACACGGACAATGGGGAAATCCCACTGCTTGCCTCTCCTTTCATCCACAGGACTGTCTTAATGGCTTGCACACTTTCTCAGCTGAAGTCATCTCACATTTGGAAGGGATTTATGTTTCTATTTCTTGCTGTATGGATTTGTCCTTTGACTTTTTCATGTAGGTTTAAAATACAATGGAAGTGCCTGAACAGTCTGTCCACAGAGATGCCAGTTACACTGAAGTAATTAAAGTCGTGCCAGTGGTTCCACTATAAAATGCATTTCTTCAAGTTTTATTACTCGGCTTCAGTAGTTTGTTCTGGTAAACAAGTTGTACACTCAGACAAATTGTTTTGAAATGTGTTTTAAATGTCCCTTTGCATATTTTTTGAGCTGCAACACAACTGGGGAGAGACCTGAGCACTTGGCTGAGTTTTGGCTTTCATAAATCACAGAGAAATGTATTATTTTTCCTAGTGAAATGGTGCAACTTGTACCTAATGAGCCTCACTGCTGGTGGGGACATTAGGCTTAGCATTGCTACTACTGTGATTTCAGGGAAACATAAAAATGAGAAACTATTACTGTTATGCACAGATTAAAAAATCTACCTATGCCTAGGTAGCTATGGGGCATGACTGAATGTTTCAATTTTTTCCCCCCCTTAATTTACAACAACAAAAAAACCTTTACAAGACTTTATGGCACTGGATAAGGTACAAAGGCTTGAAGGAGAAAAATAATGTCAGTAGGTTAGATGTTAAAGACTATAGTGCTAATGATAAATATAGCCCAATTAAACTGAGGCACAAACTTTTCCAGCAGGTTCTATCCTGCTTTAATGGCTGGGATTTACTGCCAGCAAACTCCATCTCCTTGAGACTGATATAAATAGAGACATAAAATGTCAAGCTTGACAAGCAGCATTTCATATCAGGCACTGTCTTGCTCATTGTGTTCTCCAGTCACAGATTGTCCTTTAATACCAAATTGTAAACCCACCTTTTCAATCAGCTTCAAGCCAAATGTTCTCTATTATAGTGTAACAACCTCTGCAGTAAAAAAGATTTTGGTTCTGCTGAGCAAAGAATTTGCCCTGTGCATAACACCCCCCATCTCTTGATTTCCATGTGGATTTTAAATATAATTTGTCATTATGGAGATTTCTTCCCATTTCTGTTGCTCTTGGATGCAATCATAACTTTTTGGTAATGAGAAATTATTTTCTTGCTTGCAGTTAAAAAAGAATAGAAATAAGAACTATGTCAGTGCATAGTTTAGACCTGTCTTAAAGTTCTAGTGTAATTCAAGTGTGTGCTTACAAGAATTAGAGTTTGGGTAAGAGGGGACATCTGCAGCCTGTGTAAATACCCAGAAGTGTTTGGGATTATCAGAACGCTGTAGGGGGAAACCTCCCAGTCTTTACATTATGGAAAACACGGAGAAAACTCCCTTGAAGAAATGTAAAGAATTCAAATATTCATATGAAAACCAGTATTCCAATTATTGTACAAACCAAGAAGAGGCGGTGATCTTCTGTTGGATATTGGAAGTAAAAGGGAGAAACCCCTGAACAGTAGGAAAAAGATGAGAAGATGCATCAATGAAGGGAAGCTGAGGCAGGCATAATGCAATACCTGACAGGGTTAAAGGACAAACAGACGGTTTTAGGAGCAGGATGTAAGGGTGGAAGTGCAGGATATTTGCACTGGAGCAGGACTGGGTGACTCAGTTGCTGTGGAAGGTTTGTCAGTGGGAATGCAGTGGAACAGAAGGTCAGGGCACGATCCAGAAACTGCAGAGTAGAGCAAGGTGAGGAAGCTGCAAAACCTGACTCTGCCAGAGGAAACACTCAACATAATTACCATCCCAATTTGTATTACATCACTTCAGAGGATGAGGGCTGCCTTTAATTTATGAATGGGATACAATCTGGAAGGATTTGGATGTCTTCTTCTTGCAGTCACTCACGCTGAATATGTAAGTGTGCACTCACAGAGCCCTGTACCCTCAGCTGAAATGACTGCTGGTTGTTAAAAATAAATTCAAGGACAAGCAGTTGGCTTCAGTTAAAAATATAAGCAATGAAGGGGTGCAGCTGTAGTGGGATAGCATTTGGACTGCCATGGCCTTGATACCTTGTTCATGATGTTATAAAGCTTCATTGTAAGAAATGACTCAAATACTACTCCTTTTTTCTTGAGCTTATTCTTATATACAGGTTTTGAATGGGAACATTTCCTGAGTGGTAAATTCTATTTTGCCTTTGTATCTTCTGTCTCCATCTCTGCCATCTCATAAAATGTTCATTACATTGAGCCCAAAGTGACTGAGCTGAACTTTCATGGGATGATTTGAGCTCCACAACAAAGCCCAGGATCCAGGCACTCGCCTGAGCTCATAACTCTCAGCAAACAATTGTAACCTCTGCGGATCTGTAGTGCTCCTCTTGAGTTTGCAAAGTGCTTTGAGACTAGAGGATGTAAAACATTGTGTAGATGTAGTTTATCTGGTTTGTAAATATTGATGCCCAGAACTACGTTGGTATTTTTAGAATTAGGCTGTGGTGAATCAAAATGGTGATTTAGCAGTACCTGGGCTGCAGTTTGTGCTTCCTTTGGGGTACAGACAGAAAAGGCTCTAAAGATACTTCACCCCGATCCTGTATATTCGTTTGTTTTGTTTCATCCTTAGCCTCTCTCCCTCTTGGGAATTAGTACAGTGAAGTGCATTTCCATGTTTCCTGAAGTAATTTCTTTAAAATCTCCTACACATGATGTCAACTATGTTTGGAACTAATGAAATAGAGTAGTAGGAAGTTCGTAATAGGCTCCTGTGATTCTTTTTTCTGCTTCCTGTTCAGCCAGGGTCAGCTCTGAGGTCAAACCGGGTTGCTCAAGGCTCTGTCTTGTCTGGTATTGAAATCAACCCGTTTCGGAATGGTCAGGGGACACAGTACGGGGGAAAATGAAGATTTCAATGCGGTTCATTCTCGCTGTGGTGTTTCTGTTCCAGAAGGGATCTTCCCGAATCCCCCACAAGAGGGAGTTTCAGACTTTGCTATGGGGGAACAAAGGCGGCACCAAAATGCGCGACGAGCGCTGGTGCCCAAACTGGTTTCTTCAGGTAATCCCACTTAAAAGGGCTTAATGCACCCATATCCATTGCCCCAAATCCCAGGCTGAGGCCGGCAGAGTTGTTCCCATCATTGCTGTACTTTAGCTGTGGGGTCTTTTAGGAAGAGCTGTTTCCTTGTGTCTCCGTGCCGGTATTTAGGTGAACTGTTGTCACTGAATTGTACTTGTAGGTCACCTTGCAGTAAAGGTGATGGCTCTTCCTGCTGTGCAGCTGAGGAGCTTTTGGAACACGCGTGGGTGCCACTCTGTCATCCCAGGTTTGCTCTGTAGCCACTTCTAGGGAACACAGTGTGAGAGGAAAGGCCTCTGGGGTGTGCAGGGCTGGGGACCCTCAGCCAGCACGGGCACGGCTGAACTTCCACCCTGCAGGCAGATGCAGCCCCCAGCTGTTGGTCAGGTGTGTTTTCCACCCTCTGGCCAGAGGGAATCAGTCCCAAGGCTTAGCAGAGTCAGAGGGAGACACAGGGATGGATGTCAGATGGGTTTGTGCCCTTGAACTGACAAGCCAAGTAAATGATGCTGATTGATACTGAAAGGCTCAGCTGTGAGGAAGCCAGGAATGGGTTTGCTCTTCACCCTTTAACTGAAACTGTTCCCCACTTCTGGGTGCTTCCAGCCTGCTCAGGAAGGTCAGAGACGTAAGGGCAGACTTTGAAATTTATTCTGAGCAATTGACTATGGAAACAGGGCTGTTATTTAGTCTCCTGCTAAAGTTATTTGTGCAGAGAGTGAGACAGAGCACAGTTGTATCATGCCAGCCACCTTCTCTGGTTCTCAGCTGCAAATTAAAGTGAAAAAACCTAGAGCAACTTTAGTTTAAGTGAATTTGAAAAACCTCTCCTCAGGATGAAAATAAGGAATAAAGACAGACGTCTGTCTCTACAGATCTTCTCTGAAGCACCAGATCTGAAAGGGGGCCTGTATTAGTAAAAGCTAACTGCTTTTAATCTATTGTAAGGCTGCACTCTTATGAAAAACCTTCTGGCTGAATGATACATTCACTTATGTCTAACCAGAAAATCCATTAGAGGCACAGAATAGATCTTCATTTCAGATTAGGTGAAAGGAAACCAAGGCTGAAACACCAAGATTATGTGGCAGAAGTTTAAAAAAGCTAAGTTAAAGGAACCAAATTAAGGAATTCAAAGAAGTATGGAATGATTCGAAGGCCAAAGGAGGGCTGTCATGAAAATACAATATTTCTGATGACCCATTCTACAGTCCCTATTCAAATTATCAAAGTTTTGGGAACATCACCCAGTGATTAGTTGGACCTGTATAAGTTCTCCTGCATTCTTTTCCAGGGAGAAAATGCTGCCTTCTTGGACACGTATGGGGAACAGCTCCTTCTAAGGGCCTTTCTCCAGTTCCTCTCTGGAATTCCTGCATTATGATGGGGGACTTGTGTCCTTAACACCACGAGTAGGCTGCACAGTTTGCTACAAGGAGTAGCTGTGAGCTCAGGAAAGTCTCTGTAACGAACACTGCTGTTTTCATATGGAGACAAACATAATTACTTTCAGCTTAAATGCCCTTCCTGCTTAAACTACTCACTTCATGTTGATTTAGGAGAATGGGTCTTACACAGCAAGTGCAAATGATACTCCTTGAGTGTCAACTCGATCCTTGAGATCAAAATCATATTTCTCTTGGGTGAAAATGAGTGAGGTTTATTACAGGTTAAGTCTCACTATTGCTACTCTTGTATTAGTATGAGGTTCTGCTCTGTGGGAAGGAGTTGGATCCTCCTCTGAATCCGTGCTCCGTGTGTTCATGCAGTGGGGTTTGTGGGCATGTTGGAAGGTATGGCCCACCTGAAACCTTTGCTTCTCTTCCTTGTTTCATTCAACAGCAAAGCATCTTTTACTTTGTCCATCCTCACTTTTTTATAAAGGCAAATAACTTCCTGTGATTAATTGTAGTACATCTATCAACAAAAATAAACATTCTAAATGCATTTTAGAAATTCTCATTTTAAAACATGAGGCATAAGTTCTTGTGAATTTAGAGAAAAACCAGCACAGATTTTATGGTAAATCAGTTTGTGAGATTTGTCTAAAGCATTCTGTAACTCCGCAGTCAGTGCAACTCAACATCTTTTCTCTTTGTTAAAGAAAATGCTCAAATCCATTAGTTAATTCAAGCTGAATAAACTCTGTGGTGTGCCAAATACTATAAAAGGGAATATTGAATTGTTCCTTGGAAAGGCCCCTAGGATCTGTCATGTCCATTCAATATTTTTTACTAAGATGCAGATATGCTCCTGTGTCTTTATGAACCATCATAATGTGAGGTTTGTTCCGTGTGACCAAGTAAGAATATGAGCCTGATGCTTGCTCAGCTGACAGCACTTGGTGAATCCAGTGATTGTGCTGTGAACTGCAAGGTCCTGAGTTCAGGTTCAGTCTGCTGGTGGCACAGTTCTGCGTGGGTTTGGGTTTGTGACCTCCTACTGCAGCAGTTCAGAGCAATCCATTACCCTTGGAGTTATTCATGGCACTGCCACTCCAGCTCAGTCATGTGGCATTTCAGAATTTCACACAGCCCAGCTACAGGGCCTGGAGTGAAAGCAAAAAGGGAGTGCAGGGGGTGTGCCTGGGACCCTGGGGTGCTGGGAGGCCTCCAGAGGTGAATATTCACATTTATCTAACTGATAAGGCCCTATCATGTCATTTGTTTGTAGAACAAATCCGTCTTGGCTTGCTGCTTCCCTTTGCCCATATTCTGCTGAGCCTGAGTGAGGGCACAAGGCTTTTCCTCCCAAGCAGGACAAGGAACAAGGAGCAGCAGGTCTCTGAGGCAGGAATGCAGAGGCACTGGCACAGCCTGGCCCCAGCTGTTCCACTGAGAGGGAAGAGTTGCTCCACAGCCTATCACTGGTAAGCACAGCTGCAGGGACACTTCACAGATATGATTTCTCCATATTTAATTTATGCTGCCTGTATTCAGATAGTGAAAGATCATCCAGGGAGACCTTTTTGCCATTGGAATAGCAATGCCTTTTCTTTCCAGCCTTCTTTGTGCCTTTGGAAACTTCATGCTATTTTGTGTGACTGTGTGCTACCTTTATATAACCCAGGTAATATTTCACAAGCATTTCAATGGACAATGGTGCTGTCAAGGACTGTGGTGCTGCTTCTCACATTATATTGCTAAGCAACATACAATACAGCAGCATGATACCTTCTGCAGTTGGTAAGGAGTCAAGCTCCAATATTCAGTAAAATTATTCTGATCTACTTTTCCGTTACACAAGAATCCACTCATTCAGCACACAAAGATTTGTATAATTAGTAACAAAATCATACAAAAGTTAGACATTTTTGAGATTTTTTTAATTTCAAGAGTTAAATATATTTTTTTCCTAATTACCCCCAGAGAAGTTGCTCTTAGCTGTTTTGAGGTTGTGTGGCTTTCACTGACTTTGTCGTGATTTGCTTTTATCAAAATACCAATTAAGTAAAATGCTTCAGCTTTGAAGCAGGTTGGTTTACTTACCTGCTTAAAATTACAGATGTGCTGGAACACCTCACTTCAGGTGAGGGCAGAGAGAAGATGTCAAATCTCTGTTCAGATCAACACAGATATTTCATAACATCTACCTGAAATACAGACTATTGTATTTGATAAGGTGGAATCTCACTTGTCTCATGTATTCCAAACTCCTCTATTTAAAGCCAAGTTAATGATGAACTTGAAAAGATCTGATCACTTTGTGAATTCACATCTGACATTTCATAGTGGAGATCATTTTTGTCAGCTGATCTCACCTCTATAGAAACAGATGCATACTTTTGGTTATATTAATATTTCAAATAATTCAATGGGACCATCACTCACAATGAAGGGGTCTCTCTAAAGTATTTCAGTAGACCCTGAGAGGAGAATTGTGGCATTTGGAGATTTAATGAAGCCTTTCCTGTGAGTTGTTTCTCACTGGATTTCAGCAGCCATTAGCACCAGTTCCACTGGCTGGCCCTGGGTAAGCAAAACTCTCATGTCGTTGCTATCAAGGACTGTTTCAACATTCTACTCTCAGCATTAGCCACTGTGATAGGGATCAAAGGAGACTTGCTATTATTCATCTTTTATCTTAAAGGCTTGGAGCATGAGGTCAAAATCAGAGTTATTGTCAGTAATGAAATCACAAACTGTGCAATATTGAGCAAGGCAGGGTCGGCAAAACCAGCAATGTGGAACAGAAATGATTTAGGTGCTTCCAGGAGGGACTGCTGGGAACAGCTGGGCTGATGTGGTGGGAGGGAAGGATTTGGGACTATGAGAAGCTGTTTCTCTAGGAAAAGCTTGATCCTCATGGAGGTGGTCTCCCCTGGCTGGTGTGGGATGTGTGGGTGGGAATGCTGCTCCTCCAAAAGCCAGAACAGTACCAGGACCTCTCCTTCCTGTGGGTGCCAACGTGCCCACTGTGCTGGGACTGCCTGGGAGGGAGGCAAGGCCTGTGTCTGGGAAACTCACTTCTTCCCCATGAATCTTTGTCTCCACATCCTAATTCTAAAAAGAGAGACCGAATTTTGGGGAGCTGTATACCTCTGCAGGGGTACTTAGCTCTCCAGGTGGCATATGGAAGAAAATACAGGCTTTGAGGATAATAACAGTGGGCAGGGGGTGAGGCAGAGCAGCTCAGTGTGTGAGAAATGGTCTTCACTGGAACAAGAGCACAGTAAACAGATTGGCTGATAATGCTGAATACCAGGCAATTTCCTTTTAAATTAGCAGATGGGAGGGAAAGGAATATAAAAGGAAGTAAGAGAAAAAAAGAAGCTAATGATGAATGTTGAACGGGAACAAAATGTTGCCAAGACATCATGAGAGAATGAAGAATTGATGAAGAAAGGGAAATTAAATTGGTGCTTGATACAGGAGCTCAAAGAGCTTTGAAGCCCTGGCTCCAGTGTCTGAGGAGTGCTTTATAGGATCCTGGGACAGATGTGTTTTACTGACATGCCCCTTGTGGCTGCAGAATTGGACACGGGGAGGATTTTGTGCTGATGATAAAAACCTGCAGCAGAAGAGAAGCCCAAGAGGGGATCTCATAGTCTGTGCAGCCTGAAAGGCATTTCTGAGCATCAGGCAAAGCCAGTTTCATCTGACACTAAAATTATTCTATCAAGTGATGGGAACTGATTATAGAAATTTGTTGTATCTCCTTGTCAGAATAAGAAGGCACATGAGGACACAGCTAAATCAGATAAAAGTAGGCTGCCAAAAAGGAGGAGGAAAAAAAAGTACTTTTAATTCTTCCAACCATTCTAATAATTTCAGTTAGAACAAAGCTGGAAGATTGGAGAGTCTGGAGATGCTAATATTGCCTTGGGAGAGGTGGACACACATGTCTGAACAGACAACAGCATCAGCAGCTGGGTCTAAAGCAGTTACACACTGCAGCAAGTCAGACCTGATACAGAAAATGAATAAGTTAATGAAAAGATGAAGAAGCTGAAACACCTTACTGGAGTTTCTAGAGGAGATGAGATATACAGGAAGATCAGTTATAAAACCCAGCATGTTCCACCAGGAAAGGGGGTCTGGAATGAGTGGGTAAAGTAAGCAGAGACAGAATGGCTGGATGTGGAAATCCAACTGTATCAATCACCCTCATACACAGAGAGAGGAACTTGTATGTTTAATTTGGGTTTAAGTAGACTAAAATGTTTTTCTTTCATTTCTTATCTTTGTAGCTGTATTACCTAAAATGCTGTAAGTAAATGTTAATTTGATTTGACCTTGGTCTGTGCTGAGCAAAGAAGTATTTCAGGGTAAATGGGAGAAGCAGCCCTCACCTGAGGGCTGACCTGTGGTGGAAGGATGAATCCAGAGGGGAGGATTCCTGAATAACTGTTTTAGGTTCCCAAAAATACTCTGTAGGAAAGACAAAGGATAAGCCTCACATGGACTAATTGGAGAAGTATCATAGGAGTCAGGAAAGGAAGTGCAGGGTAGATGATTGATCAGTCAGGATTTTTTGTTCATCAGCATAATGAATAGCAGGTCTGAACCTCCCAAGGATGCCAAGATGAGCATTTATTTTCTGTCTTTTCACCTTATGTTTCCTCTTCCTGTTGATTTCAGTGAAGTTTTGCATTTTTTAGCCAAGTCTGAAATGAGATTTGCTGGAAGTACTTCACACCCACACAAATATCTCAACAATTCTATGGAAACTGGGTTAAAACTGGTTTCTCTGTCAGGTATTTCAATCTGTTTCTGAGGGCTTGGCTCAGGCAGAGCTAATTGAGTAAGAACAGAGATTGTGTTCTCATACTTTTGTTCTGCCTAAAGCAAGGGAGAATATTGAAAAAGTGAATGTGAAACAAGAAGTTACTGGACAACAAAAAGGAAGACTGACAGTAATGTCCCAAAAAGACACATTATAAGCTTTTTTTTTTTACCAGAAACAGATTAGAAACCCTAAGAAGGAATAAGCCATCATTTATCTTGGATTTCACTTTCCAAGTGACAGCAACCAACAGAAGTTAGCTCAAAACCTTTGCATTTTGCTATGGGAGGTTCACATAATGCAGGAATCCATGTGGAGTAATTTAGCCTCAAAAAGCCAGTGAAATGAAGAGGCTGCTTGATCTGGAAGGACAACAATTGGCCGAATCTCTAAACTGAAAGGGAGAGAAGGAGGGAAAGACAGGAAACAGTAATGAAGGAAAAGAAGGAGCAGGCTCAGAGCTGACAGCCTGAGGGCTCACACTGTGTTTTAATGCAGCAGCTTTGTTCATGTGCCTAAACACTCCTTGGAATTGTTTCTTCTTTCTAAGTTCCATGTATTTCTGGAGAGAAGTTGCAAATAGAAAGGAGTCCAGCATTTCTATACTATGGATGTATGGGAATAATCTACTGCTCTGTGGACATCAAGATTTCAGAGGATCTGGATGTCAGTTTATTCCCTCGTTTACACTGAGTATGACACTGGTCGTACCTGGCAGAGGGAAGAAAATACGATATCCAATATACAAAAAGATTTATAATTGCTACACCAGGGCTACTTTTCCAGCAGATATTATTGAGGATTTAGTAGTTGATTTGGATTATATTTCTTTTAGCCTGCACCCTCACAGAAGCATCAGTTGGAATTTCTGTCCATGTTTCAAGAGTCTGCATGTCATTTCCCCCATGTTGCTGTGCAGTAAGTTCCCTTCAGAGCTCCATTCACTATGAATTTAGCTTGGTGCAAGAAGGAAGGATGAGTAATGTCAATGTAGTCTACACTTGTAAGCTACTGACCCAATGTTTGGATATCCTCAGAATCCTGATTAAGGATCCAAATGTTTATATGAGTATTTCTCTGAATTGCATTTTCTGTGGGCACTTTATTAAGGATAGGTTGATGTTGCACCTTTTGCTGTTGTATCTCATCTCCATAACGTGACAGTGAAGAGAAATGCACTGTCCAAGGCTGTCCAGCCACTGAGGCAGCACACACTGATCCCTGGGCATCCAGAACGTGAGCAAAGCTTTGCAGAGTTTTTCAGAAGAGCTGAGAAAACAGCAAATGCTTCTTGTTCCTGTTTCTAGGAGACAACTGCAGGAACATAGTGAGGAATCTGTAGAGTCAGCTCGGATGGAATCTCAACAGACAGCTTGGTAAATTGGGCACAGAACTCTGGGTGTTGCAGACCTTTTGTTATTTCTGCCCAGGAGTCAGTTTAGTTTTATTTTTCTCCATTAAACTGCCAGTAGGGTTTTACTAAAGAAGCCCAAAGATACTTCCCTCAGCCTGAAGTTTACAGTAGCAGGAGGTGGTGTTATGTTCTAGTGACCCTGAAAGAATGTCCTGATGTTATTATCAATTTTTGGGGTCTTTAAAATATTGACTACATTTGATTGTTGGCATTTTTCACAGTAGAATATTTAATGTGCGCTCCTTTCATAGCAGTAGTTGTATTTTCTATAATTACTATGGAGCCTGTAACTCTGAAGCATTTTGTTGTTTTCTTTTCTTTAGAATTTTGTTTGTTGATGATTACAAGATTTAGTAGTTTGTGGCAGAGATTTAAATAGAGATAAAAGGCTCAGTCTGTTCAGCAAATGGCTTCTGAAGGCAAAGGGGGTTCAGGAAGTGCCGTGCTTCGGGCACATACCAGACACAGAACTGCTCTTCCACCAGGGAACATTCTGATACACCAAACTCCTAATGGTTCACAGCACTGAGCACTGAGGGAAGGTGTGACAGGAGCCAGTCCTTGCACTGATATCCTGGGGAATGTCTTTCACATTGGCTCTTTCTCCAACACTGATCTTGCAGCTTTTCACACTCCTTTTAATCATTACACCTTTTTTTTTTTGCACATGCTTTTTCTCTGTGGTAGAGCTTTGCTGAGTTCTGGATGAAAAGTTGCCACCTCAGATGTGTGATTAGAGCATCACCTTCTTCCGAAAATTAAGATAAAAGCCTGCTGACTTAATAGCAGGAGCATTTGCACAGATAGAATCTTCATAGCTGGGGCTGCTCTGCAACTGGGGCCTCCTGAGGATCCCAGTGATATTTGACTTCTCTAAGTGAAATGGTTAAACTGGGAAGAATCTCTTGGGGAGATTCTTCCCCCCCAGTATGAAGTAACCAAGGCTGCATCATTTCCATTTGTGCCTGTGACATATTCAAGCACATTTCTAAGAGCTGTAGTTCAGCTCAAGCAGCAAAGCAGCACAAAAGGGCTTTGGCATCAACTTTTGGAGTCAGATGATCCCTGCACTTGCTGTCCAGGGCAAGATAAGCTGCATCTCAATGGAAACAGCCCCAGCCATGAGCAGGGACTTTGAAAACGTGCCAGGTAAAGCCAAAGAAACTGAAGCTGGTTACTGGGTATGAATTGTTATTCAGCCCTCACAAAAGAGGAGGCTTTGACAACACCCCCGGTAACCTTGGCAAAGGGTTTTGTTAAGCAGGTCTGTGCCTCGCTGGCTTTTCAACCCGCAGGCATTGATTGCTCCCTCCTACATGGGAATTTGTGTTTGAGGAAGGGCTGGGTGGTGGCAGCAGCTGGGGCACCACGCTGGGCCTTTGCTCTGCTCCCAACAGAGCAGAGCCTGCTCTGCTCCCAGGGAAGAGCAGCTGAAACTGCCCTCACTCCTTCCTGCAGAGAGCCAGCCTCGGGGGTTCTGATGGCTCCTCATTGAATCACAGAACCCTGGAGCCACTGAGGGTGGAAAAGACCTTTAAGATCAGCAAGTCCAACGTGGATTTCTCCCATCGTGAGACACTGCTGAGGATGATGAGTTATCTTTTAGATGAATGGAATATTATTTTGAAGAATAGAGTGTTGTTCTCACAATGTCTCTTGGCTGCACTTGTTTATACAATATTTCTACTTACTTTTTCCTATAGATCTTTAGGCACTTGGTAGAACAGAAAACAGGCTTTTTATAGACTCTGCTGGCTGTGTTCTATTACTACTATACATGAAGTGGGGAAACCTGGTCCAAAGGAAACCCTTTTCCCTGAAATAAATCCAAGACCAGTTATATCACCACATGTTCACTGCAAACTTAGACTGTATTGCTTAATCTGGAACTAACCAATTACTTCATGATAAAGATTCAGTGCTGATCTGTGTGGCCGATAATAGGGAGATGAGGTGATTTGCCCCAAGCTTTACAGCAAACCAGAAGCAAGGGTCATCTTTCTTGTTTACAATTTCATGTTACGGTGTAAAATAAATGCCAATGTGAGTGATGATTCCATCTGTTAGGAAAAGACATAGGAGTTAGGAAGTAGCAGCTCCCAATTCCTCCAGTGTAGTCTGACATATTGAGCACGACTGGAGCCTGGGACATAAAAGATGCTGAAGCAAACATCATGCAGCCATTAGGCAATTAGATAGAAATTCTTTTTCTGTCTCCAAACCAGCTATTGAGGGGAATGCAGGGATGCTCTGATTAGATAGTAACAGAAGACATTTAATTTCCATTGCCATCCAACAATTTCTAAATTCCTTCCTTGAAGAGTCAGCTTTCCAAAACTCTCCATTTTGTGTTCCACTTAACCTCATGGGTATTGCAGGGGAACATGCTCACTGGACTTCTCTTTCCACGCTCATTACTTCAGTGTATTTGGCTCATTTCCTAGGATTTGGTCTAGCACAGCCTCTGACCATCCAGCCATTTGTCTGAAAATCATTTCCCTCTTCACTTGTGCAGTTTTCCTTTCAGTGCCTGAGCAATTAAAATCCCAAGTGATCAAAGCCTTAGTCTTCCAACTGTCCCTTGTTTTTCACAATGATGGCATGAGCTCCTTTGCCTCACTGCATGAGCTGAGCTCAAACAAAGAAGGTATGACAATTGCTCAATTGTTAGGAATTGTGAAGAGTCTTAGCCAAAATATTGACATCATTCTGACTTACACATTAAGAATTAATTTTTACTTGGTCTCTAACTAGAGATTAGCAAATCATTTGGATGTCATTAAAATCAAATTGATTGTCACAAAAAAATCATTGAGGTCTAAATAACTATTGCTTTTCACTCTCCTATCTTGATTTCTTGATCGTAGCTATTCTGTAGTATTCCTGGATCATTTCCGACTCTCCACAAGGAAAGATTTCACAGGTGTTTATTCTTTTCTGGCTCTAAATTGTCTCTATTATGTATATGCAGCATCTGTTTCGTGCCAGAATACAAATTGTTTCTCTGTATATAATTTGTCTTGACTCAGATGTTCCTTGCAGAACTATGGGTTCCTTTACGTCGGCACTCCTGATTCTCCAGGCATTTTTAGTCCCTTGTGATGGAGGAGTCAGTGAGTCACAGCCTGTGTTTGTGTATCCCCACATCCTGGGGCACACCACAGGCAGATGATACCTGCTCAGGCCTCCTCACCCCCAAAAGGTCTCCAAATCCCTTCCATACCCATTTTTGACAGCCTGGAGGGGTGCAATGTGTCAGTCAGAAGTTAAGACACCTTTTTCCATCAGGCACTGGTGCTGGCCCGTGGACATGACCCAGAGCAGGTGGAGCACTGCTGACAGGCTGTGCCATGTGCCTGCAGTCACCGAGTAGGTGTTTTTGTGGGGAAGGTGGAAAGAGGGAGGTTTTTTTGTTTTGTCAGCGAGTGGGAGAAGTATTGAAGTTGTAAAGAACATCGGGAGCGTAGGGTGGAGGGGGGAGAATAGAGGGTTTGCAGCACTGTAATTTCCCCCAGGGCAGAGATCTCAGAACAGTATTTAACAGACTATAGACTGTGCAATACTTAAAACAAATAGATGGAAATGAGTCTTTCTTCTATTAATATGGCCTAGCCCTCAGGAACACTGCTAAAATGGGTTTGCAAGGCACAATTACCGCAGAGTCCTGTCAGGCTGCTGCTAATTCCTCCAGGCAGAGCTCCGTGTTTTTGCTGCCTTCAGCCAGCCATTCATTTGTCCGCCCACAGCCCGGAGCCCCCGGCGGCAGCGGGGAGCTCCAGAGCCGCTTCCCCGGCTCTGGGAAGGGGCAGCTCTGGGGCAGGAGCCTTGCCCAGGGCCCGAAATAGCAACCCCTGCCTGCCTCGGTGCTCTGGCACCAGCCACGGCAGCCCCAAAGTGCACTCAGGCTGCACTAGGTGTTTAGAGCGATTCTTGCCTTGGATTCTGTGAAAAGCATTCTTTTGAAACAAGGTATGTTTTAATGCCTTAGCTGGAGTGTGTAGGAAAGTTTGAATTGTGGGTTCAAGGTAAAGTTGATCCTGAAAGCTAGATTTGAATAATTATTTCAGTATTGTTGTAGCAGCAATATGAATTTACCTTTCGGAGGCACAGTTTGGTTTAGAGTTGCACTTTGATATATTTTTCTGTTATTTGGTGGACATGTCTTCAGAGAAAATGAAATTTTTATTTCTCAGCCAGGTGGTGGAGCCTTCTTCCTCAGCCCTTGTACTGTCTCATATATCCAAGAAGTTCAAAGCATGTAAAGCTGGGAGGTTTCAGCTGCTTTCCTGTGAGATAAGATATATTTCAGTGTCACTGTCACAGAAGATTGAGGTGCAGGGAGCAGTTGTGAATTACGAGAGGTCTCAAGGAGGTACGGGCAGAGCCAAAAGGAGCAGAGTGAAGGTGACCTGACTTGCGGTGCTGCGATCTGGCTGTCAGCTGACACGGGCTCTGTGGAGAGGCTCTGGTGTCATTTACCATCCGAGTCCAGCCAAGCTGGAGCTCGTCCTTCAGCTCCTTTGCAGGAGCTTTTCCAAAGCCAGCCTAGCAGCAGCCCTGGCTTGGCAGAGCAGGGAAATGCAGGACAAGGTGCCCAGCCAAAGGCTGCTGCTGCTGCAAGTTCCGAGTGCCCGGCACAGAGTCCCGGAGCTGCCTCCCAGTCAGGCACGGGCCGGGCTGTTCATTCTGCAAACAGCCTCCTTCCTCTCCATGCCAGCCCGAGGGACACGGGGAAATGGCAGAGTTTATTATAAACTGAGTGAAGGAACAGACTATTGCTGGAGGAGATCCAGGGTTATNGGTGCAGACTGTTGGTTTCGGCGAGGCATTCCCCAAACCCTCAGGACCTCTGCCTGGTTTTGGTGGGATTTTGTGCAGTGCATCCCGTGCTGTGTCAAAGCCCACTTACTTTTTATTGTATCAATCATCCTCTTTATGCAGCACCACGACTCAGAGAACGCTTGCAGGTCCTGTTCTGAATGAGCTGCGCTCGCTGCCAGCTCAGCCTAGTTACTGCTGTGACTTAGTCTGGGGGATGGGAGAAAAAGGTTGCTGCTACTTTAAATATAATGCATTAAGAGGATGCTGGAAAAAGGCCTGCATGCTGTAATACCCAGCCATCGAGTTGGAAAAGGAGCCAGATGTAATACAAAAGAAGAAACACAGCCTCTTATGGATGCTGCACTAATTCATAAATCAGGTGAATCAGCTTAGGCAACTGCTGTGTTTTTATGCCTCTGCTGCATGGAGAACTGCATGTTGGATGCTTTTATTTGAAGTAATGGAACCAGATAATCCTTTGGACCAGGACAACTCCAATGGTAAGAAGTAGAAAACATAGAAGAGAGAGGGAAAAAAACCGATAATGAGAGTGTGTGAGTTACCCATCCTGCTAAAGGCACAGGGGTAGGCATGTGTTTGTACTGTCTTCTGCATGGATAAGTGGAAATGAATGTGGGAATGTGCTTCACAAGAGCTTAGAAATCCCTCTGTTTACAGGGTCTGGAGACAAACATGTAGTAGACTGATACATTGAGTTATTTATTCTACTGGAAGGAGCAGGAAGCAGGCAGAATTAACCTGTCTCCTGAGCAGTCTGTGCAGAGGGAAGAGGGACCTGTGCATTCCACCTTATTCAGCTTGGGGGGCTTTTTGCCACTGAGAAACGAATGAAACTTTGTGCTGTATGTGCTGTCAGATGTAGCATTTGGGAACAGATTCTTTATCTGCAGAAAGCTTTCCTACAGGCAGATGCATGAGTAATTTACTTAGGAGGATATATTTAGCCAAGGACCACATATATTCACCCTGGAATTAAAGTCCATGGTTAAAAATGCAGCTATCCCATGGATTTATAGCATTCCACATGCTGATGTTCTGCTATCCAGTCTATTGGAAAGCACACAAAAAAAGCATAAATTGAGGGAAGAAGTTGTTTGCGAGTCTTATTTCTCTGTTAGTGGAGAGAATTGGCTGCATTGAGGACAACAAAGTATTCATGTTTATGAAAACAATTTCAGATGGTGATTTTTGGAGTAAATTGATTCTCAACTGTTTAATATGCATTCGGTATGTTCTGAATGCAGCTCGAAATCCACTAAATATTCCACTTCCTACATAAATATTGTTCAGGACGTAGTTATGGATTTCCCACAGCATATTCTCTGCTGATAAACAGAGCTTCAAGTCTGACACAACTGCAGTGTTAATATCACAGAGACCTAAAACTGTGTGGAAAGAATGTGGTTAAGGGAATGAAGTAACATTTAAACTATGTGAACAGTTGACTGGGCAGATATAAGTGGGCAGCACTGCTTTACTTGGGGCTCTGTGCCCTGCTGAAATAGAATTTAAAATAATCAAGGACAGATTTCAGTAGTGTTTCAAATGATGATATTTGCATGAAAATATTAAGAGGGGAGTCTCACACTTCTTATTTTTCTTATCTATTCTATTTCATATGTAGTTATATTAATTCCTCTCTAGAAGAACAGCATCTACTTCTCATGTCTCATACCTCCTCTTAGACCACTGAGACACAGAGTTAAATCTCATTTTCTTTACAGCAGGAAGTTTTAGGATTTTCAGAGAAGTGCATGCATAGTTTGAGCTGATGTTAACAAATATGTAAGCAGGTGTTCTTGCCCATCCCCACGTTAGAATCTGGCCTTTAGGAGTCACAGAGAGTGTCTGGGTTCTGAGGGAAATACAAGTTGAATTTTATTTTCTCTAATATGTTAAATTCCTCACTGAATTTAGAATGCATAGTTTAAGATACATAGGTTCTCATTCTTTTCTTACAGTCATCTGAAGTATATTCTGTCACATTGTGTAGAAACTTTGTTTTCCTACAAAATATTTGAATAAGTCAGCAAACACTGGGAAGGTTCATAAGCTGGGAAATGAGAGATAAGCAAGCACTGCTGGTACCAAGGATCTGGGAAAAAACTTCACTGCTTCCCCTTCCTAACTGTGAAAATCCCCATCCTCCTTTTAGTTTTGTTTAAATTACTTTGATTTAAACTATCTCATTGCAAACAAATGGGTTGAACAATTTAGTGATCAGAAGGTCAATTCCTCCCCTGTGCTGCTGCTGGAGCTGCAGCACTGCAGGACTGAGGGACTCAGCTGCTGTTCTGAGATCCCAGGCATTATTTTGCATGCATTCAGTAAACAGAAAGTTCTCAGAAATCAGCCAGCAGTGTGCTGTTCAGGAAGATTTGCCCCTTGAGAACGTTCCCTTGTTCTGGAAGCAGCCCTCGGTCCCTTGGATATCCAGCAGCTCTGGACGTGCTGGGAACAGTTGTGTTTATCCCAGTGGGCTGCTCATGTGACAAGTCTTAGTGCCCTGGGGAGTGACCATGAGTTGAAACTCCTGTGCTTGCTGTAAAAGTGCCTTTTTACCTTCAAGAATGACAAATCAAATCCCCTTTTCTTCCAGCAGAATGAAGTCCATTCTTTAATTTTGCTCTACCTGAGAGTCCATGTGGGTTAAGCATCTACCTTAAAATTCAGCCTTGGTTCCTTCTGTGTTGCTTATTGCCAGCACAGTCAAGAGATGATTAATGACAGAAAAAGCTGTTCTGGAGAATTGGTGACAATAATGTACTTGAGAGTTGCTTTTTTGCCTCCTGCAGCCCTTCCATTTGCTTACTAACGTGCATGAATTCAGCTCACAGGACGTTGGTGGAATATTCAAGACTGGGAAGCTGCGTCTCATTTCTTAACGCAGAGGGTTTTTTTCCTAATCAAATTAAGTTGCCAACTTTTCATGGAGATGCCTCATAGATTTATTATTGCTTGTAGCTCTACCAGGGAATCACCACTCATTTATGTGGGGGCCTGAAATGAGATTTAAGCTGTGTTGGTTGCCTTGACATAACAGCTCCTGCAATAAAACCATCACCTGTGGGTGCAGTGGTTACTGGATTTTTCTCTGTGATTCTCCAGGGAGCTGCAGTGCTTGACTGCCTTGAACACAGCCTGACAGGCTGCTCTTCATGTGGAGATTTGTGCAGGGAGTTCTGTAACTTTTCTCCTCTACATGGGATAAAGGCTCACAGAAAGCTACAGGTTCTCATATGGTTTTTAAAAATCATTAAAGCAATCTCCACGTTATTTTCTCTATCTCCCCCACCCATTGTTTTCTTTCCATTCTCTGGAATGCAGGCGTGTAGACAAAGATCATTGTCATTTTATGGTGGCTCACAGCTCTGACTTTTTGAAGTGTTCTTTTTAATGTACTGGCATGGATTTACTTCTTTTCACCAAAAAAAAAAAAAAAAAGAAAAAAAAGACAAAAAAAGACAAAATGAAAAAAATTTCTTGGAAGAAACTTACAGAAGAATGTGCTGATTCCGAAACCATAACCCTAAATTACCCATTTCAGAGGGATGACATATCAGAGCTATGGATTTCTCTTTTGTACTATAGCCACTTGCTGCTCCAAGAATAAAAGACAGCTCAGCAGCTTTCTGCAAGCTGCTGAAGATTTATAAGATGTTTTATTTGTGTGCAAACTCTTGAGTACAAAATATCTATGAATTATGTATTCTTTGTGTCTTCTAATTGCTCAGATCTCAGTTTGTACAGCTCTTGTCAACACTGGAACCACCTCTGAGTTTATTCTTTTCTGTGTCCTGACAATATTTCTTTGTGATTCAGTTGTTAATCCTTAAAGAGCACAAGATTTTTATTAGACTTTTTGAACAACCTTGTAGACCAGATCCCAACTACTGGTTTTAGTGGAATCATATTCCCTACACAATAGGTGTGAATCACAGATGCAGATTTTGTGCCACAAAGAAATAAAATTAAACCATTGTGCTTTAACAACACAATAATTACAGCATATTTTTTTCAGTCTCTGATGTACACATTGAACCAGGTGAATTACTTGGATGACAGCCAGGCTTGAACTTTGTCTGCTGTTGGTAATTGAGATTCTTCAGGCACCGTTCGAGGGCAGAAATGACATCCTGGCCTCAATGACACCTTGGCGTGCATTAGAAATCACACCTGGCAGAGAGGAAAACAGAAGCAAGGGCTGGGAACACAGAATTTTTTGTGGGTTATGTGTGGTAGCAGAATTGAGTGGGAAAGCTCCAGGGGAATGGGAGATCAAGGATTCAGCAGATTACTAGATAATGATTTGTAGATGCATTCTGCAGTTTCCAGGTTGGAAATTGAGTTGGGGACATCCATTGCGTGCAGTGGCTTCCTCTCAGTCCCTGCTGAAATCAGCAGAGGAGGGCAGAGCCAGTCAATAAATGAGCATCCCACTGGATTGTGGGCATTTAACAAGGGAGAACCATCCAGATGGAATCCTGAGGGAACATGCAGTGAATGGAATGTAACCATCCATCCATACTTGGAGGTGCTGGAAACAGTCACAGTCATCTCTTGGTTCTTTGGAACTAAAGAAAAGGGTCTTTTCATAGCCAGGCAAATTCAAGGCCTCTTTATATTCCTCCTAAAAGAGAGGAACTTCAGGGCATTGTGAGGGAACCTCCCAGACCCATCTCTTCCACACAGCACTGCCAGTCTGTCTCAGAACTTTCTACATCAGCCACAGCTGGAAGGTGAATTCAGCATAACTGGATGGAAGGGAAGAGTGCACAGGCAAGGGATTTCCTGGGAGCAGAGATGAGGAGGCGTTCCAAGCATAGATTTGATGTAGCAAGGTGTTTATAGGTGAGAAGCTTTTAAATTGATGAGACTCTGGTAGCAGCTGACAGGAACTGGAGGAGCCCAGAAGGGAGTGTCCCTTGTTAATGAGATCTGAGCCCCACATTTTGACCCAGTGGAGTTTCTGAGCCCTTCAGCCAAGGCTTGTTGGGATGCCATGGCTGTAACTCAGCTCTTGGCCAGGAGCCTCCTCTTCTGGTGCTGCCCAGAGAGATGGATGGGTTCTGATGCCTCCCATCCCTGGCTAACAAATCCACCCTGTGGATGGATGTACAGAATAAAGAGCTGCTTACCCTGAGCCAATGTTCTTTATGACATCTAAACAGGACGTTTGCCTGGGAGGTTCCCTGGGGCATGCAGGGGTTATCCCAGCACTTAGAGCGTTATAGGGATCATGTTTGGATTTAGATGTGCTTCCTCTCTGAGCATCTCCAAGGAACCAGCACATGGAAAAGCTGTAATTGCTGAGCTTTCCTCCTGCTGGTAGAGGCTCAGAGGCCCAGCAGATGCCTTGCTCAGTGAGTCAGTTGTCAAAATGATTTTGGCTGCAATGGAGCTCAGTGCAGGGATCAGAAAATACCTGCCAAAAGGAGGCTTGAGAAAATGTTTGTTTTCCTAGCAGATGTAGATATGCCTCTAGTTTTGTTTTACACCTTTAAACACTTCTCTAGCTGCAGCTGGAGGTTGGTGGGCAGCTGTGGCAGATGTTATAACTCGAGCCCTTGTACTTTGTGCTGGAGCTGCTTGTGTGGGTTTGTTTGCTTAGCGTTGGGTGGGCAGGGCCTGATGGAGCAAAACCATGCCTCTGGATGTGGGTCCTGCTCTGAATCCTAGGGAGAAACCCTGATACTTGGTGTTCTGAAAATAGGAAAGTAAAATGCAAATAACATTCTCTTATTTGGTCCAGAATGAAGAAAAAGAAAAAAAAAAAGACAAAATAATAATAGTGAAAGTTAGTCCAGAGTTCACAAAATTTTATTGTCTCTCCGACTGGCCCTGTGTTTGCAGAAGTGCTGTTAGAGCCTTTCTCCTGGCAGGGAGAATATCCCTGAAGAGTTTTTCACAGTCCATGTGTCAGACAGGAATGCAAAGGATCAATTTACAGCCAGAGACAAAGATCTGAAAATGTCCGGGGGGACCTGGGGGAATGTGTCTCACCCCAAATAGTTTGAGTGATGTAAATGATCCCACTGCAGCCTGTGTCCAGCTCTGCCACGTTCAGCCCTGAGCAGCAGCAATAAAACAGTGTGGCTGCAGCAGAGCTGGGGCAGGGGCACCCAGCACAGCAAAACCTCCTCACAATCACTTCTGCTACAGAGCTGGAGACGATTCCAGCATCTTGTGGAAAGCTCAGGAGTGCACCACGGTATTGCAGGGAGAACCCGGTGCTGGGTGGGTTCCCATGAGTTACTTGCTTTGTTCAGCACATCATCCTTTATTATTGGGTTGCAGCTGTCAGAAAAAACAGGCATTGAGCTGAGGAGTTGTATTTAGAAGTGCCCTCTGGAAGGGAGGGTTTGGAAGCTGCACAGAGCAGTTGGAAGCAGTTTCCATTTTGGAAATTGGAAAGTTAAGTTTGACCAGTTTTTGGATAATGGTTTTACTTTCCGTGAAAGTTGGTAGTCATTTTTATTTCATATATTCTTAGAGATATTTGTTTTATTGTCATTTAAAGTTTTCTGGTAAACTTCAGGCAAAACCAGAGGATATGTTAATCTATTTCATCTCATTTGCAACAGGGCCTGTAAAGTCAGGCCTTAATCTTAAAAATATATATTGATGTATTCAGCAGGAGGTGGCATGAGGGGTTTGTCTGAGTTGTCTGGAAGAGCACACAGTTCATCCTTTGTTTTGACTCTTACAAATGATTGTTGTTTTTAAGACTGAAAAAAAAAAGAGAGGAGGTTTAACTATTGTGACTTTTAACCCAAGATGAAGCTGATCACACCAATTCAAGGCACAGAAAAAGCAATCAGCATTTAGGATTTAGGGAAAAAAGCAGGTGCATTCAAGTTGAACCCAGTGCTCAGCACACTGAGGGCTGCTGACCCGCCTGCCTGTGCCTCTGCCGAGGAGAGAGGCAGGTTTTATTTTCCCTGCTTATTCATTTTCTGAGTCATTCATCTTGTGCTATAGCTATTGAAAACTGTAACAGAGTCTGGGAAGCTCTTGGCTTTTGAGTGCTGCCTCCTGATTGGGCTGGGGAATGCTGCTGTTGGGGAATAATGTGTGAATACCATCTGCTGCGAGGAGCCGGGAGCCTCCGTGGATTCTGCTGGAGAGGCACCTTCAGCCAGGACTCCAGGCAAGGGGAGCACGCCTGCCTTCCCTCTTCCTCATCCAGACTTTCCCTTGTCACTGGATTTCCTTTCTGTTTCCCTGTGGAACTTTTTTTGTGCTTTGCCCGAGGGCTGAGTTGCTTCTCCTGTGGGTTTTGGGGGTGTTTTTCCTTTATTTTTTTCCCCGTGTGGGATTTCTTCTGGGGTTCAGCATGCACACCAAGCCGAGAAGTAAATCAGGGAGTTTTGCAGCTGTTTATTGCAGCACGAGAGTTAACGTGGAATGTCTGAGTTGCTTTGAGAAACTACTTCCAAAAATTTGACCTGCTCGTAAAAAGGTAAGCAGGGAAAGACTTTGGAATTTCGGGACTGACTTTCTACTTGCAGGGGGGGTTGTTTTTTTAGGAATGAATGTGTCTCATTTGCAATGTACAGTTGCCTTCTAGCAATGCCTGGGATCAAAGGCTGGGGTTTGTCTCCGAATTTCTTTAATGAGCGGAGTTGGAACAATGATTGTCTCTTTCTCTTTTGTGTAGGAATTGTTTTACAATAGGTCTTAACCCAAACTTTCTGCAGTGTGAGTGCAATTGTAATTCAGAACAACTCCTCTTTTTTGGGTTTGTATCTTAATGCAGAGAACTCTCAGGTCTCATTTTCCTGCTTCTGGAATCTCTTTTTCTGTTCTCTCAGACCGAGCACAGTTAGTTTTCAGCAGTCTGTATTTCCACTTGCAGAGAACAAGATGTAGTTTGTGAGCCTGTTAAATCCTGCCCAGTAATGACCTGCAGAGAGAACTGGGGCCATTCCTTCACCTCAGGACAGCAGGCCTGACACCACAGCCTGAGGCCACCACTCTATCCCTGTTACCACATCCTGAACTCTTCCATGTGATTTCTAAAATATGGGTATAAATTGTTTTTCTGCAGGTTGTGTTCCAGTCAGACTCTTCTATCTACATAAGGCAAAGTTAGCAAAGGGAGGACAAGAAGTATTAATGGTTTGTGAAATCCTGTCCCTCCTTCCAGTGAGCCAGATTATTCACTTTATTGTGGTCTGTTCAAGGGGGAAATCTGCAAAAAATAGTTCTAAGACTTTGCTGAAGACTCACTGGAATTTATTTGTGACAAATACCTGATTTTTAGCTTCTTTTGAGTTGGTATGTTAATGGTAACTGTGCAGCAAGTGTGTGAGCTGTATGTACTGATATGTACTGCAAGGCAAATGTTCAGTACCTGTAATTAAGAGAACAGTAGATTTATGTAACTGATGCTTGATCTGACCTAAACTTTTCATATTCAATCAACTTCAGATAAACAAGGGAAGGTCGTGCTCCTGCTGTGCTTCCTTACACCCAGGCTGTGGAGCAAATGTTCTGGAGCACAGCAAAGAGCTGTTGCATTGACAGTGAGGCATTTTTTCACTTAGTCATTTTCCTGGCCCACTGCCAGATCATCAAAAGCAGCTCCTTTAATGAAGAAAAAACTTACTTTGCTGTAATTAGGAAAATTGTGGCAGGTCACAGAAGGAATTAGGAGTTGGGCTTTGATGATCCTTGTGGGTCCCTTCCAACTCAGATTATTCCATGGTTGTGTGAAGGAATGCCTGGATCACACCAAGCTGCAGCACCAGGACAGACCATCAGCTGCAGGGCACTGTGCTTGCTGGGGACATGGCATATGTGGGTTAAGGTCTCACAGTGCCACGTGTGCCACTCCTTTTATGGATGCTCAAAAATCTCTGAAAGGTCTTGTGTGCACCAATCCAAGTGGGGTTTTCCAGTAATATCACATTCTGGGACAGAAAAGCTATTTCTCATTCATTGATAATAACAACAACAACAACAACAATAAATGCTCACTTAGGTCTTTTTTGCTGGAGTTACATTGTCAGTCGTAGATTTCCCAGCCTGTCATTGGGCCAGACGTAATGATTATAATGAGGAATAAAATCCTGACCTCTGAACTCCAGAGGACCTCTTCCATTCCAGACCTGGCTCCAGAAGGTTTCTCAGCCACTGGCAGGGGGACCAATAGAATATGGGATGTGGAATCAGAGCCCTGTAGTTCTGTGGGATGTCCATATGCATGCTCAGATCAAACACCAGCTGGTTGGAAAAGTGTGTTTATTTTTTGCTTTTCATGCTTCATCCAACAGCAGTTCCTTGGTTCACTGGTCTGACTGTGATAAATATTTTTGCAAGGGCAGAGTTTCCTGGTTATAACCCTTCTGCAGAGGGTTCCTGCTGGATCCCTCCCAAACCCCTCCACAACTTAGCACTGGTCAATATTTCCTTTTAATGGGATCCTGTGTAGCTGCAAAGCACTTTTTGTTTGCCTGCCTGTGGCTGCTGTGCTGCTCTGACCATCAGCACTGCAATGCTCCAGTGTTTTCCCCTCTCTAACCCAGATAACTTCATGCCAGCTTAAATGTGCTGCTTTTATCCTCTTCTTCTGAAGGGGAGCTGAGTTAGAAGTGCCTTGTCCAGGGAGTTTTTCTCATGGTATTGCAGTGGCACAGGATCTCCTGTGTTCCCCATTAGTCCTCTGCCATTCTTCTTGCTCCACAAACTTCCTCCTTGCCCATTTCCCTTTCTTTGCTCTTCTTCCCAATTAGAAATTGCTGGAGGACATGTGTCATTTTGCTGTGGAGAGCACAATCCACCTGGCATGTCTTTTGGAGTCTGGAAAATCTCAGCACAGGTTTTTCAGCAGACCAGGATTTTTGTTTCCTTGAAGATTCTCAATTTCACTACAATAAAGTACTTTATTTTGCTAAAGTGGCAAGTCTGGCAATGCAACATCATTGTATATTTACAGCCTAATTTCAGAAATCCACACAGATTCCTTTCCTCTTCTCCTCCACCACAACTCTCTTGTCTGACTTGGTTGCCAGACTTTCTCTGGGAGCTCAGTCTCACTTAATTCACAAAGAATGTGGCTCCTTCTTCCATACTCAGTGCCTGGAGTCTAAATTAGGACATTTCTAGTGAGCTTCAGTTTAAGATAAGTCTGACCTACCTAGAATTGAGGTTTCCACTTTGCAGACATGAACCCAGGGTGGTGAGGCTCAACCATTACCATGAAGTTCTCTGCCTGTATCTGTGCTAGCCTTGCCTTTTATATAATCTAATAGTCCTTTGCCAAGGAGTAAAATGTAATAGGAACTATTTTTGTGATCTTGAGAGTATTTTTGCTGGCTCTGAGCTCCTTGGAATAGATGCCGCCTCCTGTTATGATGTCATTGCTCCTGGTTCTTGCCAGTAGACTATCAACATTTTAAAAATCAAGATAAGAAAATCAAGATTAAAAATTGGTATTTTGCCTCCGTGTAGATCAGATGAAGCACAGAAACCATTTTTTTAACAGAAAAGGAGCATTGATGGGGAGAGAGGGACTTCAAAAAACTGGGACAATCCAGTGGCAAGCACAGGAGACCAGAGAATTCCTGGTTCCTGGTTCAGACTGTGTGAAACCATTTTGCAGAGCAGCTGTGGAAGTGAAAATCAGCAAAAGGAGGGTTGACTTAGAATTTCCTCATGGAAATTTTGGAAGTCCTTCTTTCTCTCAAGGAATTTCAGCCCAGGTCTTCTCTTTCATCACAGGAAATTCTGCCAACAGCCTGCCCTGGGGTGGCCTGTCCTTAGATCCCTGTCCCAGAATGTCACACTGGGAATGGTACAGAGTGACTGGAGCAGGGACTCCAAAAAGTCTTGGGAGTTTAGTCTTGACAGAATGTAGCCAAAGCTTCATGGCAATTTTGTGAGGGGCTTTTGAATGCTCAAACCCTGATTTCCTACTCCCTTGTTCTGAGATTGTAATTTTTAATTTAGGAGCAGAGAACTGAAGGCAAAGAATAATGTCAGTTGGGATGAGTCTTGTGCTAAATTTCCTTCTGCAGCCCCGTCTAACAGAGCTGAAATTAAATGGCTTAAGGACAGTGTGGAAGTACTGAACCTCTGGAGTAAAGTCAAGGTTTGAGAATTGGTGTCTTATTTTAGTACTTCTGGTCAAAAAGGTCCAAAAGACCTTTTGAGATTGCTGTTGTTTTATGTGCCTTTGGGAAGTGCTGCCTGATTCTCAATCTCAGGCATTTGAGCCATCTAAGAGCAACTTGGTGAATTTTTTAAGCTCTGTTTTGAAAATATTGGTGCTTTGTCAGTAAATCTGTTCAGTTCTGGTTCTTACTATCATTTTCCTTGCAAATGGATCTCTCATCAAGAAATGTTCTTGAATATTTTAAGCTAATTATATATGTACATATTTCGGTGTTGGATAAAGATTAAATATAAATTAAAAACCAACACAGAGAATCATATTCCCCAATGGATTGAAAGAAACTTTCTCCTACTGTAAAAAACTTGTATCCCAGTAGATGTAACATGGATATTTTGAAAGTGCAGTAATGTTTAAGGGTTAAGGGTCCATCTCTTACAGATGCTTTGGATGTGTTCTCTGGAGGCCAAGCCAAGGAACAGTGTGTCCTGTCCTTTTGTCTCTCCTGATTTCTAATGAGGCAATCCCTGATTTCCTCCAGTGGATGGGCAGATATGCACCATAAGAGAAAAGATACTCATTTCTCTGTTCCTGATCTTCCATGTTTCAGGGAACATTGAAAACTTCCAACCCTTCCCTTGTTGTTTCTTCTTTTACCACTTGAAAATGTTCTTGGGAGATTTTATCTTGCTCTGTGGATTGCTGGGTGCATTAGCACAGCTTCTGCTTGCCAGAGCTCTCACTAAGTAGAACTGGTTTCAATAAATCATTGTAGCTTTGGGAAGTCTGGAGTTCCAGTCATGGCAGCTCAGAAGAGGGAGGGGGAAACAGGAATACAAGAGCTTTTGCAGCTGGGGAAAGAGCAAAGGTAATTCTCCACAGAGGAGTCTGAACAGAGAGGTCTCTGATGGAAGGTTGTGGGTATCGTGCTCGTACAGGCTGGATTAATATTTCATCCAGAGAGGTGGAACAAAGTCTTGTTCTGGTTGAAAGTGGAGGAAGTGAGTGATTCAGCTTATTTTGTCAGGCATCTCCCTGCCTGTGACGAGGTGCAGGACAGCATTTTCCTAGCCATGGAGAAGGAGTGCCCAGCCTGGAGTGCCAGTCAGAGATCCTGGAGCAGTTGCTTGGCCTTTGTCTCAGATGAGTGCAGCTGATCCCTGCCTTGCTTTCCTGAGCAGTGAAATTCCCACCCCAGATTTAAATCTCCCTTTGTCAGTGATTCAGGCTCATACACAGCACCTCTGTTTCATTCACATCCACACTGCTTCAGATAACCTGTGTCTGTCAAGGTTTGAAGTAGTGATCTTCTTATTTTAATAAATCCTTTAGTATGAAACTGGCTTTAATCCCCTTTTGCTATTCCTGTTCCCTGTCCACGGTAAGCTTGGAAATTTTTTTCTTTTATTTTTTATTGCTACTTGCTCTCATAAGCCATACGATGCTTTTGATAACAGCCATCAAATTTTACAGCTATCACTATAATCTCAGTGCTGTTAACCATCTGCATCTCTCCTCGTGTTCTATAGAAACTGAAGAGAAAACAAATACGTAGTTAATTTCAGCACATCACTCCTCTTAATGGATTTTGTGTCCCAAGTAGCAGCACTGTTTAATGTGTCTGCAAATAACCTCATGGAAAGGAGGAAGAATCCACACACAAGGACATTCCTTAGTGGTTTAAAGCCCTTAGGACTGTGTTACAGGCATCAGGAGTGGGCTGCAAAGGGTTTGAGTCCTACACAAGTCTGGACTCCTTGATTTATAACTTCTGTAAGTTGTAACCTCTGTTTGGGGATTTTAATTCCATGGAATCTGAACTTGAGACATCATCAAACAAAGTCAGGTGAAGAGTCCCCTGTGTGTACCTGGTGAGGAGCTGTGAGCAGAGCGAGCAGAGCAGGGAAAGGGGAAAAACCTGACTTGAGTAAAGAGAAACCTGGGCAAAAAGTGTGGAGAAGCTGTGCTCTGTGAACCAGGCAGGCAGCAGGGATCCAAGCCTGGGATCCAGGCCTGGGATACTCCCCTTGGATCCTAGAAAAGGCAGAGGCAGCTGGAGAAGAGCAGTGGCCCAGCTAATGGGGCAGCCTGTGCCCACAGCCCAGCCCTGGCTTTAGGGATCCATTTATCCTCCTCACTTCTCAGCATCCAGCCCTAAGGAAGGGCTGCCAGATGTCACACCTAATAGGGGATTTCCTGTGCTTCACCTCAAATCCTGGGATTTGTTTAAAAACATGTGCAATGTTACCTTTCTTGTGCCTGAGCTGAAAGATGGGAATCACTTGGCAGGCAGTGACCTCCCAGGCTGTGCTTTCCTGACTTCCTTGGCTGCTCAGGAGCCACAGAAGTCCCGTGCAGGTGGAGATGCAGCTCTGCAGTCAGAGCCTGCCCAGGGAACACTCCTGATCCCGGGCAGGGCCCTCCCTCGGGAGCCTCAGTCCCTCTGCTCTCCCATCCCAGGGCTTACAGGAACAACCACACACTTTACAGAGGTCATTCTACTGCTCATGCCCTTCAAGGAGGACCAACTGCTCAGCAGGTGCAGTCTCACCTGAATAATGCACAGGAATTTGCCATTAATTGAAATATGCATTAAAGGCAGGCTAAAGTTATTTTTTTTAATCACCCCCCCCAAAAGGACATGAAGACAAAACTGTATCTCATTGTGTTGTTTAACTTTTTATGTTATGAAAACCACAAAGGAAAAGGTTTATTATTGAGATAATGATAAAATCCAATAGAGGGACTGAGTCAGAGATAGGACTGTCTTGAGAGCAAAATTACCATTTCGTTTAGGCTTCACTGGAGTGGTCAGGATTGGTGTTTAAGATGACATCTGTGTCCACCAAAACCTTCCAGTATTATATTTAATCATTGTGGAGACATAGAAGGGGCCCCACAATAAAAATTATATATTTTAAATTTCCTGATCATAGTGCTTTAACCTTTATATTGCTGACACCCAAGATTCAAATAGAAATGCACACTGAGACTCTGTAATTTTATATATTCCAAAATTTTTATAGGAATCCGTTTAAAATTACACAAGAAACCTCTCTTCATCTTCTGAGTGTTTCACTGATTAGCATAATTTATAGCCAGTTTTGTGAATAAGGTGATTGTACCCAGGTGATTGCAAAAAGGTCTGTGGATCTCAGCTTTATAAATATTATTCTGAATCTAACTTTGTTAAAGTAATTGATGGAACATGAGTGAGTGCTGTGCAGAGCTCTTCAAGTGCAGAGACCACACACTGTGTAATCTCTGGAGCCAGTCCTCATCATGCCTTTGCTTTTCTTAGCAACAAAATTAACTCCATCATTATAAAATTTAGCCAATACTTTACCTCTGCAGTCAGAATCTTCTCACATGAGATTCAGCCCACGCTCTAAATCCTGCCTTCATTATGTGTCACTCTTTGCCTCAGAGAGCTGGAAAAGTGACTTTGCAGTCGCTCAGCAGAAGCAGAGATGTTCTTATATCAGGAGGTGTTGCAGGGGAGCCCTGGGAGGTCCCTGGAGCCCCTTCCCCACTGTCTCCGACAGTCAGAAAACCTCCAAGGCCTCTCCTTTGGAGGGTCCATCCCCACCTGGGTGCTGGGAAGGGAGGAAGAGTTTTGTCTCTGCAGGCAACGCCAGAACTCAAGGTCAGCCAGGTGAGAGGAGGTGCCCAAGGCTGAGCAGGGACTTTGTCACAGACAGTGAGGCCCCAGCTGTGCTCAGCCTTGTGCTGGGCTGCAGAATGAGTCCTGCAGAGCCTGTGCTGGGCTGCAGAGCGAGCCCGTGCTGGGCTGCAGAACGAGCCCTGCAGAGCCCGTGCTGGGCTCCTTGTGCAGCTGCTTGGCTGCTCAGGCTCCTTGCACCAGTTGAATTCTTTCTCCCACGTTCTCTTCCTCCATGAACACAGTGCTGCCAGAAGGGCTGGACGGCTGCCCAAGAGCTGTTAAATGCTCTGGTTAGGAGTTGGTGGGAACCTTGTGTTTGTGTTTCTCTAAAGAAGTTTTATGGTTTTTTCCTTGTCCTGCTCGTGACAAGGTGGCTTTGAGGGAGGAGGATGCAGGTCAGCCACTGCCAGAGCCCCGTGTCAGCACATGGTGGGTGACACAAAGGGAACAGGAGCTAAAATCTTCTGGAAACTTTGGGTGATGTTTTATCTCCAAGCAAATTCCTGGAGAACTGCTGAGATGAAAACAGGCACAGCTCTAAACCTGCATGTTCTATAACGATGAGATTTTGGGAGAAGCTGGAATCCTTCTTACAGGAGAGTAGGGAAATAAAGATTCCCAGCTGTTAATAATAACAAGCCAGAGATTCTTCTTGTTCAAGCTGGAGCAGAATTGCCTGGAAGTCCCTGGAGAATTCCAGTCCAGCACTAGACATTTGCAAGATTTGAATCCCAGTCTAAAATATTTCCACTGCTTTAGCGAATTTCCAAACTGAGCTATTTTTTATTCATAATCCAGTCAAAGAAATGAAATTTGTGGTGCAGTCAGCCATCAGTTTAAGTGTTTTGAGAGGAGTATGGTGACTGGAGAGTCTGCTGTGTGTGCAGGTCCTGAGCATCCACTTGGGAATGGAAAAGACCTGGAACAAAACCTCGTGTGGTGCAGCTGGCTTTGAAGAAATAACTAGGAATGGGTTTGAGGTTCATTTATAGGAGAAAAAAGAAAGGGAAAAAGAATGCAAAAGCCAGCATGGTTCAGTGTCTGGGCATATTTTCAAGGCCTCTTTTATTTTGAGTAATTAATTCTGTGTTTTATTAGTAATGAAAGCAGGGGCTATTTTGTGCAGGGCTGGAGCAGTTCAGGGTGACTCGGCAGGAAGTTAAACTGATGTAGCATTACTTTTGCAATTTATCACCTGCCTGTAGTGCTTACTCAGGGTATAATACAAGTTTATCATTGTTCAGAGCAATTACATTCTAAATTCCCTTAATAATTACCTCTCAAACCAGATAACTTTAAAGAACTGATATTTTATAAGTAACTGGGGAAATCTCTAGTGTGACATCTCTTCTTTGAGGCAGCCTAAATGCAAGCTGGCTTTTTGGTGATCTGTTTCAAATTAAGTGATTTCATTGCATAAATGTATGTATTGGGGCTTGAGTTGGTGTATCCAAATGCTTGCAGCCTTCTTACACATTTGCAATGATTCCAATAATTCCAAACTTAAAAATAGAAAGGTTTTTTAATTTGGTGGATGAAAAATCCCTTCTGTTTTGTCTTTGGTTAAAGGAACTTGAAATACTGGTTAATATAGACGTACAGCTTCAAAACTGGTCACAATTATTGGTAGGACTGGTAGGCATGGCAGCTGAGCACAGACCAACCACAGAGCCTCCAAAGGTTTTCTTTCCTGAACCTTTTTTGTGCTTCTCCAGGTGTGGAAGGGCCTGGAGCTGCAGGGTCCCTGCAGCAGCCCTGGTGCAGACCCAGCTCTAATTGATTGTCCCAGCCCAACTTTGAGGGTCCCGCAGTCCCTGGCCAGGCCCTGCTGAGTTACTGCACAGCTTTAGGCAGCAGAGTTTTACTGACTGCAGCAAATAAATTTGCTGTGCTTTATGGAGCACGGAGAAGCTTGTTTTCTGAATTTTAATTGTCCCAATAAATTGTGTTAAGATTGTGTTCTGTTAGACTGCAGGAAATGAATGTGAGCGGTTCGGATCTGGACATTATTGGGAAGGTGTGTTGCTCACAGGGCTGTTAGAAAAAGAGTTTTCAAATCTGGCTGAGCAATAATGAGGGTGATAAGGATTGTAGAGATCTGGAGTGCAGCTTCCCAGGAATCCCCGTTCAGTCTTGGGTTTACCTGCAGGGATTCTCTTGTCCCACTGAGGACTAAGTGGTGACGATTTTCAGCTTGTGCTTCACGGAGGAGGAAACACTTGCAATGGGGCTCAGATAGCTCGGGCACAGGGAGTGTGAAAGGGGCACTCGTGTCAGACTGTAGTTCTGGACGATGATGAAGGAGGAACCTCTGCTCTGGAGACAGACTGACAGGGTTGGGGCTCTTCAGCCTGGAGAAGAGGCTCCAGGGAGATCTTAGAGCCCCTTCCAGTGCCTGAAGGGGCTCCAGGAGAGCTGGAGAAAAATGTTTTGATGCTGTGACTTGAGAGTTTGGTCTTAATGAATGCAGCAATGAAGATTAGCAGATTTTAGTCCCAGCCTCCTCTTGTCCCTGCTCTCAGGGGAGGAATATTGGTTCTTTTCACTGAGGGATGTTTGTGCCCCTTGGGGTCAGAAAGGAGCTGCTCTCGTCCTGGCACCGGGACAGTATCCAGATCTTTATTTGCAGGATTAAAATGTTTTCTAAAAGATAGGCCAGGTTGAAAGCTCTCCATTGCTGTATGTCCCAACGTTCTGCTGGAGAGCTGGAATGATGGATGAGCATTTCTTGTTGCAATTACAGATGAGCAACAGCAACCCACAAATCATGGCACGCTGGGTAGGAGTTCCTGAGCCGCTCTCTGCAGTCTGGCCAGCAAATCATTAAATCAAGCGAGGATGAGCAAGGGGCTGCTGGATGTTCTCTCCTCAGCACAGCAGCTGAGAGAGCTGAGTAAGCTGCTGTCTGCCTAAATCAATCCCCACGCTGGGAATTGAAACAGTGCAGACACCAAGCCTGTCCGTGGCCACATAAAAGCCGCATTACGGCTGCGATTTAGGGGACTACGCCTAAAGCAGCTCTTTGAATCCCTAATCCTGGGAGCTCTGAGGGAAGAAAGCAGGGAGGCCATGCTCAGATGTCTAAAACTTTCCTCCTGCCCTAACTCCAAGTGGGGGACCTGGCCTGCAGTGAAGCCAATCCATGGGGAGTTCGTGCACAGTGTAAGTTGTAATGGGATTTTACAGTACAGATCCTAGCACATATATTTAATATCTGACAATTCAAATAGCTTGGCTGGCAAACACACTGAACATTGCCAGATTTCTATAAGATCCTGTGAATTCCTGACCTATATAATCCTTGGAGGAGGGAATTCAAGAGCAGGAGAGAGACATGAACCAAATATGATAGACTGGGCTCCTCACTTCTGACCCATTTCCCTTATTTCTTCTGAGTGATAAGAATCTTAAAAAACTGCAAAACTGGGTTAACAAAATTATTTAAGATGATCAGCCAACTCTTAAAAGTTGTTCCAAGTTCAGTCTTTATACAATTTACCTTATGCTTGGGGTACAGAATAATGAAAAATCTAAACAAACAGAGCACTAAGCCTCAATCCTACATGTAAATCTGTGCACATGTGCTGCAAACAAGATAGCACCCATGGACAGATTTGTTTGTGTTGCCTTGTGAGCCAAATGCTGTGGTTTTGCTTCTTTTAATTATTCAGTCCTGAAAGAATTTGCTGTGAAATCCCACCAGGCAGAGATAAAGACTGGAAACCTTGTAATCTACAACTGTACAGGAGGGTCAGTTTATGGCCTGAATGTGCTGGAGAATTTAGATGTGGAGAGAATCTTTCATAGAGAACTGGCATGAAAACCTGTATTATTTCAGGGCTTTGCAGCATATAAATTGTGTTTATGATGAAGCTAAAGCTTGGAAAAACCAAACTGGTAGATCTAATCCAGATTTGCTATTCTGATGATTTTTTTTCTTCTCAAATGAATTCAGGTTGTCAGATTAATTCAGTCCCAACATGACAAGGGCAAGACAAATTAATTAGCTTAAGCTCCATGAGTTGTGAGGGTTTTGTCTCTGTGAGCTTTGTGTGAGGGTGTGCAGGGCACTGCTCTGGGTGATTGACCATGGCAGGGGAAAGAAGGGTCCTTCAGCTTCACCCCAACACCTCACTCCCAGCCAGGTGAGAACACTGTCAGTGAAAAGTTTGAATTCTCCTACAGTCTGGAACTGAACACCACATTTCTAGTGCACTTCCAGTATTAAACTATTCTCCTGAGACTGCTCAAGAGTCACAAGTAATGCTTTAAAAAGAAATTAAAATGTTTCATTGTAGAGAAAAAATGGCCAGGTCAGGTCTCATAAAAACGAGCAGCCAATTTTTAAAAAATGTTGGGTTCCACAGTACCTGGAACTCTTACATATCATAACCTTGTTAAGATAATTACAGTAAATGGCTTTTCTGCAAGGGAATCCCCTGACATTCTTCCTTGGGAGATTAAATCTCTGCTGCTGTTCTAGACGGATTCTGCAGCTGAGTGAAAGTGTCTCCTACCTCCTTTAAAAATATCAACAACCAAAGAGAAGACAACACTTAATTCCTTTTTACAAAAGGAAAAGAGAGTCATGTCTTGGGGAGAAGGGAAATCAAATAAAAAATTTAATGCTAGAGAAGAAAGGCAAGAAATGCAGTTGCCATGGAAACCAGAGCATAAGTAGAAACTTTGCAGCAAAGAGCAGAAACTAAAAATGAAAAAGCAGAGTGGTGAGGCTTGGCAGATAGCCAGGAGCTTCCTCCACCTCCTCTCCCGTGCTCCTGGTGGGATGTTCTTCATCATCTTTCCACAGGCTGGAGCTGCTCTGGGCATTTGGAGAGCAAAGCTGGGCCAGTGTCAGAGCACTTCACAGGGGACAGCAAGTGACAGCGTTGCTTGGGAGGCAGCTGTACCAAAGTCCTCTGTGTGCTTCAGCTTGGGGCCTCTTCCATGGGAGAGGGGAAAATTCCATCATATCACAGTGGGCTTGAGAGGGAGGGGAAGCTGCTTCTTCTGATGGTCACAAATCACCAAGCAAGTCCTTGATTCTTGTGTCCAAACCAAGGTCTGGGAGTGCAGTGCAGCAATAACTCCTGGTCTTCGATACTTCTCTGATCCCTTTTTCATAGGGAGAAAATTCCCTAAAGTCTGCTCCAAGTGCTGCTGTGCCTCAGACTGGCTGGACACCTCAGCTCCTGATCCTCAGCTGCCACCTGGGAGTCACATTCCTTGTCAGAGTTCTGCCCTGGGCACAGGATGTGTTCCATAGTGATTGTTGGCTGCATCCCACGTGTTTCTGAAAGCAGAGGCGTTTTCCAGACGTTCAGTTTTGTCCAGGGCTCTGGGATCATTTGGTGCTGGCACGTTTAGCTCAGTTGTATGCAACCAAGTAATACAGTCATTGGATTAGCAATTATTAAATCCACATATGCTTTTTATGACATGGAAAAAAGCAGGTTGGGAAAGCTAGGCAGGTTCCCAGGCAGGGCTGTAAATCCTTTGTGATGGCCAGGAAGTGATTTGGGTGAAAGCTTGGGAGTGTACCCAGCCCTGTGTGCTGTTACAGATGGAAGCAATGAAACCTGGGCTGTTCGGATTGCCTCCAGTCGTATTCTTGGAATTAAGGACGGGTGTAAGAGTTTTGCTAATTTGTCCTCAGACTGGTCAGCATCTTATATAATTGACTTATTTTTCGTGAACAAAATAGAAAATGCAGTGGAAGTCCAAAAAACCCACTTGACCTCTTTGTGTGTGAAATCTGGGCAAACCTATCTGGGATACAGCACCACGAGCTAGGAACTGTTCCTCAGTGTGTCACTAGAAATAAAACCTACACATGTCTAACTCTGCTGCATTGCCACTGACTTTACTCCTCAACTGACTTGTCATGGTCTCACCTGGACTATTCCTCTTTTAATTATTATTTCAAAACACAAGGATTTGTGGTTTGTTGGGATTTTTTAGGTTGGAAGTAATGGAGCTTAGAGTAACAAACTTCACTAAAAGGGATGTTATTTTTTTAATGTTCTTTAGCATTTGGATAGGGAAAAAAGCAGGGAACATATTTCCTAAGCTCCGTAGAAAGGACTTTTTAAGAGGAAGCTCGCTCTTGGGAGGGAGCGGTAACCCCGTCCCGGGGATGTGGCAGCGATCCCAGGCGGAGCCGGCGCCGTCCCGCCTCCGGGCGGCAGCAGAGCCGTGCGGAGCCGCTGCACCGCGATCCGCCTGCTCCGGGACCGGGACAGCGCTGGGACAGGGACAGCCCTGGGACAGGGACAGCACTGGGACAGGGACAGCGCTGGGACAGGGACAGCCTTGGGACAGGGACAGCGCTGGGACAGGGACAGCCCTGGGACAGGGACAGCGCTGGGACAGGGACAGCGCTGGGACAGGGACAGCCTTGGGACAGGGACAGCGCTGGGACAGGGACAGCCTTGGGACAGGGACAGCGCTGGGCTGGGACAGCGCTGGGACAGGGACAGCCCTGGGACAGGGACAGCCCTGGGACAGGGACAGCGCTGGGACAGGGACAGCGGTGGGACAGGGACAGCCCTGGGACAGGGACAGCGCTGGGACAGGGACAGCCTTGAGACAGGGACAGCGCTGGGACAGGGACAGCCTTGGGACAGGGACAGCCGTGCCGGGACAGCCCTGGCCGGTGCTGAAATGAGGGAACCTCGGAGCCAGCGCTGGCCGCAGCAGAGTTCGCACCTTGGGCACTTGCCGGGTGCTGCCTGGAGAAGGAATTCCCTGTGAGCGGCTGGATTTGCAGCAGGGCTGTGTCCAGAACAGAGCACTTTTCCTTAGGCTGTAACGTGCTGACACAGCACTGGCATTTCTGGCGTTTTCATCTGGAAAAGCTCCCTTCCTTCTCCCGGGTTCCTCTGTGCTCAGTGCATTTAACAAATATTTTTCCAAGACCACTGACATTGTCTTGGTTTTGTATGGTTTAAATTGAAACTATCTCATTTCTGTTGCAATAGTGAAAGCAGTGATGGACACTGAGGGGTTGTGACCTAGGAATGCCCAGAAAAGTCAAACCAAATTGCAGAGAGGTGTACAGTGCATGTGTGCAAAGCACAGCCTGGCCACAGCTGGGAAAAGCTCCACAATACCCTGTATTATGTGGGTTTATACCCAGCTCAGTGTGTTATGGAAGGAAGTTTGTGAGTGACATGACCCAAACTAAAAGAACACTCCAGTTGGTGCCAAGATAACATTCCAGGCTGCTTCTGACTGAAACAAGATGCCTTCCATGTAGGATTGCCACTTACTGTGTGAAGGTAACCATGGGCTGCTTCCTGGAATTGCAAAGAATGAGCATTTTGGGAAATTCCAATTCCTGGTGTCTGTTTTCAGCACTGATGCTAAGTGTTTTACCACCTCAGGTGTGTCCCTGCTTGTCAGGCTGCCTTGTTTGAAGGAGATCTGGAGGAAATTTGTACCCTTGCCCTGATGAGTTGTGTTAGGAGCAAAAGTGCCTTTGTATAACAAGCTAAACAGGACCTTCCAAAACCTCCTCACAATAGGAATCTGCTGTCTCTTGCATTTGCCCTGACACAGTAATTGTGGGGTTCCTGGTCTCTGTGAGATCTGAAGAAGGCAGAATCTGACCTTTTCCAAGGCTGATTCCTCCAAAGACAAATACCATGCCTGTAAACATTCCCTGCCCTGCTCAGGATCACAGGGAAGTTACATTTTAGCCCTGGCCAGCAGGAAACCCCTCACACTGGTGGGGCTGCACCCTCACTTGGTGTAAAGCCTTCAAGCTCAGCCTGGGCTCCAGGGCATTTAGTTTTGGATCTGTGCAGCCCAAACTATGCTGATGGTGAGGTAATCTGTTCCAGAGGTTGTCAAACCTCAGGGTTTCAGAAACAGCAAGAGGTATTTGTCAGCTAATGTTCAGACCTGAGAGGTCCTGCTGTCAGAATATTGATCTCAAATTCTTCCAGCATCTCTTCTGTTGGGAGTTGCACCTGAATTTCAGAGTGCAAAATGTGTTTTTCCCAGATTGTTCCCTGATCTCCCCCCAACACCCTTCATTAGCAGTTCTGTGTACATGAGTCTCCCTTGTCATCCTGTCAGCCCTCATGGTCTTTAAATAGTCTGTAGGCTCTGGGTGGTGATCACCACATTGTTCCCTCTCCCTCTGCAAGCTGCTCGTGGAAAAGAGGACAAGAATTACTCGCTCATACACTGCTTGCTCATAGTCCAATTTTAAAATCATCTCCTGCTCGTCTCATTTGCCAAGTCCATCAAACCAATATCCTGCCCAGCTCCCGGCCCTGCCCAGCTCTCAGCGAGCAGCTTAGATCCCGAGTTACCCTTGGAATTCCAGGGGGATCCTACCTAGTCCCTGCTGGCAGCAAAGCAGACACAGCAGTATCACTGCTGAAACGGGCTGCACATAGGGAGATCCATGTTCCTACTAAATTGTTTGGTTGCTATTTTTTGTCCTCAAGGGGAATTCCATTCATCCCCTTTCAGAAGAGCCTGTTAAACTCAGCCAGTCCCAAACTCCCAACAAATGTCCTTTAATAGTTTCAGATTTCAGCAGGGAGGCCTCTGACTGTGTGCTCCTTTAATATGTTCACGACTCCCCTGGGAGAACTAAGCCAGGAATAACCAACACTTTCTTAAGCCAGGCCTCCTGCTTTAAGGTTGTGTTTCTTTTCCTGCCATATATTCCCTTGCTCATCTCCACAGCTCCCACTTCCTCGTGCTTGGCATTGCCCATTCTCAACTCAGGTGTTCTCAGGTGTCTGAGAGGGGAGTGCTGCATCCTCTGCTTTCAATTTTGCTGGCTGAAGGAGCATAAAGAACTCTTAACATTCTCTGCAGTCGCCTCTCAGCTTGGCATACTGATCATTTCAATAATAAAGTGTTTCCTTTCATTCTCCAACAGTCAGGCCCCTGCCAGAGCCATAATTGTTCACAGATGACTCATTTTGGCTGCATGATCAAAACCAGGGAAAAGTGCTGTTTGCACAGGCTTTGAAACGTACAAGATGGGAAGAGATGTTCACGCTTGATATTTGTACCATATGTGCTTTCTAAATTTTATTATAGAACCTTTACATTTCAAAAGAGATTCTAGTCTTGTCCTGGGGATGATTTAGAAAGGAAAAGATAAGTAGAGTTTTGAGTTAGGCCAAGATTAGCAAAGACTGACTGTGTAGTTTGAGCTGGGAGGCTGCATCCTGCCGGGGCTGGCAGGAGGGGCCGGTGCTGCTCTGAGATAAACAGATCTAGGTCTAGATTTGGATACCTGTGCATTGTTTAGGGGCTGCACACTCAGTCGTGTTTGATATCAAAGTCCCACTGAACTCCTCGTTCTTTATAGAATTTGTTTTGAAATTCTGCACTTGGAGTTCCAGCAGGTGTTTGCATTTTCTTCCCTGACGAAAACCCAAGGAATGTCTGCACAGTGCACATGATGCCCCATCCCCAGTGCTGGGAGTGCTCTGCCCTGCCTGGTGGTGTTCTCCCTTCAGAGTTCACCTCAGATGTCCCTGTTGGGAGGGTCAGCAAAGGGCTCAGCCACCAAGTTCTGTTGTAGGGTGGAGAAGAAGGACATGGGAGGATGATTCCTGCAATGCCATTCATCACCAAGCATGAGCTGTGTCAGTAAGAAGCTGCTCTTTGTGTCTCCTCCCAAAATTGCTTTGAGGCCACCCGGCTGTCTTAGATAAAACACCAAACAGACAAACTTTGCCTTCTCTGCATCAGTGTGGCATTTTGACTAATGAATTGTACAAACCCTGCAAGCCAGCTCGTCCAAGGCTGCTGCCACGTGGATCTCCGAGGATGTAAAGACAAGCTGCTATTGGCTGGGCCTTTGCAGGGGCTCAAAGGAAAGAGTTAGACTTGTTAATCCAGGAAAAATGAGTACATTAGAAGAATAAAGGATATAAATTCAGTAGGAAGAGGGTTTTTTAGTAGAGTTTTCTCTCTAAAAATATAACGGGCGTATTAGTGGAATGGGAACATATAGACTACATACAGTTGTGAGTGGAAGATCTATAGAAAAAGTAGGAGGATAAGCAGAAAAAAACCAACTTGAGCTGATTCTGCAATAGAAGAGCCTTACTGGGCACTGTGTGCCTTGCTAGATATTTTCTATTATTTTTATTTGGAGTGTCCCTTATCAGATCATCACCCAGTTCCCTGCTCAGGGCTGGTGAGGACCCAGCAGGGTGAGAATTCCCTGGCACAGGAGAGCTCAGGCCCTGGAGGTGTTGGTGCCCTGAGCTTCCACACTTCAAAACATCCCAGCCCTTGCTTTGCTCTTGGAGTGTTTTGCATATTTCTGTTGTTTGAAGGAGGCTCTCCATGTTTTGCAATCAGCTGCACTCGGACAATAACATCTCTCAGGGCAACCCTGTGTTGTTGTGCCAGAAGGAAAAACGTAAATTTAAATAAACCACCCTCACAATGGTATTTAAAAACTGATTGCAGGATTTCCAGTCGCTTTTGTAAAGCCCTCTTTTAAAGCAATAGCTACATTTTCATTTTTCAACTTGTGAACAGGGAATTCTTTTAAAACAGAGGGTGTTTTCTGTGCTACTCTGTCATGTCAGCCTGATAAGGAAGATGGCTAAAGATCATTCTTGCCAAAATATTCCTTGGATGAGTCATCTGATGCCAAAAAGCAAGTGAAACGAGCAACTATATTTGCAGTGGAGTTTGCAAATTATGTGGCAAGGAAAGGAAGAAAATAATCTGTCACATGAAAAATGAAGTTTAGATTGTGTGTATATAAATCAGTGATTTGTTGCATGAGCATGAGATCATTATCAGGCATTTAAACATGAATTGGAAGTGCCTAATCTATTAATTAATCAGGAAATAAGTTTTACATAGCATGTGTAATCAAGTTAATCTTTCATTTCACTTGCCAGCAGAGATACTGCTGTCAGTGGATGTTGTCATGAGATTAAACACCCCAAGAGCTGATTCTTGCAGAGGGGGAGCCTCAGGTGTCCAGATGGCATCAGGAGGAGAGGGGAGAGGAGCCCACGGCTTCCCTGGAGCCCACGGCATTCCTGAGCCTGGGAGAAGCTCTCTGTGCACACAGGAGTTCCTGGGCTCTGCAGCACCTGGGAAATCTTCTCTTCTCCCCACCTGGGGTTAGAACAGACTCAGCTTCCACGCAGGCAAGGAGAGTGATGCCCTGCAGGAGCTTTCTGAAAGGTTCATGGTTTCTCCCCTGCCCTTTTAGCACGCCACATTGGAAAGCCACTGTAACAGAACTCAGGATAAATAGCTGAGCCTTCTGCTAATAATAACCCATAAATCTGGCACAGAAAGGCACTGATGCCAGACTTTTATCAACTCCTTCCCTGCAGCAACACAACGGCAAGTTTACTGCTGAAATACAAAGGAAAAATATTTTTAGGAGTTAATTTATTTTGTTATGTGAATATTTTGATCAAGGTCAGTGCGGATTTTGTAGTTTATTGCAGTAATTTGTTATTACATCTAATAATTAGATTCATAACCTAGAGGTGATGTGGGTTTTGTTTATTTAAATGTGCAGATAGGAAGGTGAAGATCATCATCTGGGCTCCCTTCCCACTGAAGGCTGGACCAGGTGAGATTTTGAGGTCCCTTTTGAGCCCCTCCAGGATCACAGCAGAGAACTGCCCCAGTTTTGTCTTGGAGAAGGAAATGGGGGATCTTGGGAAACCCAGAGTTGAAATGACTCCATTAATCACTCAATGAATCACTGCTTTTAAAATAAAATTTTATTTTAGTAATAAGGGATATTTGGGAAGAATAGTCATGCTTAAACAAATATTTCCTGCCAGCAGCTCAGCGTGGAGGACACACAGTGCTGGGAAGTGTTGTGCAGCTCCCCGTTATGTCTGAGGGGCTTTATTTGATTTAGGGATTTGTACAAGATTTTTCTTTTTAGTTTGGAATTTTTGCTGTACAATGGAGACTTTACACTCCTGGGCTTTTCCTCCTGTTGAAAGGAGCAGGCTGCTCTGAAGCACAGGATGTTTGATTCTGGTAGAAGTTTCTTTTTCCATTTGCGTTGGACTCCATGTGTTTAATTGCTGTGGAAATTTAGCACAAGTCTTTAGACGGATTTTGACTTTGTAAATTTTATTAGCATCATTAGCAGTCAGGTCATAAACCAGTGTACCTGAGTGGAGTGTTCATTGTCAGCAGAACAAGAGAAGCGATTTTGTTTTGGTGTCCCAGCTCCCCCAGCTGATGTGAGAAGCTGATGTTCTTTAGCTCTATTGTTCTGCTGGAAGCGGGCAGGAAATGTGCCGTGCTCTGAGTCAGGCTCGCTGGTTCTGCCCCGTTCCCGGAGTTCCTGGTGGCTGCAGGAAATGTCTCCAGGCTTCTCAGACAGCCTGGGCCAGAGCCCCGTCCCCTCTGGAGCCCTGCCTGTGTCACACACAGAGCAGGGATAACGCCTTCAGCCTCCTCCTCCTCCTCCTCTTGGCCTCTCTGGGCCTGCTGTGAATTCCCACCATCAAGGAGTTGAAGAAATTTAAATGCAATCCAGAACTCAGCTTGTTGGGAACTGGAGGTGTCGTTTCCCTTACTTCCTTTTTGGATAGTGATATCTGAGAAATTCTTTTATTCACATTTTAAAAATACATTATGACTCTTTCCTAAAATCAGAACATTATTTATTAGAAGCAAATAACCGACTTCCCTGTTTAATATTGGGCACATTTCTTGGATTTTTTTTAATCTGAGTGAAAAAGAGGAAGTTTATGTGTTTTAAGTACATTAAACTGAACAAGTATTTGTAGAAGCAAATATGCAGAAGCATCTGTGCTCTGGTGGACAAAAGATGCTGCAAGAAAAAAAAGATAATTATGTTTAATATTTCTTCATCCTGAGGGAGTTGTCTCAGGAGTGGGGAAGCTCCATTTACTCTTTGGGCAAGGATAAGGGGTGCAAGGTTCTGCCTCACTCTGCCCCAGCCTCCCCACGCGATGCTGAGTAAATCACTCCAGTCATGGATTGGGCTTGGGAGCTTCATTACTGCAGTGTGTGCAATACTCTGCATTTCCTTAGATCCTGAGTGCCGTGCACCAGGAGTCAGCTCTTAATTGATGGTGATGCAGATCCCAAAACAATGGAGCATTGATCCTCCTTTGCATCTCTGGCCCTGCCATGGTGTATAATGACCATAATGACAGTAAAAACAGGCATGGTCTGCATGGAGGGAACAGTGATGCTGAAAGAATTCGTGTCCTGGTTTGACTTCCAGGAGACCGCCTGAACACTTATTTAATATTTCATTATTCACATGTACATTCTTCCTCTTGCTTTTTCATATGGCACTGCTTTTTCTGCTCATTAATACCATTAAATATCTATAATATGTGTAGTGACTGCTTTTCATTTACATTTGGATTTCATCCCCATACACACAGCAAGAGTAGTCCATAGTGTTGTGGCAGCTGTGACACCATTCAATAAATGGAGAGCAGTGAATTCTCTGCCTAAATTTAAAGTAAGTGCTCATTCTTATTTTGATCCCCAGTCTATGAACCATTTTGTTGCAAGGCTCTCAAGAAGCTGCTACGTTCTACCTCAGGTAGTAAGTAAACACCTTTGCCTATATACACTCTTAAAATAATCATCATGTGCCATTAAAATACTAAAAAGAGCTAATTCACTTTAATTGTGTGCATGAAACTTTCCCGTATAAGTCTTCAAACAAATAAGTCACTGAAGATTTTGGTGTGGGTACAGCTGAATTGAAAGTTTAAGTTATCCTCACATAAAGGAAATTACCTTCCTCCCTGCTCTGCTTGTGAGCTGATGTATCCCTGGGAGCCTCGAGGCAAAAAGTCTGGAAATCTTCCAGGCTCGGAGTGGGCTGGGCTGGAGTCTGCAATGGACTCACTGAGAGTGTCTGGGAGCACTGACAGAAACACTGTTTCTCTTGGGATGTAAAAGAGATATTTCGTACAGATTTTCCCTTCCTCCTTTTCCCTCAGACTTCAGGAGGAGTATGATGGTTCTTCAGGGACACAGGGGTTGCATGTGACAGGGAAATTGGGGTTGCATTCTGATTTTTATTCAATTTCTTGATGGTCTGTCTGTAGTTCATTGGCCTAATGCAAATTAGAAATTAAGCTGATGCCCACGACTCCTCTGCCAGCCAAGCCAAAACTTCTTTTTTGGTTAATTAAAGTTTTGGGGGATTTTTTGTTGTTGGTTAAGTTTAAATTTTGAAAACTTCAGTTTACTTCTTTATAAAAGAAGTCTGGGAAGCTAAAATGAAATCCCTGAAGCTGCTGTCTCAGAGGCAGCCTGGACTCAGAGCCACGGATTCTGTGTGTGAACGAGTCAGGGCATCCTCAGACCTGTCCAAATCAGGGTTTTGGGGCTGACTGGACCTCACTGACAGAGCACAGAAACTTTTGCCTTCAAAATAAGGAATTCAAGTTCCTTGCCATAAATTCTGAGGGATCTGGGTAAGGAAGGTTTAAGGGCAGGGTGACAGCAGTGGGTGACACCCAGGTCAGCTCTGGGTGCTGAGTTCTCTGCTAAAGCCCAGCAGTGCCTCAGACTGGGTATTTCACCACACTTTGGCATCTATTTAATTATATTTAATTCCACCATTATATTTAATGGTTAGGTCTGTGTTTGGTGCTGGGAGGAAGAGTTAACACCCCAAAAATCACTGCTACATTTATCTCCAATTGCTCTTCCTCCTGAAAGGTCCAGCAGAGCTCCGTGACTGAGCTCATCCAGCTGCCTTTTGGAGGGAGCAGCCAGACTGGGATGTGTTATTTTAGAGATGGAGATTTGATGCTGTCAGCTTTCCTCCCAGCAGTTCATAATCCCACGTTTGTGAGTGGCAGATTCTGCTGGACACAGAGCATTTGTGTCAGGGTGTGGCTTTCAAAAAGAGAAAAAAAGTAGTAAAGAAAGAAGAAAACAGAGCAGTGTTGGATTTATTTGGAAAGGTCCAGCCCAGTCACATCCCCCCAGGTGAGTTTGTTTTCCTGCCTGCTGCTCTGTAGCGCCTGAAGTTAAATCCTTCAAAAACATTGTTAAGTGAGAGAGAGAGACCCAAGATGGTGAAACTGGAACACAACTCCCAACCATTTATTTATGCTTTTATATAGGGCTGCTTTCTCTTGTCATATAGTTTATAGTCCCTCATTAACTTCTCCTGCTTCGTAGTCACCTGTATGAGTGTTTCTGAAGGTACCTGGCTGGTTAAAAATAAAAATCCCTGAGTGTTCCCACCTCACATTCCCTCAGAGCTCCAGGAGATCCCCAGCAGCCGCCTCTGCTGCATCCCCAGAGCTTTGAGCGTGAGTCACCTGGCCTCAGTTAAACAAAATCAAACCTTCCCCTTTCAGATTATCTAAATTCGGGTGAGCTTTTAAAATGGTTTTGTTTAAACTTTCATTTCCATCAGTGTTTCTTTTTATTTTTTCCTATTGAGAATGACAAAAGTAAGTTGGATAGGCCGTTTTAAAGACATTTCTAGTGGCAAAAACATAATTGTAAAAGACTCTCTTCAGAGCTTTCATCCCAGTTATTATGACACAAAATTGCAGAGAGACACCTGAATCTTTACAGCAAATCTTCAACCAAACCTCAGTATTTTCAGCCTTTCCCATCACTGTGTTCTGGATGTTCTCAGCTCCATTTGGGAATTGAATCAGCTGCACAAGATGAGTCTCTGCTCGTCTGGAAAACAGAGTCGTCCCTTTATTTTTCTATTTTTACGTACCCAAATATGAAAAAGAAGATTATTGTGGCAAAGCAGAAGAGGGCAGATGAGCAGTGAGTGAAGGCGTTTCCGCGGTGCGGGGTGCGGTGCGGGAGCGCAGGGCGATGCCCGGAGCCGCATCCCCGTCCCGGGCCGGGAGCCCCCGCTGTCCAGCTGCGATCTGCCTCCCTGACCTGAACTTGCCGTTGCCCTCCCGAGTGCTGCACTGCCTGAAAGCCGGCGCCGAATTCCTCACGTGTGGCCTCAAAACCAGGCATGGACTTCACGAAGAGCGAGATTTGGGTTTTCCTCCAGGAAGGGCCTTTCTCTGACACAGAGTGGGTTTACTTCTCGATGGGAATAGGAAAACACGGCTTGGGTAGAATTCTGATGCTTCCCATGACTGAGGAATGTGTGAAATCCTAAAATCGGGGAGGATGGTTGGTGCTGGGGAAGGGACTCCTGTCCCGGTGCTGTTACTGAGTTGGAACCTCTGAACTGGAATTTTCTGCCTCTTGTTACTGGAGGTACAAGACAGGATAATCCAGGGAAGCTTTCCAGCCCCTGCTGCAGCTCCTGCTGATGGGGGAATGGGGCTCATCCACAGCCAAGCCTGTGTCTGCTCATAAAACACCACAAGGATAAATTTGCACAGAAGTCTGGGAAAAATGACAAACTGAGGACACAGCACAGAGAGTTATTGTGCAGATGTTGTTTTGCAGCTCATCCCACTCAGATGAGGTTTCTCAGTTACCTGCCAGCCTGGGAGAAGCAGCAGCCACGCATTAAGTTCTTGGCCACCGTTCTGGGTCTCTGAAATGTTTTCTGTCACTTCCTTCAAAGCCATTTTTGTGCCATCAAGGGAAGGAGCTTAGGTGCAGGATTCTGAACAATTCACTTCTGACCTTTTGAAACAGTGAATGTGGAGTGAAATTTTTTATCTGTTTAATATATATATTGTTTTATTTTCCTCCATGGCTTAAAGTGTTAATTCTGCCCATTGAAATGTAATTTTATGGAGCAATATGAGCCGGAGGCAGAATCTTTGCTGCCATCAGGACCCAAATGGTAAATAGGCCCTTTCTCTAATTTGTGGGATGTGCTATAACTCAGTTCGAATGTTGAAAGGAAATGGGCCTCCAAGGGAGTCTGGAGCTCTGTTCATTCAACTTCTAATTAAAGTTTTCCCCTCTCAAATTTCACTTTATTTTCCGGGGCTTTTGCTCCATGATGATTATTAACATGTGTCCCATGGCCAGGAAATCATTATCCCTTCCCCAGCGCTGCCTTCCCCGTCCCTCTCGCGGCAGAGCCGCAGCCTCCTGCCGGCGGGGAGCGCCTGCTCGGGCAGGGCCGGGGGCCGGGAGCCCTTCCAGCAGGCTTTGATCAGATGCTGCTGTCTGGCGGGGAGGATCCAGTCCAGGATTTCTTCCAGCCTATGCTTCACGTTTCAGGAGCCCAGGCCAGCTCTGGCTTCCTATTCCTACTCCAGCAGCCTTATCTTTTTGGGGGCAGGAGTTGTTAGCACAGTTTATCTTGCTCGCTGCGAGTCCTCCCTCAGCTGAGACATGCACTCCGGTGCCGCCTGCTTTTTTTCCCTCTCTCTCTCTCTTTTATGTTTTCTTCTTGTTGTTTTTCTTTTTAAATGTGTCAAGTGAAGAGTTCCTCTTCCCCCTCTCCCTTTCCACTCCAAAGAACCACCCTCCAGTTCATTAAAACGCTGGAACTGTTTCGCTCCTGTACCAGAGGGGAGAGCCAACCTGTGCCTGCATGTGTGTGTGTGTAAAATAGATCCAAAAATGTCCATGAACAGCAGGAAAAGTTCTGGGAGACCGTCCTACTACTACCGACTGCTCCGGAGGTCACGACTGCAGAGACAGCGAAGCAGATCCCGCAGCCGGAACAGGCTTAGCAGGGGTAATTAATTGCAAGCTCTTTAATTGCCGTGCGCAGCCCGCTGCCGGGTAGCTGCCGTAGGTAGGTGAGGATGAGGAGGGCCAGGANTTGTGATTAGGAAATAGTTGGCTTCTGATTGTGATGGTGTGAATTATAACATCTGTATTGTCTCACCCTTCACATGAGACTAAAAAATAGAATAAAAGGTTTTTAAAACTCCTCTCAGTTGCCCATCTCTGGGTGAGAAAAGGGCAAATCTGACATCTAACCAACCCCCCCGTGTAGTGTCACTAACCCAGGCTTTCCAGCTAACCACGGTCAGCTTTGCAGTCTGTGTCACTAAGGGAACTTCTCCAGGATGTTTGGAGGCCTAATTGATGCTTGCAGAGCTTTGAAAAGCCGTGCTCAGGAGATGGTGTCTCTCTGCAGAGATGTATGGCTGGAACTTCTTGTTCTTCATGAGCCGAGTGTCACCAGGGGGTTGAGACGACAAAGCTGAGAACAGTTTAGGGGCAGGATTTTCCAAAGAGCCTAAAGATTGTGCTCCCGAGGCATTGCAGAAACCTGTGGGACTTGAAGCCCCAAATCACTTTACACTTTTGAAAATCCTGCTCTAAAAGGGCCTATTTGTCCTCATCAGCAGGAGGGAGATCCACTGAGGGATGTTTCTGTAGGGCACAGGCAGCCCATTACTTCTACTGGAGGCAGCAACTGACCCAGTTGCATTTTTAAAACAAGCTATTCTGCCTTTCTCTTTTTTCTCCTGTGAAAGAACTGTTTATTGGTTCTTTTCCCTGTCGTTAAAGCAGCCAAAAAGTGAGAGTATGTGAGTGTTTTCCTATTGAATTTTTTCAGAAAGGAGGGGAGAGGGTTGTGTTTGCCCTGCAGTCAGGCAGTCCTGGTGTATTTATCATGCTGTGAGTCTAATCAAAGCCATTAACTGAAAAGATTTCTCTTTTTCTTATTATCGTGTGAATAAAAAGCACAACTGCAAGTTTACATCAGGTGTCTGTGCAAATCTGGGCTTGGACTTGTCTCACTGCAGTTCTGTAATTCTGATTTACAAAGCAGATTTTAAACTTGACTGTAGCACTGCAAGATTTAGCTCAGTGCAATGTCCTCTTCCTCTTTTCCTGGCACTCAGGATGATTTTAAGGATTTTGAATCATTGCTGAGAAAACAATAGGAAGCGAAATCAGTCCCTGAGCTTCAGCTTTTCCTTCAAACAGGCAGTGGTTTTCTTTGCGTGACTTTTTTGTTGTTTTGTCTGTCAGGCAAGAATGTTTGTAAACTCACAGACATGTCCCAGTTCCCTTTCCCTCTTTATTTGTGTGCTGTGCAAAACCAAAATATTTTACTGTCATTTCAGTTACTGTGACAAACTAAATGTGTTTAGTTTAATTTAGGTAACCCAAAGTGAACTTAATGGCATAATTTGTCAGGAACACAAGGAATATACAGGCAGATTTGATGGAAATGGGAATCAGCCCGAAAGTTTGTAAGAAATTGGATTTGAACCAGCTGAAATCTTGTTGCTGTTGATCTCTCCTGGAGTATTTTTTGTTGTCTGTGGGATCCCTGCCTCTCAGCACTAGCTGAGCTTCTCTTATCTGTAAATCTGAAAGGGATTTGCAAAGCTGGATGAGAATTTTGTCATTATTTTTCATCTGTTTTTGTTGTGCAGTGGTGGTGTCACACAGCCAGGCCACACAGCAGGTCAGAGGGGGCTTGGTCCAGGCTGGGCAGGGTGATGGAAGTGCTGGAATAATGCAGCAGGGATACTTTCCTTAACAGTTTTGTTCCCACTGGAAGATTGATGAACTGTAGAGGTCTGGGGCTGTGGAAAATGCAGAAACCAGAAGGAGGTTCTAGATTTTGGGGTGTGATGTAATATTGAATTCAAACCCTGCAAGTCTGGAGGAAGGAGGGAGCTGAGGGCCGATCCTCAGTGGAGTTTGCTGTCTCTGGCTGGGATTCCCAGAGATCAGGAATTCTTAGTGGAAGGCTGCCATAAATTCAGGCAGATTGGAGTTACTTCACAGGAATTGGCAATGTCTGCTTTGCCACGTGTGTGTGTTTCCCAGACATCCTCTTGGCAGTTTCTGCACTCTGCAGTCTCTGGACCCTTTGCCAAGATCCCCACAGGGCTCAGGTGAGCCTGTGGCTCTGCTGGAGGAGCTGGGATACCTGGAAGTTGATCTTTTCCAAGGGATGTCACTTCAGCAGATGCTTTTGGACAGGGAGGCTGCTGGGGGTCAGGCAATCTTTACACATTTACCAGGGAGGAGATCTCTGCTGGCACAGGCTCCCTGTCCCTGTGTGGGACCATTCCCTGTGCCCCATCCATCCCAGATGATGAATGCCTGGGCTGGAGCTGAGGCTGAGGAGCACCCAGGAGTCTGAGGTGCTGCCTTTGCTGTGAGCCAGAGCCCTCTTCCAGCCCGCTCTGTTTATATCCACCAGGCTCTGAACACACGGGAGTTGTGTTGAAAACATGTATTTGTCTTCTGCCACAGCCCACTCTCCCCCCAGTGGCAATGCCACCCACCCACACCTGCCCTTCTGACACTGCTGCTGCTGCCAGCCCTTGGTAGGGATGGAGGGACAGAGCCCATCCTGCCCCAGGAACAGCAGGAAAAGTCAGGCTGGGGTTACAACTTGCTCAGCTCTGGGAGGGCTGAGACCCAGTTTGGGAAATGGGTTTTGCTTCCTGAGGTACAGAGAGAGGCACTCCCTCAGGAAAGAGCTGCTGTGGTGCTTTCAGCTGGGAAAAGTGAGCAGAGTTTGCATTTTCTGTGCAAGGATATGAGGGAAGGAGGGGAGGGCTTTGTGTTGGGATTCCAGATGGAGCCAGTCTGCTGCAGTGTGCCGAAAAATGTCCAGCACTTTGAGCTGTTGGCAGTGACAGCAGCTTGTTCAATGGTTCATGTGATGGCATCCTCTGTTCTGGAGCTCTCTGGTCAGTCCTGGTGCCTTAAGCACATCCATCACATTTCACTGTGTTTGTCACTCTGCCCCTTTGGAGGCCCAGGCTGGAGTATCTGAACAGTGACACTGTGGGGAGGGCAGAGCCCAGCAGGAGGGGAAGGCTGCTCTGAGGAGGCTGATGAAATCCTGACTCCAGCACATTTAAACCCTAGCTGTTTGGGAGTGGGTAAAGTGAACAGGCTTCACTGCACTGGAAATCTCTGCTGGAATGAGGACAGTGCCTGAAACCCCCGGCTCTGCTCTCCACAGAGTGTCAGGACATGCTGCAGGTAAACATTAGTTAGATAAAAAAACTACCTGCAGAGCCCCTGGACCATCTGTTCAGCTCAGAGATGCGTGGGACTGTGGGAGGAATCATGGCAGTAATTATAATTACTCCCAGGTGACCCATCTGATGTAGTGGAAGGTACTTGGGAGGCAGAGAGGGGAGAAGGAGAATTTTCAGTGACAGCAGCACCTGCTTTTGGCTGTACTTGGATCCGTGGCGTTCTTCAGGATGTCTCTCTGCTTCTCCTTACTCATGGACATGGTGAAGGAATGCGGGTCAGTGGGAAGTGCTCTGAAAATTCCCTTTGCTGGTAGAAACCACTCACGCTGCTCCATTCACAGTCCCATCTCTGAGCCAAATTCAGCTTTGGCTTCAGGGCTTTCTTGTGTAAAACTCTGCGGGCAATCAGTTGGCATCAAAGCCCTGAGAATTTGAGAACATTGGAGTTCCTGATCTTGAAGGTTTAGTGTTCCTGATCCTTCTGCCTCTGTCAGCCTCAGACATAAATGTCTTGCTCTGTGTTCTGTTTATCACAGATGCTTTTCAAGGTGTTTTATGAAAAGGATTTTTATTAAACAGTCTTTCTTCTTCCTTTCCTTTGATGGCTGCTGTGAAGAGAAAACTGACTGATCTTCAGCAAAACCCAGAATTTCAGTGCACTGAACGCTGAGCTGGGAGGCCAAGGTCAGGCTGGGTTTTTTTCTCAGCACAGGCTATTCAGGTACACATCTGTTGAAAACAGCTGGAATTTAGTCTTTCTTTCTCTGTTTGATGAAATCAAAACCTTTTAAGTGATAAATGAGAGATCAGCTTATACCCAAATAATCAATACCTTGGAGGTTCAGGCACTCACTTGGGACAAGGGAAGCAGTGACTGGAAAATTGTCCCAGCATGTCCCAGAGTGCCATAACAACTAAGGAGGTTTTATTATATTTAAAGCCAACTGAAATTGCACTCACCTCTCACTAATCTTTCCTAGCTGAAGATCTTTTCTGCAGCACATTAAGAAAAAGTGATGTTGGACAAGGAATGCTAGGTCGAACTTCTCCCTTTCCACCTCTGCAGGACTTTGTTTTTCATTTAAGGGCTGGGAGCAGGCAAGTGAGGAGCCCAGTAATAAATATTAGCAGTAGGCTTGGGTTGGTTAGTTTTTTTTTTTCCAAGGGTGGTATCTTTTAAATGCCAGGAAAAGGAGACCTTCCTGCTTTGCACTTTTTAATGATCATTGCTTTGTTTTTCAAGTCTCTTTTGTGGCATTTTCTGTTTCACCACAGAAGTCTCGCAGTCTTTCATTGAAATTTTAACAGCATGGCTGACAGATGCCCATAGAAAAGATATGCAAAATGTTTAAAGCTGTGCTGTTTATAGGAAATATTCACTGGCAGCTGTGCTATTTTTAGCACCAGTGCTCCAGCTGAGAGTTTGCTGTGTTTGTTCAATGCTTCATTGTCTAGTAAAAATCGAGACTGAATTTAATGACTTGGGAAGTGGTGCGTGGTGGAGGAATTCTGGAACTGTTTTGATATTAAACAATGCTTAAATCTCAGAATCCCTTTAATAAGCAAAAATTTAGAGTGAATTTATTGTAGGCAAATTTATTGGACTGAGGTGGCAGCAGTGCCTCGACTCCCTTTGCTCCTACAGCAAACCCTGACCTGCCCCACCTCCTCCAGACACGTCAGAAATGCAGGAACATCCACACTCTGTGAGTGTTCTCTGTGAGAAATTCCTACGAGATCAAAAATGAATCAAGTTGTAAAAGTTCCCCTGGGAAACCCCAGTGGGAATCTCTGAGGAGCACTGTCACTTTTTGCTCATCTTTTCCTTTATCTCTGTTTCCAGCCCTCTCCTCCTGGCAGTCCCCTCCTTTTCCCCTGACAGTGTTCCTGAGAGGGGCTGACTGCTCTGAAAGCAATTAAGTAGCAGATTTGCTCTCGAGTAATGCAGAATGAGTTTTTATCTACAAGCCATAGGTACTAAATGAGAAAGAGGTTAAAAACCCTGGTCTGAGTCCAAACTAGAATTGCTTCCAAAAACATGCTTCGAGGGGTTTCAGCAGACTTTTCATGATCACTCATGTGTTAGAGTAAGTTTGTCTCCTTACAGCTGTGGCAGTCCAAACAATTTAGACACAGAGCTGCCTTTTAAAGCTTTTAAACCTGTATTTCCCTTGAAGGTCTTCTAGTGTGCCACTAATCCCCTAAGTTATTGCACTGAAGGCACTCTCTAATCCTTTAATTCACTCTGCTCTCAATAGAGATGGGAACGAGCTGGGTCAGGGAACGTTCTCATTTGGGCTTTATCAGTTTTGCTTTTTTCAGCTCAGACACTGCTGAGGGTAGTTTGCTTTCCTTTGTGACACTCCAGAGAGTATTTTGGAGTCAGACACTGATTGTTTGTGTGTTTGTGTATATGCTTGTGGAAGAAGGTGCACAAGCCCCAGAACTCCTCTCACTGGTTTGTGCAGCCTCGGGGCCAGGCTGTTACACTGAGTTACCTCAGGCCCCTTTGGGAATCAGAGAATGGCAACATGGATGGCTTTTTGAGAGCTGTGAATCCATTCCACATCTAGAGCCAGTCAGGGTCAAGGAGCAGTGTCAGCCACAGGTAATTTCTGGAAGCTTTTTTCCCCCAGACCTACACAAGAGAGAGATTCTGACTAATGTTTCTTTGGTGCTGAAGGTAAAGCTTTGAGGTGATGAGCAATGCCAGACAAGTGTTGAGGTTTTTTACTAATAAGCATAAACTCTAAAAGACTTGTTAGAGCAACACATGGCCTGAATTTTGCAGGTTTGTGCTGCCCATTGGTTTTTTCCTTGCATGAGGGGCACGTTTTTATTGTAGGTCTGGTTTGGAGAGCCAGGCTGGGACCACGAGGAGCTCCCAGAGGCTCATTAGGAATCCCAGGCTCTCACACTGATGCAGAAGTTCATCTTAAGTTGAGCATTGAAGCATTCAATTGGAGGAAAAACATGCCCTGCAATTGTATGGACTTGGAGAACACTGACAGGAATGAAGAGAACCAAAGTTTTGCTTTGTTAACATTTGCGCTGAAAGAGGAATCCTCAGATGCTGAGCACTTAATGTTTCCTTTTGAAGAAACCAATTTATGTGAAGTGCAAGTTTCTTTTGTACCTTATGTGCTGATATTTTTGGTTTCTTACAGCATTTCTGCATCACTGAATTTCTTTTAGAGTCAGAGATCAAGCCTGGGCTTGTTCTGAAGTACCCAAATGTGCTAATAGGGGGACTGGGGTAAAATTTGGCGTCTGGAGTTAAATTACAGGATGCTTCTTAAGCTTCTTGGTTTCTATAGGAACAAGTAATAGTCATCCTTCATGATTAAGCAGTGTCCATGGTAACCAAACGAGCAAGTTTTAAATGAAAGATATTTTCCCTTTACATTTTTAGCAGTCAAAGGTTACCAATTATTACCTTTATACCCTTAGACAAGAACACATTTTGATGGGGCTGGTGTGTTTGAAGTGAGAACATTTGGTATTTATTTACATAACTCTGCTTCTAGCATCAGCTAAAATCCGGGTGAACACCAAAATGAAATTTCAGAGAGTGGGGTAGGGTGCATCCTGCACACCCCAGGAGGGTGAATGTTGGTCACTAAATTGCTGAATTGCTCTGCAGGGTTGCAGTGTTGCTGTTCAAGTGCCCATTTGCTCCTCGGAGTGACTGCAGGGCAGTAGTGGAGGGAGAAATTCCAACACAGATCTGGCATATTTTTTAGGATGGAAAATGCAAATGTCAGTGTTGGTGTAGGTAAGAACATTCTCCTGCTCCCTCCTGTTTCAAAAATAGGTTGGGAAGTGAAAACACGGTTGGTTTTTAATGTTCCTTGTCTCTCCTTGGCACTGGTGTTGTTTGCTTGGAAACTGCAGAGTGAGTGTGCAGCTGCCACCTGCGAGTGTTTGCAGAGCAGGTTTGTGGGAGAGGAGCAGAAATCCCCACCCACCCCCAGAGGAAATAAAAGGATCAGTCACAATAAATTAGGATTTACATTCCACAATTTCTAATAGTGAAACAATTGCTAAGAGAGTCTGAGCAGCCAGAGGAGAGATGGATGGGGAGCAGCAGTGAGCAGGGATGGATTCTCAGCAGTGTTCTGGGCATTGCCCAGGTGTGCAGAGCTGCTGTGCCTGGCACAGCTGCCTGTGCACACACTCACATCCACACACAGCAAAGGCACAACATCTGTGGGGAAAATAACACTCATTTTATAAGCATTTTCTTCTATTAATGCTTTTTAAAGTGCAGGAGACTTGTTTCTGTTTGCTAGGGGGACTCTGAGGCTTCCTGCACTAATGTTTGGGAAAGCAGAAAATCCCTCTCAGCTCTCCCTAACCCTGTCCCCAGTCCTAACCCTCCCTGACTTGAACTGGAGGAAAAACAGTGGTTCCAGACTTTGCTGTCACTGCTGCTTTGAGTTGTGTCCTCACGACAGATACTGTATTTTGGTGGGTACCAAAAATCACTGCCATCCATTACTTAAAATCCAGTATTCTTCTGTGTTTCCAGTGAAACTGTCTCCTAAATAGCCAGTGTTAAATCCCAACCTTCTGCTTTCCTGAGCAGAGTTAAAGTTCCTTGGCTGTTGAGACAATCTGAGGTGGGTGAGCTGGCTCTGGGCATTGAGACTCTCTGAGGCTGCTCTGAGAGCCACATGCACCATGTGAAATTCAAATCTTAATGTTTGGTCTATTATGCAGATGGATGTGAACAGAGATACGTGTGTGACCCCATTTATCTCTCTAATGAAGTGCCATCAATAGAACATCTGTTTCTTTGCTGTAGAAGATGAAACCTCTGATGAATCATGCTTATAAATTAAGTATTTATTTATTTATTTAATTTGCATTTTACCAGTACAGACCTGTTCCAGCAGCCACCGTGCATGGCTGGAAAAATGGGAATTAACTGTGTGAAGTTTTCATTTCTCCTGAGGGTGTTTCATGTGAAGGGAGCTGCTCTGGCCTGCTCAGCTCAGCTGTCCAGGTCAGTTCTGGGGGAAAGGCCCCAGCCAACCCTCCCTGGCAGGGGACAGAGCCAGCCCTGTCCTGCGTGGTGTGGCCAGGTGACACCTCCAGTGACAGGGACAGGAACTGCAGAGTATGGAAGTTTCTCCTTGCCCTCGGATTGCCTCTGTGGATAAAGTGCTGCAAGAAAGTGTGTGGTGACAGAGCAGAATCTTTGCAGGAAGGTTCAGCATGATGGATGAGCCTAATTTAAATCTCCCCAGAGCTGACTCCTTGTTCTCCACACTCCGTGTTGCTTGTCTTTATCATCACATGGGAGGAAGCTGATGTTCCACTTCACTTTATCATCCTTTCCACTTTAACCAGGGTATTGGCAGTCACCACGATCTGGCCCCCAACCAGGATAGAATTTCAGCTTTTTCTGATGTATTTTTTAAGTCTGAGCTTGATTTCAGTTTCACCCTGGAGAAAAGGCTCCTAATGATATGCTGTTAGCAGAGGAGGAATTTGTTCTGTGGATATCATAGCAGAGGAAGATAAATATCATACATATTTTATTTCAGAGACAAATAAAGAAAGAATAAAAATACCAGATATATATATACACATATCTAGTTAAAAACACCAGACAGTAAAATGGAGTTTGCACTACAGGCTGCTCAGTCAGCATGATTTGCTATTTATCTTTAGAAAGGGAGGGTCATTTTCTGGATGCCTTATATTCTGTCCCTGGCACCAGGTCTGGGGACCTGCAGCTGTGCCTTGTGCGCGTGGATCTGATCTGGTCTCCAGGCTTGTAGCACTCAGAAATTGCTGTATTTTCAGACCTCTCACAGTGAGAATTACCTCAGCTTTCCTTTCCCATTAGTGCTATTCTCTTCTTTCCCTTTTGCCTTGGAGAGGGATGTTTCCTTGACAAATACATTTAATCTGTCTCCTCGGGTTGTTCTGCCCGGATTTCTGCAGGCAGGACTTGCCCTGGGTGTCTGTCAGAGTGCCCGGCTGTGCTGGGATGGCTCCACAGCAGGGAAAGAGCAGGGACAGAGCAGGGACAGAGCAGGGACAGAGCAGGGAAAGCGCTCCTAACTGCACTGACCATCAGGTGACCCAGCAGCCAAGGCACAGCTGGGGAATTCCCAGCGCTGCAGCTGCATCGGGCTGGGAGCTCGGCCAGCCAAGGGCCTCCAGCTCCATCTAGTGAGGCGCTGGGATGGCGGCTGGCACACACATCCCCTGCTGCGGGGGGCACAGCACCTATCCCGGCCTTGGGGGGTGGCAGTCCCGCCTGAGCTTTCCAGGAGAGAAGGGGCTGCGGCACCAGGCAGCCAGAGCAGCCGGAAAGTCAGGAGAAGAGGCTTTGCTTGCACACATCAAAAAGCACCGTGGCAGCTGCTGGGAGAAGAGTTCTCTTAGCGGGTAATAGAGAAAATAGAGGAATAGATACATATCAAGTACTCAGAAAAATAGCAGAGCTTTTTTCAGTACTAGATTCAAGAGCCATTAATAGCGCTGGCTCAGGAGCAGGATGAGGAATATTAAATCCATGATATCCAGGAACCTGACAGGGATGAGGGGAGATTCATTAAAGTGCCGTGGCAAAGGTCAGTGTCACTCCAAATCATTATTTAACAAAGTAAAAGCTCTTCTTTCAGGAGTTCTTAGTCCCACTTGGAGAGAAGATGGTAACCGATTTTAGCTGAGAGAACCAGTGTGTTCTGATGTTTTTTGGGATTTGTTTTCTGTATTCCAGCCACTCCTAACAAGGCTCTTCAGTTCACACAACTGTTCCAGCCACCGTTCTTGGAGCTGCAAAGAGTTGTGGGGCTCTGAGTGGTGCTTCAGGTGCCTTTTGCTGCTTTTAGGCAGGGGCACAGTGATCAGAGACACACTGAATGTGGTGCTTTTGTACCACTGGAGTCACCTGTGGGGGAAACAAAGGTACTGGTAAGAAGCTGGATCAGTTTGGTGTAGTCACCGTGGGGAGCATTAACTGTAGGCGTAGACTCCGTTGTTTAATTCAAAGTATTTTGTGCCAGAGTGTAGCCCAGAAGGCAAGTAATGATCCCAATTTATTTTTTTGTTCTGTATGTAAACAGTTAGATAAGGGAGAGGGGTTTTTACAAGCTGCAGTTCTGTAAACAGTGTCCTTAATTGTCTGGAAAGGTCATGAGAGCATGAGAAAATGTGAAACTATTTCTGCTTGGAGCATGAAATGACTGGGGAGTAAATCAGTGATTCTGATGTGGAAGAGTTGTGGGTACAGCCAGGGGGATTGCTGGGCTTTATGGAAGTTTATGAATGTTTAAGCCAGAGATTCTAAGATGCAAAAAGAAATAATTTGATTCTAACATAAGAAGCAGGGCTGATACGGCTTCCCTTAGCCTGGAGAACACCCTCTCTGTGTTCATTAGCTTTGCTTTCAGAGGAGTCTGCTTGTTCAGAGGGCACCAGCACCTGCCCTCACTTCTGCTTCATGACCATTTTCATTTAAAAGTCTATTTTATTGCCTAATAAAGGTTTGGCTTTTAATTAATTTTGTATGGTTCTAATATTGCTGTAAGGGATCACCTGGAATTCGCTCTGGATCTGCAGGGCTCTGGGTGATACAGTCCAATAAATGCTTCTGCAGGTAACTGAACCACGAAGGTGGCCCTGCAGGAAGGGCTTTCATAACCTCTCACAGCTTCTTTGTCACTGGAAATCAGACATTTGGGCACCTCTGCCTCCCACTCAAAGTTCTTCACACCTTGTGAAGGGGAAAGTTGGCTCAGCTCAGTGTTTATTATTTTCTGTCATTGTCTATTCCGCTTCCTAAAAGTGCCTCTATTCCCTTCTAAATCCCCATTTGGATTCAGACTAAAGATCCATCTTTTCTCCTGGGCTCCTGTGGCCACCCAAAGCTGTCTGAAATGTGGATTTTTCTGCAGCCTCTCCTGAGCATGTGGAATCACACAGACACAACAGATACCTGTTCTCCAGGGATTGTTCTTAATTCATAAATGGTACCGTGAGCCACGTTAAATCACTGTCACCGTGCCTCCTCCTCTCCTCTCTTGGGTTTGTAATAAGGACTTATTAGATAATGCAGAAATTAGAGGAATAACACCTAAATTCATTAAGCAATAAAATTAATCCACGGCCTGTAATTGTACGAGCAGGAGACCGGTAATTCCTGTTCGCTCTGGTTTCACAGGAGCTCCACCCTGGCAGGCGCTGGGGCAGCGGCGATGCCGGGCAGTGCCCGCTGGGGCAGGGCAGGGCAGCGCAGGGAGGAGCGCAGCCCCAGCGGCTTCGTGCCCAGCTCGGGAGCAGCCTGACCTCTCCAGGGCTGCCTCCGCACCTTTCCCACCGCCTCTTGGCTCTGGAGAGCTCGTAGCTTGTCGCATCACCTCCAGACGAGCTGGTGAAGTTTTATTGTGCTCCAAAGTCTCCTCTCAGTAGCGGTGGAAGCAGGAACCTGCGCTCCTGCCGCGTGTCCCGGTGCTGCTGCCTGCTCTGGCATTCCAGTCATACTTCTCTCTCTCGCTGCCTCTGATGAAGTCATCACCTCTCCTTCTCTCCTGCCCGGCTCGTTCCCAGTGCCATGGCATGAGCGCTGCTCACCAGCACAGCTTCCTTCTGGTGAGTTCAGGGAGATGATTTCTCCTCGCTGACTTCTCTCCCAGCACTCAGCTTGGACCTCCCTTTCTTGTTTGGAGCTGGAGCAGGTTCTTATCAGGAAATCACCTTGCTGGGAAGTGCCTGCTTGTTGTTATTCCATCCAGCGGCCTCGCTTTGCTTTTGTTCACGCTGTCTCTTCCACTGGCTGATCCTGGAATCGTGTGAGAGGGGGGAGCGTGAAGAGAGATGAACAAACGGGAGTTAATGTCTTTTATTCTCCATAATGAGAGCGTAATCCTGATGATCTCTTGGACTAGTTGGGATTCACAGGAGCAGGTAATGCAAATGGAAGAACACCTCACTTGCTAAGTGAAAAGTAAACAGTAGTAACAGTTGTTTGTGTGTTTGTTACACGTAACAACCTGCTTGGAGCAGTGCCTGAGAAGTGGAGTCAAAGGAGGCAGTGATGTTGGGTGGGTTAAGCAGGAGTTTGGGTGCCAGGAGCTTCTCACAGCCTGTTCTGCTGCTGCCCTGGAGCCTTGGGGAGATTGCTGTGCTGCTCCAGAATGATTCCACAGCATGAAAAACAGGCATGGAAGAGTGGCGTGAGGATTAATTATTCTGTCAGTTCCAGTGCCTTGAATTAGTTAACAAACCAAATGTGTTTATTACTGTACAGAAAGTTTCAGAAACACTCATAATCCTGAGGTCCTAAATTAATGTACAGTGTTTGCAGTGCTGTGTGTCCTCTTGGCAGTGGGATATGTTCAACTTAAAACCTCCTGGTGCCTTCCACAGCCAACGATGTGTTGGCCCAGCTGTGTGGGGATAACCTGGGAGAGCTTTCAGGGGCTTGATAATTTCAAGGAAGTTTCTCTTTGAAGCTCTTACTCTGCACGGAGGGAAACCCAAAACAGTGCAGCCTTCTGTAAATATTTGAAAAGCAGGAAGCCTTGTTGTTTGTTTCTGTCTCTCCTGTGTTGTATAACGTGGATGAGCCCTGGGCCCTCTGTGCTATTGAGAGGTGACACAGAACTGCCACTGTGTCTGTCCAGACAGAGATGGAAGTTCAGGAGAGGTTGGGAAGAAAAGGCTGAAATCAGACACTGAATCTGATCTCTTGTAGCTTGCTTATTTTATGCACAAGTGGGCCAAATTTGACAGAAATCCCAGAAAATAAAGCTGGAGGGAATTTCAGGAGGTGCCTGGTGTCTGTGTGCCCCAGGAGAGGGGTGGGAAGGCAGCCCATTGTCCCTGAAGCTCGTTGGGCAGGGAGAGCTCTCCCCCTCTGGACCATCAGCTCCAGTGTAACTGTTCATGGCAAGACAGGACTGTTTCCAGTGCCTAACCCAAATACTTTCTGCTGCAAATTAAGACATTTCTTCCTCAGCCTCTAGTGACTCTGGAGAGTTTTTGTTGCTGGCTTAGCCCTTTTCTATGGTCCTGGGCTTGCTGTGGCAGCGTGGCTGATGCCAGGCCCTGGGCAAAGTGACCTGGCCTGAGATGGTGCCTCCAGCCCTGAAGAAGTAAAAAAGGCACTAAAACTTTTATATATTCATACTGCTCACCGTGTAAAGCTGTTCTGCTGTACATTCCTGGAGTTACTAATTTACCTGTAAGCTATTTTTATTAACCTTTAAAACAAACAGCTCCCCCTACATCCCCTCCAACACGCACACCCACCTCTCCTTCTGGTTATTTCTGGTTTCTTACAGAGGGTTTTGTAACATGCCTCTCCTGCAGTGAAACCCACAGTGCTTAAATGAAGCTAAAATGGAGATGTGACTCCAAACATTTCATGAACCATAAGTTTAATAATTCTAGGAGGGTTTAGGTGCTAAGCCAGCTCTGTGTTTGGTCTGGGGTCACGCTGATGTGTTTGCTGGCTCTGCTTGGGGTATATTTTAATGGTAAAGTAAGAAGCTAAGTTGGGGGGCTGCTACCCCCATACAGGTGCTTTCCCTTGGTGCTGAGCAGTGTTTGGGGCTGGGGAGCACGTGGTGAAAGTAATTTCTTGTAGCTGCCTTTCACGTAATGTTATTGTTCCTGTTTTCCAGCCAGGTGTGTGAGAAATGCTTTAAACAATGTTCATTTTTCCAGTCATTACAAAAATGCAAAGCAGCTTCTTCAGTTGTCATCTCGAGCTCACTTTCAAAATGCTGTAATCAAGTAGTTTCTTTATGACAGTCCAAAAACAAACGAAGGCTCAAAGGAATGGGGTGGGAGCCTGAATCTTCTGAGAGGAGATGACACCAAAGCATTTTACTGCTTGAGATTCAAAGTGCAGCTTTCTGCAGAGAAAGTGCCCCAGACATTTGAAGGCTGGGCTGGAAGTTGGGAAGGCAGTGAGCTGCTGGTTTGGGCTGGCTGAGTTTCACACAGGTTACGTGGCAACCAAGGAAGATGTCACTGAGCCAGCACCTCACCTCATCCATGGCTGGAATCTCAATCTGTTCTTTTGGAATGGTTTAAGACACATCTCAGGACTTGTTTGGTGGAATTGCTCGTGTTAGTTGTTTCTTACAGTCAGGCTTTGGCAAGAGCAGGACCTTGCTGAGGAGACAACCTCCAAGGAAATGCTTGGCTAAGGAGGACTCTGGAATGGTTTTGGGAAGGGAAGCTTGTTACAAGGTCTGAGCATCACAGAATTACAGCTTGGAAATAAATCTGTTTTTCTGAGTTCCATGCTGCTTTCAAAGAGGGTTTGTGAACTGAGGAAACACCACCTTACAGTGCTGTAGCTGACCTGTCCTAGCATCTTTCTAAATCTCCTCAGTGTTGAGCATAGTTGTTAATTTTGCCTTTTCAGCCCCCTCCCTTCCTTGCCAATGGGGAAGGAGGTAAGTATTCCTATCCTCATTTTATACTTTAGCAAAAGCAGGATTTAATGATTTTTTTCCTGGTTCCAAAGCAAATTGCTAGAGGAATTAGAGAGGTAACTTAAGCATCCTGTGCCTCTAACCCCATTAGCAGTTTCCCCAAGGAGGATCAAATCCACGAGTGCACAGATCTGTACTTTGCATATAATTCTCACTCGTCTCAATACAGTTTCTGTTTACTCATCTGCAGACTGGAAACAATGATAGTGCCAACCTGTCAGGCATTATCAGAAGCTTACAGTTGTATAAAAAATGCTAATTGTTGAAGGTGAAAGTTTTGCTGATGGAATGTTCCAGGCAGCTCGAGTGGAATCCGTGGGGTCGTGGCGCTGGCTCGTTGGCGAGGACATCTCAGAGGGAGACACCCCATTCTGCATGGCCTGCTGGCCTTCCTGGGCTGTCCCTGAGCTGCTGGGTTTGTAACTGTCCCTTGTTTTCTGTCCCCAGAGTCCCCCCCGGAGCGGTGCGGGCAGAGGCGCAGCATGCCCAGCGGCATCTCGGAGAAGAACCCCAGCATGGAGCCCGCGGCCACCGCGCCCTTCCGCGTCACGGTCAGTGCCTCCCTCCTCAGCGCTGCTCTGGGATCTCATGGGCACCTGGGGGGCTGCCAGAGGGGAAAGGGACCTGCTCACCCTCAGAGAAGGAGTGCTGGGTGTGAAATTGGCTGCTCACTTGTTGGTAGGGCAGTGGGCTGCTGGTAGATACTGTTAGCAGCAAGCAGCTGTCAGATGTGTCCTGGTAGAGCAGTCGGGTTTGGATGGAGTCTGGAGCTTCCCTTGGGAGACTTTCCTGGAGAGGTTTCCTTGGTGAGTCCTGGTGCAGTGTATTCCTGGGTGCATTTACCTGTCTGCAGCTGTACAGTGTGTGCTCACACTCCTACAGAGAGAAGATCTCCTCTAGGGGAACCTATCATTAACTCATGGGACACCTGCCAAGCTGGGATTGCCCAGAGCCTGGGATCCTGTCCCAGCAGGAGCCTGGAGGAGCCATCCACTTTTTCCATGGCTTTAATCCCTGTGCTTTGAGATGCCACTGGTTGTTCACTACCATGACTAACAGTGGTCGTGGTGCTCCGTGGGGAGGGCAGTGCTGTGGAACAGGGACCCCAGGCATGGGATCTGTCCATGCTGAGCCCTGGCTGGCACTGCCCAGTGTCAGTGAGTGTGAGGAGTGTGAGACAGACTCCCCTCCCCACTCCCTGCACACATCAGCTGTCTGGGCTGGCTCTCATTGCACACAGCTACTTTTATTCAGAGAAGACATAAATGGTCTTGCAGCAGGTTTGCTCCATGCAGGTTTTCTCTGCAGGCCACACCTTCTTTACAGACTCAGCTGCTGCTTACCAAACTCAGGGAGGCAGAACCAGAATTTCAAAGGAAAGACAATGGTGCAATCTGAAAAAAAAATAATCTGAGCACACCCAGTTCACCTGAGAACATTTGCACTGGTGAATGAGTCACGATCAGCAGTTTGGACAAGGGGTTTATTTTAGTTGTAGAAATTGTTCTTCCAGCCATCAGAACCTATCGATCTCAGGGAATGAGTATCCTTGAACCTTAAACAACTACTGCTGGCTGGTGAAAATGGCAAAACCTGATGGGAAAATCTGGATTCTTCACAGGACATAGGATTTGGGAATATTTTTCTTAGTGTCCCTGTAGTTAAGAAAATAAAAAGCTGTTTATTCCTTTCCAATGGCATATATCCTGCTTTTTGGGTTTTTAGAGAAGCTATTCCAGCTTTGAGCAGCTGGTGGTGGAACAGCTGACGTGGGATGCAGTTCCTTGCTTTAAGCAGCTCTGTTACTCAGTGTGGATTAAATAAGGGCAGCCATCACATGGGTAATACATGACATTTGTCTTCTCTGAGTTCAAATCTGCCCTCATCTCATTTCTCCCCTGCTCCCCCTCCGAGTGTCACTGCATTAATATGAATGGCTTCATTAGGTACAGTTGGTGCTGCTGCCCAGCCTTCAGCAGATGTCTGACTTTAGAAATATATTCTCCCTCACCTTCCTTCATTAACCAGAGGAACATTAGCAGTCAGTCCACTCCAGCCACTGGGAATAGTAATTAGTACCTTAGTTTAGTGGTAATGGGATTATTACTTTTGAGCCTGCTGTTGTAGGTTTGGAAATTGTAAGCTTTTCATATTTTACAGCTGATTGTTCTTCCCTGACATCTGCATCCTTCTCCTGTTGAATCTCCAAGGGCCTGGGAAGCTCAGGAGCCATTGGATTCAGCTATTTTGGCAGTGTTGCATTTCCAGTTGCTTTCTTTCATTTCAAAACTAGAGCAAACTAGGGTGGAAGGGAACTTCCCTTCCCATACAGAAGTCTGCCAGGCAGGTTACTGATAATTGGGCATTGTGGTTTTTGAAAACAAGAGCTCCTGATAGTTTTTGAATTATAGAATATAAACCTTGAAAATCAAGTCCTGTTCTTACCCCTTCTCCTGAAAGAAATTTTAAATGAAGCTTCTTAAACTTGGAAAAATCTCCTCTAGTCCTGGTTATCTCATGCTGTACAAGAATTATTTTCCATGTAAATCCCTCCCTTCACTTCAGTGCTCTCAGAGCTCTGTATGAGCTGATGCAGAATGAGAAATTGGAGGCTCCAACCCAAGTGAGGCTGGACCTGAGCTGAGGTCCCTTGTCCTGAGCCAAGTGTTCAGATTTTAGTCTCCACTTCCAGTGGGCACCTGGCAGCAGCTGGTGATGCTGCAGGGCTGGAGACACCAACCTGTCCCTTCTCCATGGCCGTGGTTAAAGCCTTGCTTGGAGGAGAATCCAGAGAAGCATTTTGCCTCTCTGCATTGAATCCCAATAGCTCGAGGTGTGAGATGGGTTAAACCTGAATTCTGTGGGGTATTTTGTCAAACTCAGAGGTCAGAAGCTGGGAAAGTCTGCCGAGTGCCAGTGAAATCCCTCTCTGTGCCCACCTTGCAGGGAAGTGGTGCAGGGGAGGATTTGCTGAGGCTCACGGGGGAGGACTCACTCCCATCCCATCAAGCACTGCCATCTATTGACTCCTTCTGTTAGAGCCCGATTTACTTCGTTTTCTAGGAGAATATGCCAGGCCAAGCAAAGTCCAAATTGCCAAAAAACTTGAGGAAGCATCTGTATTCTGTCTTTTACTAGACAGAATTTAGGATTCCTTTCTTCAGCCCTTTAATCCTCAATTCTGGCATTAATCATTTGCTTTCCAGGTGCACCAAAAACACTTCAGTGTTTCTTCTGGTTGAAGCCACATTGGCTCCAAAAATCCCCAAAAACCACCCCAAAACACAGTTTTCCTTCTCCTTGTAACATGAACTTGTTTTCCTGCACTTTTCCTGCCTGTTTGAGCTCAGTACACAGCTGAATCACACACATTTGCAGTGATCCATCATAAGCTACTCTTACAGCATTCCTCCATCTATCCTGGTTTTAATCCTTGATAAATGAAGTATTAAATACTAATGGCAGTAAATGGAAACTCCTGGAGAGATGAAAGTGAAGAGCCCTTCTGCCATTCCTCTTCACCGAACATAATCCTAAATAATGGGATCCCAGTGCAAGCTGCTGTGGACAAGATATTGAAGGATTTTTTTCCCCAAGTTTTTCCCTGTGCATAATACACTCTACTTTCTTGGGGTTTTTTGGTTTTGTTTTTTTTTTTTTGGGGGGTTTTTTTTTTTTTTTTTTTTTTTTTTGGTTTTTTTTTTAAATACTTTTTTGGTTTTGTTTTTTTTTTTTTGGGGGGTTTTTTTTTTGTTTGTTTGTTTGTTTGGTTTTTTTTGAAAAGCAGTCATATAATATATATTATAATGATTTGACTTTGGAGAATTTACGTTCCTGTATTATGTGGAGAGTGGAATGGCACTTCCCTGGGCATGATCACTCCTCTTTAATTGAAATGTAATTGTTTACTAAACCATTGCAGCTCAAAAGGAAAATTACTGTCATTTTGGTCTGTGGCTGCATACATTAAAGTGCCCCTTTTGCAGGGATTGAATTTAAGGAGAATAGGAACATTATCACAGATGATGTATAAACATAAAGCCATTATCATTAAACTGTCAGCTGCAACTGACTTTGGGTAACCAGTGTTAGTGGCAGCAAGAAATATGGAAATTACTTGGAGAATGTATCTGTCAGTTCAGTCACCACTTCTGCAACAGGACATGCTTGGAAGCTTTGGGGTTGTGAGCATTTTAGGGATTGGAAGAAAAATGAGGTCGTTTGGAGCCTTTGCAGTTATTTCCAGTCCTGGCAGAAATCAGGAGGGCTCATCTGGCCCTCAGAGGGGTTTGTCAGGTACCCCAGCCTGGACCTCGAGCATCCTTTGTGGATGGATTTCCAGGCTCTCCACAAAGGTGGTTTGTTCTTACCACCCTCATTTTCCAGCTGGGAAAATTGAGGGAGGGAAGACTTAGCTAACTTAAATTTGATTGTTCTCCAAAGCCCAAAAATACATCCTGAGCTGAATTTCTTCATTTCTAATTCCCAATCCTGGTGTTAACCACTAGCTAAGATATTCCTAATTACCTCTCTGAAATCCTGCTCAGTTTCAAGAGAATTAAATATTCTCCAAATTGATGCTGTAATGTGAAAATGAGTAAGTGGGTTCCTGGATGCCCAAGTCCTTGTTCCTAGGGCAGAAATGCCTTGACTTTCTTACTTTCTCTGCCAGCACCTCATGATATCAAATTTCTAATTGCTTATTATTTAAATTAGAGCCCTCTGCCTTATTTTTCTAAGTCATCTTATTAACATAAATCTGTGAGTATTTTTGATCTTTAATTTTTGCTTGTCCTTTGTGGAACATGAGATAAATTCTAGTTAAGGTATGAAGGATAAATTTCATTTTGAAAAAGGGAATCTTTTTCCCTACTCAATGCTCCCTAGCACAGGTATTGGAAAATGAACCTGACTGTAAAGATATTTTTAATTCTTTGAGTCTGACCTTGTATCTTGAATTTTTTTTTAAGTAAACCTGGAATTTCAAGTTGGGGAGTACTGGAAGGCAGCATGGTCAGAGATAGGAGGGACTGTCAGATTTCAGCACAGAGCTGCAGTCCAAACCACTGAGGATTTATGATGTGCATCAAGCAGGAGACAAGAATGACAGGATAAAAGACATGGTGCTATGACCTGCTTCACTGAAAAGGGCTCAGCAAGGCAGAGTATGGATTTTTTCCCTTTTTGAACTGAGTATGTTCCAGGGAGGTCTCTTTGTCAGAGCCTGCAGCTGTCTGAAGGACAGTTTTAGAGAAAACAAGTGCACAAGGCTCATCAACAGCTTAATTCACACACTGAGGCCACTTCCCTATAGCAGTATGAGTGATCCTGTTGTTTTTTGGGGTTCTGGCCTGCTTTTGATTGCTGTCACCCTGGGGTGCTTGGACAGCAGAGGGTTCCCCTGGCTGGGCTGGCTCTGGTGGGGGGCAGTGGGAAGGGGGTGGGACATGACCTGGTGCTGCCACATCTGGAGGAGGCTTGTGAGGATCCTCCAGTGCCCAGGCAGAGCCCCTGGGATAACCTGCAGCTTCCACTGAGAGGGAAATGCCACAAATCTCCGAATTTCTCTGCCCCAAAACACTGAAATGTGTTCTGGACTAGGGCAGGAGCTCACATTGTGTTTCCTGTGTGAAGCTTGAGCAGTGGGTAAACAGGGAAACTTGTGCTTCTTACTCAGTCAAATACTGAGTTCTTGGGTGGGAAAGAGGAAAACAAATGTTTCAGGAAGTTGCCTGGCTCTGCAGAGGGTCCAAATTGGCACAATTCCATTGATTTTGTTCAGCTACTCCAGGTGCTGACGCTTTCTCAGCCTCTGAGGACACGGGACTGATCCCTCTGGGCTGTGCTACTCTGGGCAGGGCTCAGGTCCCAGGGCGCACAGCAGAAAACCCTTGGGATTGGGGCAGATTCCTTGTGCCAGGAATGAGAAGGGAAGGAGTGAGAGTGAGAAAACAGCTCCAAACTCCCTCTCCCCAGAAAGCCTGAGCAAGTTTTCGTGGGATAAACCTGTGTTGTTCTCCTGATTTCACGAGTCTCTTCAGATCCTTCCATTCCTCCACTCCTGGGGAAGCAGTGTTGTAGCCAGATGAGAAATACCAACAGCTCCTGTGTGTTTTCATGGAGAGAGCCCATGGGAGGAATATTTAACATTTAGGCAGTAAGTAGGGCTAATAGGAAATGCTAATTCACATTTCATTCTTTTGATCAGTGTATATTGAATGATAATTACAGTGATAGTACTTGGCACTTCTGTAGCACCTTTCATCTGGAGCTGTTAAAGTGTTCTGCCAATCTGAATGAATTCAGGCTTGCAGGCACTGTGGGGTTGCAATTTACCATAATGCCTCAAAATAAATGGGAAACTAAGACCTCGGAAGATTATACCACTTTCCCTATCATTCAAAATCTGCATGAAACATTTGGGGCTGTGTAGTAGTGCTGCTGGTCATCTCATAAGAAACAAAACCAACTCAAGGCATCACTATAAATGGTGAAAGTGGTTTAAACCAGCCAGGTGACTGGCCTTTACTCTCTAAAACATGTTTGTTTGGCTTTTTTTTTTTGTGGTAATTTACCAATTCAATATACACACGGGTGCTCTGGTGTATTTTTGTTTGAATTCCCCCCACAAAGACAGAGAAACAATCTCAGATTCTCCCTGGATTTTTCAGCAGTGGGAAAACTTGGATCATTCAGTACTTGGATCCATATCCATTCTTTAGAGACTTCCATCTCCAAAGGATGATTTGAATAGAAATGTTCATTTCAAAGCTACTACAAGAAAAAATTTGATAGTGTTTCAGTGTCTTCCCAGGAAGCACAAGTGCAAACAGCCTGGACTAATTGATAGGCTGTAGGGAGGCAAATGGACCTGACTGGTTTCATTTCTGTGGAGTGAATGAAAGGCAGAAAGTAAACAAACAAAAGCTTCAATTTGTTTAAACCTCTGGGCACTGAAAGCTCTCACATTGCTGGTAGCACAGAGAAAAGAGGGCCATTAGAATATCCATCATGACAGTGTCCCTTTAATTTGTTTCTGGGTCACAGATAAAGAATTGTCCTGCAGATATGAAAGGTAGGATAATAAACACATTCCATTCTCCCTCTTTCAGTAGCACTGACATTGTGCTTTCAGAAAACAAGTCAAAGAGTGGAAGGTATTATCTGAATCTCCTGGAGACTGGAACATGAGTGCCCATTGCATCAGAACCTTCATCTCTGAACTTCTTGCATGGGGGATTTGTACTGCTTTAGCTCAGGGATATTCAGTATTTGCTTAAATACTGAATTCATTGCACTGGAATTCGTAGAAATCTGTGTCATTGCCACACTTCACCCTGAACAGTTTTCAATACATTTCTACCAAGTTTTGTTTCTGAGACAGATTTTTTCTCTAGTTTAGACTAAACACTTCTTAATTGCCAGAACATATTTTGAGCCATAATTTCTTGGTCTTTCACTGCAGATGGTTCACATGGCACCTGTGGACTTTGGTAATAATGAGGGTGCTGTGACAGGAAATGATGGCAGAGGTGCCCCATCCCAGCTGGCAGTGATCTTGTCTGTGTTGTTCAGCCCGTGGAGTGGCTGAGCTTTAACAGACATGGAGGAGCTTATGGCACTTGGCTGGATTGTTTGGAGGCTGTTTTGGAGATTCCTTCTCCCCCTCCACAGCCCAGCCTGGCTCTGCCTCGTGTGAGGCTGTTTCTCCAGGTGGTGACACTGTTGTTCCAAACCAAGTGCAGCTGCTTGGAGCAGCAGGTCTGATTCCATGCTCTCCTGGTGATTGCATGGGCTCAGGACATGGCAGCTAAAGAACTTGGATCCGTGGCTCTGGGTGGAGCACACATGGGAAGATGACATTGATGTCTAGATACCTTTTTCAAACTTTAGTTGCCATGGAAACAAGATTCCCTTTCTCCTCCATGCTGTCACTTTTCCTCAGCACTGCACTCTGATAAGCAATAGGCCGTGTTTGTCCTCCCCACACTCTTTTTCCCAGTGATATTCATGGCTCAGGCATCAAGGATAATTTGAGAGAGAGCTGGGGAAGCTCTGCTGCTTTTCCTGAGGTGTTCAGGTGTTCCCAGGCCTGGCACTCTGCCAGAAACTTTCTTGTCTTTATCTTCCTCCATAATTACAGTGGATCATATCTTCCCTGCAACATTTTTCAAAGCACCGAGGAAATGAGCTCCAGAACTAATCATGTCTTTATTTCCTGAATGGCTCTGTGGAGTTCCCTGCACAGCTCTGCAGAATGGGATTCACCCTGAGCAGCATAACCTGTCCCTGTCCTGTCCCTGCCCTTGTCCCCTCCCTGCATTCCTGCCTCTTGCAAGGTCATCTCCATGGCATTCCCATGATGGCACAGCCTGGCCTGACTGGAGTACATAAATTCACTTTACATTTCTCAAGGAGTCCCATAGAAAAGGTGATGGGTACAGGTTGCTCCTGGACAGAGGACATTTGGACACAAGAAGAAAAAATGATTTGCTGTTCTTAGGGGGTGGAGGAGGAGCCCTTCACATCCCTTCCTGGGAAACAAGGGAGTGTCCCAGCTGGTGTGGCACTGGCTGTGACTGAGGGACACATGCTGGCCCTGCCCTCAGGCCCTCTGGGAACAAAGCCTTCCTTGATAATTAGCAACCAAGTCAAAAATAGTTAAGGAATAAGTGAATGACACCTAAATCTGCCTGATAGAATTGAAATTTCCTGCAGGGTGGCAAAATTCTGCTTTAAAGATAGTAAATCCACTGCTAATAATTAGGCAAGAAATAGTCACTGCTAAGATTCAAAAATAGGATCTGTCACTTGCAATGTCTGTCTTACTATTTGGAGGGATAAACCAGCAGTGAACTTAATTTTTGCCTTCAGTTCCTGAAGGATATTCTTTTTGGTTTATATCTTTCAATGTGAGTGTTTTAAGAGAATTGTCAGTTATGCTGCCTCACATCACCTTCCTCAGCACCTCAGCCCAAAATCAGACACAAAGTACGAGCTGAGGAGGGAAAGGAAAGGAGTAAAGGTGGAGAAAAAGAGCAGGGAGTAGTCTTGCCTTGGTTTTCATTTCTGTCTGAGCTTTCTTAATCCAAAAGCTCTCTGATCTGTGTGTCCTGAAGGATGGAGAAATCATGAAAACCAGGCTGGTACTCCTGGAAATATCATATGTATGTTATATTTATCCGTCCATTGTAATTTTTCTCCCTTTTTCCAAAGCTGTAAGTAGGGGGTGAATCAAACTGAAATAGTAATTTTCATAAATTCTGAGATGAGGATAAGTGAACTTCATCTTTGGTATTTGCACACTGTCTGGGAAGTGACTTGTCTAGGGAGGTGGATAGGGGAAATGCAGGGCTGATGTATCATCTGAATTCCAGTTGCTATTCCCCACACCTTCACAAAAGTGAGCATTTTTGTTTGATTGCAGCTGTAATTATTGCTGAATACAAATGTTCCAATTTAAGCTGCAGAAATGTGGGGAAAGTCTTTGAAGCCAAGAGCATCTGCCTGGAACATGAGTTTCATATTTGAATGAGTAACTTTTACTGCAAAATTACACAATGAATCCCTACATTCAAAAGATAATAATATTTTTTTACTCTAAACACATCATCTACCAACTGCTTTTTAAAATTTATTGGCTTGGCAGCTGGTTTTGTTGAAAATGTGTTCCTAAAAGCACACAAGGTTTGTCAGTGAAAATGAGGCAGCTTGGTGTTGGTACCTTCCTGCAGACTGAGAGCTGGCCAGCAATATTGTGGGAAATGGGGGTCTCTCTTCCAATATTTGCCCTGCCCCAGAGGTTTCAGGTGGAAATGAGCAGGGAGATGCCTGACACAGCAGGACATCCATGTGCTGCTCCAAGACCATACATCAAACTAGGGAAAGCAGGGATAAAACACACTCAGGAACCAGTTTGCTCTGCATCACACCCGAAAGTGGACTTGAAAAGGAAGCAGTAATGTAAAGAGATTTATGGAGATGGTTTTCTCCTCTCCCCTGTGTGTTTATTGCTGATCCTGGTGAGCTCTGGTACCTGTTTTACCAGCAGCAATGTGTTTGGATGCTTGGATCCTGGCACAGGGATGAGCACTTGAGGAGTAATCCTGGCTTTGCAGCTTATCTGGGGATAGTCAGTGTAGCAAATCACTTGGACAGCTCTGCCTTCACACCCTCCCTCTGTGCCCTGCCAAAACCCTCCACTCTGACAGCATCTCCTACCTGCTCTCCCACCTCCAGCAGCCTGCCCTCGTTTCTCCTTCCTTGGGCAGTAAGCTTGCTGAAGCCTGGATCTGCCTGGGGACTGGCTTTTAAAAGGCATATTCTCATTTCTGAGATTGGGAAAGAATTAAATTAATCTGCTTTATATGAAAATGTCCTGAAATAGAAGGGCACAATGATCAATGCCAACTGTTCCTAGACAGGTTTTGTACCTGGTGTAATCATACTGAGCCCAGTGGTCAGTGAGCCACTGGAGCTGAAGTGCTGCCCCACAGAAACAGCTCCAAAGTGCAGCTCTTGAAAGCTCCTGGGTCCTTAGCCCTTGGCAAAACCCCGAGGGACCTGGATGAGGATGTTTTGGAGCTTTGGATACAGCAGTTTGTCCTCTGGGTTGGGGGACTCTGTTGTGCCTGTTAAATAAGGAAACTGCTGCATCCCACTGAAATCCTCCTGCAGGTGCCATCCTTGCTTGGTGTCCCTGGCCAGGCTGTCCCCAGTTCTGCTCTCTTTGGCTGAATCACTGGGTTTGCTCTTCAGGGTTACTTGCATTCTCCCTGTGTCTCTGTTCCTGCATCTTTCATCCTTGATTGCTCAATTACCCTTCTCCTACCTTCCCAAGGAATATTTATCTGTCTTGTTGGGATGTGAAATGTTGACAGTATGATAATTACAGAGCTGGGAACAAATAATCCAGACTAGTGTGGATTTGTTTCAACAGGAGAACAAAAGAATCCAAATTGAAGAACCAAGTGATCCCTGAATAATAACAACTGTCCAAGTGTGGTTGTTGCCTGGGTTCTTCCTGACACTTGAATTCCTTCATCCTTTGTTAATGTCCCACCTGTTCCCTCTCCATGTTCCATGGAAGTCATCAGTGCTAACTGGGGAATCCAGACCCAGACTTCCCAAGGTTTCTGTTACTTTACCAAAGGCTGGGAAGGGAATCTCCCCAGAACAGAAAAGGAACAGAATGAAATTCTGCAAAGAAGCAGGTAGCTGAAAATATCAGGGAGAATGTCCAGAACTGAGAGCTGCCAGTCCATGGAATTCTTTCTTCAGGACAGTGGGAGAAGTGACCAAGGTAGTTTCAACAAGATAGGTAAAATCTTTATGAAAATAAAGCTTCTTGAGCTCAAGCAGCAGTCCTTTATTAGCCAGAGGTGGGGAAGGGATGAGATGTTGTGTGTTAATGTGCTCTGGTACTGCTGCTTCTCTGTGATTTGCTGATATTCACATGTGTGAGATTTGCTATATTCATAATTAACCCCCAGTGCCTCTCATTTGATGTAATTCCAGCTTTCCTGACCTGGCCAGACCCACACTGTCCCGTGGGTGACCTGGGGGAACATCAGTGCATCTTCATCTGATTTTTCAGATGGGCTGAGCTGGGTGTTTGCAATGACACTGCAGATCTGATTCATCTCTGGCCATGGCAGGGCAGTGTTGCTAAGCAGCACTTACAGCATGAGCTGGTTCTCACATTCCAGGGCTGCTTCATGGCCTGGCTCCCAGACAGCCCCTCATGATCCTAAATGCTGGATCTCCATCTTTGCCCCTTAACAAGAGCACAAGTCTGACCACAGTGTGTGGGCCAGCAGGATCAGAGTTTTTATTGCCAGTTACCTCTGGCCACACAACGGGTTTGCAGCTATTTTGTCATTCCTTTGGGGGTTAGCCTAATTCTGAGGCACTTCTGTCTCAGAAGGGCTTTCCTTATCCCTTTAGAATAAGGTTTTAGGATAACCTCAGTCAGAGCAAGTGGTGGTTCCTTGCTCCTAGTGAGACATCAGGGGAGGTTTAGATGAGATATTTGGAAAAATTTCTTCATGGAAAGGATTGTCCAGTGTTGGAACAGCTGCCCAGGGAAGTGGTGGAGTCACCATCCCTGGAAGTGGATGTGGCACCTGTGGCACCTGGACCTGTGGTGAACAGGGTTGTGCTGCTGGGTTGATAGCTGGACTTGATGATATTCAAGGTCTTTTCCAACCTTAACAATCCCATAATTCTCTGATCTGCTTCTGCCCCTAGGGCTCACAGGGTGACTGGGAACACTCCTGAGATTCATCAAATTAAGTGGACAAAGAGACACTGAGGGACTTTGTACCCATGTAAACAGCCATGGGTTCAGAAGGAGAGCACACATTAATCTGTGGGTGCTTTTCTAGGTCCAGAGAGGATAAAATCTTTTGGTTTTCCTTTGAAGTTCACATCTCTCCTGCTCTGTAGACTTTGGGAGACTGTTGCTCTCCTTTTCCCTTTCCCTGGGATTGCATTGAGCAAATCTTCAGAGCAAGCTGGGGTTTGCCATGTAAACACAATTTGGAGGTGTTGGTAGATAAACTTGCAAAAGTGTAATTTCCTAAGGTTTCTGCAGGTTTCTCATGAATTTGGGGATATCTTCAGCCTCAAGGCTGACACTCTCTTGCCTCCCATGTGCCCGAGTTCAAACCAGCCCCGTGCAGGCCTCGTGTATCCTGGAAATCAGTTTTTGGGAAAGGGAATTCCACAGGGGCCACCTGAACGGAGCCCTTCATCACACCTGGCAGGAGCAGAGCTGCAGGATAGCAACTTAGAACACCAAAGTTCAAATCAAAAAGAGCTGACAGAAAGAAATGATATATGAAGTGTTTGAGGGGCTACAGACACTTCCAGCCCTGTGCCTCTAACACTGAACAAATGAAAAATATTTGATCCAGAAAGGTCAGTGCTGTACAGAAATTCCCTTCCTGCCCTGCTTCAGTGCCAGGAACCACTCAGGGGATTATTTCTATTCTTGGGCTTCCGAGAGACACAAATGGTGCCTAAAATCACCCTCAGGGTTGTTTTGGGCTCTGCATTCTTGGGGTAGCTCAATGCAGTCGTGTTCTGCAGAGAGAGGGGTAAAAATGTGCACTTAGGTGTCTTTACCTAGTAACAAATGGTATCAGATGTTCCCCAAAAAGGGTTTCTCTTTTATTTTGAAAGCTGGGACTAACACTGGTAATTGTAGAAATGGGTAAACTCACTTGTTTGGAACATTTATCGTTATAAAAGGATGCTTAGTGTTGGCACAGCTCTGCTTGTTTCACAAATACAAATATTAATTATCCATTCAGTGGAGCCTCAATAAGAGGGTATTTCCATGTGCTGTGCAGGAGGAGAAAAAACCCCAAACTAATTCCAGAATTAAATTAAGTTTAATATAAAAAATACAAATTGTAAAGCCCAGAATAAGGATGGGTCTGGTAGAAAAATTTACTCCCAGTTTTGTACCTTATCCCTGACATAGCAGAACACATGGAGACCTAGGATGGAAGGCTGCATTGCACACTTGTACTCACTGCAAACCCTTATTTATGGCACTTTCCTTATGATGAGTAGTGAAAAATTTCCTGATGTCCTCTCATGTCCCCCAGAGTTGAGATTTGCTTGAACTAAAACAAAAAGATGTGGAAGAACTATAAAAATAACCCCATCTGTTCAGTAGTTCCTGTGATCTGCCTTTGTAGGGCTTGTTCTGTGTGGGTTTGGGGTGGGGGCAGAAGCCAGGGTTGTGTTTGTGCTGCTGTCTGACCCTCCCAGACCCCTCCCAGTGCCCCTCCAGTGCCCCCCAGTGCCCCTCCAGTGCCTCCCAGTGCCCCTCCAGTGCCCCTCCAGTGCCCCCCCAGTG
>VXAX01001622.1:123480-155662 GCA_013399835.1 Leptocoma aspasia
CCCCCAGTGCCCCCCTAGTGCCCCCCCAGAGCCCCAGGCCAGACCCTCACTCTGCCCCAGCCTCTCCCTGTTTTCCTGGCTTAGAGAACACGAAGAGCTGCCAGGACTCTTCCAAAGAAAGCTGCTCATGAGGCATCCAGCCTGATTTATTGATATATCATTTTTTAAATTTTATCTCTATTGTGTTTCCATGGTGCTGAATTTTTACCTTTATAACTTTATCGTGTGGGTTCGCTGCGAGTGAACATTATTGGTGTGGGAGTCAGCTCCAGACCCAAGACTTTCATCATTACTTTATGTTTAATAAAACAGGAGCTCCAGATTTTGCTGTCATTAACACTCTGCTCAGTTTTGTCCCCCTCCCTTTTTCTCTCTCCATTCTAGCTTTTTTTCATGTTGCCCCAGGGCATGTGGAATTCTACAGTTCCTGCATCTCAAAGGCATATGGTGCTGATGGGTTTGCACATATGCTTTAAAAGTATTATAATACCAAAAATATTCAAACATTGTAATATAATATAAGATTATTTCCAGGTTCTAGAGTAATTGAAAATGCCAAATTTGATAAGGAAGAAAAATTTAAATGAGAGTTCCACCTTCCTCAGTCTGCAGTGAGATGATGGCATTGGATTTTGAGTTTGTCAAATATGTAAGAAAAGAGCCCAAATCACAGCAGATTGAATTGTGCTGTTTTGAATTGTGCCATCCTGTTTTAGCTGAAGTTGCTGTGGTTGTGATTAAGCCGTTCCTCAAAAGGATTTGTTTTGTTTTCTTCTGCCTTTGTGTCTTATTATGACTTCAGTCAGCTCTTGTGATTAGAGCGATTGTACTCCGGGCTTGGAGATGTCAGAGGCAAAACAGCAGAAACAAAGCAAGAAAAGCAAAGCCCTTGCCCTTGAAAAGTGAAATCAGTGTTCAGTGGGAGCTCTGCGTGTCCCCAGAGAAGCTGTGTCTACTCCTGGATCCCTGGGACACCCCAGGACAGGGCTTGGAGCACCCTGGGATAGTGGGAGGTGTCCCTGCCATGCCAGAGGTGGCACTGGGTGCTCTTGAGAGTCCTCCCAACCCAAACCACTCTGTGATTCCATGGTTCACCCCTTCTTCTTGCCAGGCTTGGTGAGTTCTGTGCCACATTGCTCTGTGGGCTTTCAGGGGCCGTACTCTTGACCACAATGATTGTCTCTAAAGACCTAAAAGATCTCCTCTTGCTCAGACCTTAGGCTGTGCAGGGATGGATTTATATAGCTGGTACCTCTGCTTCCATTGTACTGGATATTTCATGATTTATTCTAGCTGAAGGGATTCTTGGGCTCTGCAGGTTTCTATTTTTTGTCATTTCATAGAGACTATTAACTTCTGAATGAAACCTTTCTCAGTTACTAGTTTAATCTTTGCTATGATATTTTTACTGGTGGTGAATGCTGCCCACACACAGGAAGACACAATTCTGCCCTAGACAGCTCTCAATATAAACTTAAAAGTGTATAAAGAACATGGATGCAAAGGGCAGCACTTTAATTGCTGGAACTGCCAAGAATGCAGCTCAGCTAGAGGAGCAGGCAATGCTCAGAGGGTGGGATTAGCCTTGTTTGTCTGGAGATCAGAATCAAATGTTGTTTAAAGTCATAAATGAAGAAGAAATGGATCATGTCCTTATGATCTCACTAGGAAAGCTCGGCGGTCACACCCCAGGTCAGAATCTCTCTCCTGTATTTTCACAGAGAAATTTCTGTCTTCTTTTCTTACCCCACCTAAAAATTACAGAAGGTATTAATTCACACATTAGGCTTTCTGATCTCTGGTGTGCACTATGGAGGTGCAAAGTATCACTATAGCAGCATAATTTATCAGCATTAAAATCTCTGACATCTCATTCTCCCAAGGAAGCTGGCAATGAAAATGGAAAATGGCTCCATGTGATCTCCTGGTGGCAACAAATGTAAAAACAAGGGCAAACAGAAGAAAAGTAATGTCTTGCTACAACCCTAAATTCTAATTTCCAAATCCTGCACAAATCACGGAACAGTTGTGGAGATGTGGAATATGCAATTGAAGAAGAAAAATGTCACCATTGGTTGTAGAAGGCATTTGGGTTTTTCCTTATCAATGCCCTGTCCAGAGCACAAAGCTACTCCTGGATTGAAGAAGGGCTTGATAAAATGAGGACATATTTGTGGGTGGACTGGCCGTGGTTAAGGAACTCCCATCTCTCATTCCTGGGCCAGAACCTTCTCACCAGGAGAGTTTAGGGCAATATCAGGTGTTTGGCCAGTCGTGTACTTTGGATTTTCCCTTCACAGCAAATATTGGCCAGTGTCCATATCAGGCAACCAGAGGCTGCTCCAGTCAGAGGAACAAGAGCATGGGGAGTTGATAGGGTGAGTGTGGGGCTGATACCACGCTGACAGGATGAGAATGGGGCTGATACCACATGGATAAAATGAGTGTGGGGCTGATACCACGCTGATAGGATGAGTAGAAGGCTGGCTAAGGTCTGAGTACTGAGGGAAATATCTTAACAACGCTCTAGATAATGCAAATCCTCAAATTTGCCTTTCACAGCCATGTTTCTCTATACTATAAAATTCTCTAAAGGTATTTCTCAGGGACAGAACCCTTTTGAAAAGGCTTTTGTTATCTCACACGTTGGCTTTGTGCAGTATGACTGAGTGTACAATGTGATGGCCTGTGTTTTATACCTCCTGCTATTTCAGTCATGCAAATAGCTCCCGGAGAAATATTCAGTCCACACAAATGCATGTTACATACCTCGTTTGTAAGTAAAGTGGCACTTAATAAATGTGAAATACCTTTGGTTATCTAGATGTTTGAAATTCTTGGTGCACTTACGAACAGGAAAGTCACTTCCATAAGAAGAGCCACACCAGTGCCCAGGGAGATTTTGCAGCTTGAGAAAGACATAATGTGAGCCATGAATATCCGAGGTGGGGAAGGAGTGTTTAAATGGCACGAACAAATTACAGGCTCCATAGAAGTTAGACTGTGATTATCGCCCTGCAAGACGTATTAAAGGTATTCATTTATAAAAGTGAGCTGCTAAGGATCCATTCCTGTGTGTTGAGTGGAGAAACTCCTGAGGCTCCTGCCTGGAGCAGAGAGTGCGCTGTGGGCTGGCTGGGATGCTGCTCTGGTACTCTCCCACATGGCAGAATTTGTGCTTGATCCATGGATATCTTCCCCCTTTCCTGGGGCTGGGGAAGGGAAGCAGCGTGTGCAGAACCTCCTGTTCTGCAGGGATTTGCTGAGCTGTTCATGTGGAGCTGATCTGTTCCTTTAGTGTGCTGGTCTGTAGAAGGAACATGCCTCAGGCTTCACCCCAAAATCCTGGTTTCTCTTTAAGATGCCCCCTGCCCACCCTCTCTGGCCAGAGTGCTTGACCCTCTCACACCATTCCCATACACTGTAGATGCCGGCCAGCACAGCACTATTACACTTTTATTGCCTTATTTAGCGGAGAGATTAAATGTAATGTTCAGATTATGTAGAACATTAACTCCTAACAATAAGCAAATAACACATTAGAAGCTTTGCTGCTAAAACATTTGGTGCTGGCTCTGCTGCGGATCTCTCCAGGAGCCGTGACTTATGTTCCGTGAGGGAGGAGGCTCGGCGGAGAAGGAACGAGCCGGGGTCTCTCTCTTCTCTGAGGTGCTGCCCGTACCCCGAGCCCACAGGACGAGCTTTATGGAGCTCCATCCTTGGGAGCGAAACACCTGAGCCCGGCGGTGCCGGCCATGGCCGCTGATCCGGGCGGTTCCGAGCAGGTACCGGAGCTCTGCCCGGCTCGGCGTGGGTGGCGTCTGGGCCGGGGCGGCCGGACCCGCGCCCAGCCCCTGCTCCCGTCAGGAGCTGCGATGTGCCAGCCTTGTCTTTCAGACGGGATTTTTATGGGAGCTGATGGTTGCCAGGGCAACGGAGGCTTCGGGGAGCGCGGCGCGCCGCAGCCCGGCCCGGGAGCGCCGGGAGCAGATGTTGGCTGACGCCAGGCGCTGCCAGCGCCGCTCATGCGGGAGCTGCCCAGGACGCGGTGCCCGGCTGCACGGGCGGCTCCGCTCCCGCTCCCCGCTCCCCTCTGCCTTGTAATTTAGTATTCTTGTCTCACCCCACAGGGGTTCCTCAGCCGTCGGCTTAAAGGCTCCATCAAAAGGACAAAGAGCCAACCGAAGCTCGATAGGAACAGCAGCTTCCGGCACATTTTACCTGGCTTCAGGAGTGTGGACCATGAAAGGTAAGGGGACGTTTCGCGGAGGGTGTGGGGGAGAAGGAGGATATTGATTTTTCCAGCTCTTGTTAAGATCTTGCTTATCTTATTCAGAGCAAGGGCTGCATCTCTGATAGAAGTAGACTTGGTTAATTGCAAGAGGGGTAGTTTTAATTTGTTGCTGAGGGTACGGTGCAAGCTCTCCCTTTTCAGGTTAAATTCCCGGTGCAGAGAAGCCCGACTGCTCTGCTTTCTCTTCCCCAATAAATCCGAAATTGAGGCACCAGCATATAAATAGCACAGAGATGCAGCAGCCAGAGCCGACTGGTGCAGGTGAGGGAGGGAGGCAGGGATGCTCCCGCGCTGGACTGCACCCATCACAACTGGGTTACACACGGTAGGAACAATACCGTAGAACAATAACAACCATAATCTCCCCAAATCCCTGTCTCCCCCTCGCACACATCCGTCTGCATCCCGTCGTTGTCTGCCGTCATTACACGGAGATGGAGCCTCGGCGTGTGGCCGGAGCTGCTGCTTCTGCCTGAGCCATGACAGGAGCTCAGCCCAGGAGGGATGTGTTGCAGGGAATGTGCAGATGGATCTGATAAAGCATTTCACGTGGGATAGCCAGCACTGGAGCAAATTGCGAGTAAAATAGGAGAGAAATGAGATCTTTGAGATTCTTCACTTGGTTAGAAAGTAGAGCAGCTCTTTAGTGGGTTTGTGTGTATTTATGTCCGTGTAGATTTATGTTAGCGTGAGCATGAGACAGGCACTGTTCAAGGTAAATTCATGTGTAAATTCACATGCAGATCAAGGTCATGGCTGGGGAAGACAGATTCCTTTACCAACCACAAACCAGTGGTTTGCTTCCAAAAGGACGATTTTTCAACCTTACACAAATCATTTTGGGGAGTGACAGAAATATCGAAGTGCCAGGAAAAGTGTGTGTCTGAGAATTCTGCCAGGCTGGACATACCCTGATGTAACCAGTTCAGAGCAGAGGCACTTTAATGCACCAGGATGGTACTTGAGAACCCATTGAGTAAATGCTTCACTTTGAAATGCAATGACAACTTACTTTGTTTTAGCTGTACTTATTCATTGGAGGGGCCATAAGCTTTTGAAGCCCACAAACAACAATTGCCAATCTGGATTTTTCCTTACCTGACCTATTGCAGCCTCCTAAGCTTTTTCCTTCTGGATTCTGCAAGTGAAGTGATTGTGCTGGTTAGTGCAGAGTAAGATTTCAGGGATTACTATCTGGGCAGGCAGAGTTGATTTGATTGCTGTGCTGCAGTTTTCCCAAACGCTCGAAGTAGGGCACTGTGTTCCAGAGGGAAGCCAGCGGAGCCGGGTGCCCGGGAATGTGCCTTCGGTGCTGCTGCTTTGCTCGAAGAGCAGGCACATTAGGCAGGGTTTCCCTTCTACCTGGATGAGTTTTGTTTCATTCTGTGACTTGGCAGGATAGGGCATGGGAATTAACTGTTCTGGCCAGCCCTGCAGCCAGAGTAATTTTCCCAAATTAAGCCTTGTAATTTCCCTGCCCTCCCAGCAGACCAGCCCGGGAGCTGGCTGGGCTTCCCAAGACCCAGATGTACTGCAACTTCTCCTTAAAGAGACTCGGGGAATCCTGGAGTGCATTTGCAGTGTAGAGCTTAAAGGGTGGCTTAGAGGAGAGGTGGCACTTGGCAACCTCGAATAACCAAGGATTTGCTTATATGAGTATGAGAAACTGAAAATGAATGATACCTTCGTGGTACCTGACACTAGACCTTCTTTTAGGCAGGCATCTCTCAAAAATGCACTTCCTCTGTGATACACACACATCCCTGAGCTGCAGGACACTGAGACTCAGAGGCTTTTGACAGCAGGCTCTTAGTCCCTCGCTGCCATCACCGTGTCAGATCTGTCAGGTGAGCAGGAGTCCTCTGCAGGAGAGCTTGGCCTTAGGGACTGTTGCTCTCAGAGAGGTGAAAGCAAAGCAGCAGCTGGACCTCTCAGTCATGCAGCGAGCCTTTGGTTACAGAAGATAATTTTATCTTTCTGAACATTCCCATCCCATTGTATGTGCACAATGTATATGAAAGAGCTCAGGTCTTTTAGATCATCCTCTGCTGTGCATTTGCTGCTGTGCTTGTCTTGCTTGTAATCCAAGAACTGTTTCAGAGAAGCATTTGGTATTGGAATATTCGCCTCTTAAATATTTGATTCTTGACTCCATCTTGTATCGAAGCTGATTGTTCAGGAACCACTCCTCTGCTCGTGGAAGTCACCATTGTAACAGTGTTCTGCTCTGGAGCGTGGGCCAGTTTTTGTGGGAATGCCATAGCAAAAATGAATAGTGCAGTAAATGCAGTCAAAACACTCCAGGTTGAAATATTGAGCTACAGTAGATTGTAAATTTTTCTGTTACTTGGCTTCTTTGTATCTAAATTGGGACTGTTCCTGCCTCTTAGTTCCTTTATTTTTCCCTTCCTTGCATGTCCTGTTTATCCTGCAGATGAATATATGAAATACATGAACTGTGCACATGCATGTTCAGACAGATAATGACATGGATGTGGCTTGTGTGTGGGGCAGATAATGTAAACAAATATATTTCAGTAAATTACTGTGGGGTTCACATGGATGGATTTGGCCAAATTTTGCCAGTCTTGTGCATACTGGGGTTTTTTTCCTGTTACAGTAACAGTAATACCACTATTGATAGTAAAAGAAGCAAAATCAGAGCAAGTGTAACTCCCCTTCTGTATGAGAGGTGCATTAATATGGTACAATCAGAGCATGTAAATATGAGATCTAAGGGAGGATTGTGGAATGAGTGTTCCTTTCAATTTGCTGGCTGGTCATATTGCTTGTTAGAGCTAAAAAGGCTTCCAAGAAGTGGCTTTTTGCTAGCAATGTCTCCTGCCTCCTGATTTATTACAGCAGCTCACTAAGTTTTTATCGTGGAGCGCTGAATGCTTGGCTTTGTAGTGGCCTCTGGAATCAGCCACAAATCAGGCATTTGGCAGATGGGTTTTTCTTAATTGGACCCACATTTCTCCTACGAAATTTGTGATGGAGAAAATTTCTGGGTTGGATATGGAGCATAGGGAGTAGAGCCAGAGAAGGGAGAGAAGGTTGTTCTGCTGCAGTTGTTAATTATTGGTGGGGATGTATTGCTGATGGTTTTCTGGTAGTGGCAAAGGTGATTTTACACCAGCACTGAGAGGGCAGGGCCACAGTATCACTGTGTGGACAAACGCCTTCAGATTGTCTTGATTTGGTGAAAAATGGATACTCTGGGTAGCTCTGTGTTCTGATGGAATCCCTGATGATTGCTGGAGACACCTTTCCTCAGTGCACCTAGAATCCATTTAATGCTATGGGACTCTGGGTTACCAACATTTGTGATTATTTTGCAAGGTTTTTGTTTTTTATAATTCCAGGAGATAACATTCTATTTAAGCTTTTATTGGCACTACAAAAGCCTGAGCATATGGTTGATTGTTAAATGAGCCTCAGCCTTGGAAGGGGTACAGCCCTGCATTAATAACAGCAGCAATTTGCACTACTGAGACTTCCTCTTTAAACTCTTTTTCGTCTTTAGCCCATCCAAAATTTCGGCTGCTAACCCTCAGAGGGAAGAGGAATTGTACAAGCCATGTACTGCATCACATTTAATTCCTACTATAGTGCCCATGCTGTCTGTTGTAGGAGCTTTCCATGTGCACAAAGCTTATTTTGGTGCACCAGGAACTGATGAACGTCTGTGCTCCTGCAGCAAACTTAGTTTGGGAGTTCTTGGAGGTCTAATTTGTTTATTCCCAACAAACCTGATATGCCAAATATTTTTAGGCATGATGAAATTGGTTAAATTTGATGAGAGTCTGGTGAGTGCTGCATGGTGAAGGATGAAGAAGTTGCTCTATTTCCTCTGGAACTGGAAAGAGGAATGACTCATCTTGCAGAAGTAGGACACTGGCAGACCCCAGAACCACGGAGGGCTTTTAAATCTGTGTGAGCAAGTGCTGGAGAGCTGCTTCCTCTTCTGGCTCCTGCTTAAATGGTATTATCCAGGGAAGCAGGGTGAGTAGGAAAACCTGCACCAGAGGGGACCCCCTCAAGGGTGGCACTGCCACTGCACTACAGACATCCAGGCTCTGGTTTGGGCTGTAATGAAGATATTGAGGAAACACTGAGCAGTTTGTGTAGGGGAACCATCCAGCCCCATCAGCAGGGACTGAAATGCAGAATAAAACATCTTGCAGCAGTCTCTCGTGTGACACTCCATGTCATTCATGCTGGGGGTGGTGCCTGTCCCCACTCCCCCCACATCAGGGAACGGATTTTGGCAGAAAAATCAAGATTCAAGGACAGTCTCAGAATTCAGATTGGCCTCATGCAGTACCTGCATTTATTCCAAGGCTGCTTTGTCCTGGAATAAGCAAATCAGCCTTTTAATGGGGTTCCTTTGCAAAATATTTCTTGAACCAGAAAGTTAATTACTGATCTCTAATTAGTGGCTGTGTTAAGAGGATGGAGTAAAATCAGAGAGAGCTGCTTTGAAGGAGAGATGCAGGAGGAAATTACCATTTCTCTCCATAAACTGTGATGTTCCTCATCTTCTTCTCCTGGTATCAGGAAGTTTAGACCTTTTAAAAAGGAGAATGTTGTTAATGGAAAGAGGGCATTTTGAAAGGACTTTCCTGGAAGGCATTGAAAGAATCATAATTTAATAACTCCAAGAGGGACAGAGATGGATTGAAAGCAACGTGGGGCCTTTCAGCTTCTCCCAAGGCAGCAGCAAGGTCCCAGCTGTTCCTCCTGTTAATTTGACTTTTGCAGATACCTGTGAAGTTGTATCAGAAGCTGCCTGAGGTAGATGCATTCCCCATTCTCAAAAGATACAGAAACACTTTTCTTTATCCTACACATCCAAACCAACTTCCTAACTGAACAGGGAGTTGTGCTTAAAGCTTTCAGTAAAGACTATATTAGCTCCTGGTAATTCTTCAAGTCATAATAAACATCAGGGGAAGACCTAAGAGGCTGGCTTGATTTTCATAGAACCATAGAATCATGGCAGAATTTTCACAGCCTTTTTCCCAGTTCTGCACTGGCTGGTTCCTGACAGCCCTGTGCCCCACGGGGTGCAGCCGGCGCGTTGACTCCACTCGGAGTCACGGAGCAAAATTAGAAGATCCTTCCTGCTCCGGCATATGCAGCACTGCTGGGATAATTGGCTTCATGCATCTCACAATTAGCTTGCAAAAATATGTTTTGCATCCCTGACCTTTTCTCTATACTCAAGGCCATTGTTTCCCTGTCCTGCTTAATTACAAAATAGAGCGTTGTGTGAGGAGAGAGACGACATCGTTGGATCGTCGGCTCTAATTTGACGAGACATCGTAATGGGGAGTTTTCATACCGAGGGCACTGAATTAGTGTAGCGTGAAGCCGCATTTCTGCAAACCTACTAAATAAGGAGAAGTTAATTTTCTGCTCTATCTTTTTGACGTTTGCAATCAGAGCATTGTATTCCAGCTGCAGATGGTTAGCGCGTGAGGGATGTTTGGGAAACGCCGACAATCGCGAGGCATTGTCTGCGTGCCCGAGGACCAGGTTGATTAATGGATACAAGGATGCTTGCTTTCATTTTGCTGCTCTGCCAGCCTGAATGCACGTTATTGACTCGTGTGGCCACTGCCTGGCAGCTGGGACGTGCACACCTCAGGGGTACAAGCAGAGAGCGCTGCTCGTGTCCCTCGAGCGCAGACTGAGCCAGGGTGACAGTTCCTCTGCCTTGTGGCCCGTGGTGTCGTGGTGCTCTTCAGGTGGAAGACAGATAGTGCTACTCCATTGCATCAACATTTTGTTTCCAAACAGACCATTTATTCTGACTTTGCCCTGGTGAGATTTTCATGTGCATGAATTTCAGTGCAATTACATTAGCATTACTCTTCATGTCAATAACCTCAAAGGAAAAAACAGAGAAAGAAAATGCCATCACTGCAGCTTTTCTACCAGAGGATGCTTTCTATTCCTTCTAGACTCTTTTCTGCTTTTCTAATTATCATCTGTTTACAATAGATACTGAGGTACTTCTATCCCAGGCTTAAACATCCCCCTGCTGTGGGCAGGGACACCTCCCACAGCCCTGAGCAACCTGGTCTGTGGAAGGGGGTGGAATGAGATGAGCCTTAAGGTCCCTTCCAGCCCAAACCAGGCTGGGATTCTGTGATTCTGGCACGCAGTGAAAACTGCTCCTGATGAAACCATCACTGGCACACTGAGAGGAACAGTCCTGCTCTCCCCATCCCATTGCCTCCTGCCCACGTGTTCCCCTTCCCATCACAGCATCTCAGGAAGGGCAGCAAGTGGATTCAATGGGAAATGATTATTTAAGGGGTGATTTTCTGTTTGGTTGGGGCACTGAACCAGCTCCAGTAGCTGCAGAGAAGCAGGAAGATGGCAGAGCAGGGACTTTCCCTGTTTCTGGCATGTGCAGCTGTGTTTAATGGGATGTAACTGTACTCTCAGTTTCTGCCCCTCGTGCTGGGTGGGCCTGGGGGAGGGATGTCCAATTGGCATCTGCCTCCAATTTCCATCTTCTGTGGAATTTCCCATCTCCTAGGAGAGATCCATTGCTTGTTGGCTCACACTTTGCTGTCCTCTACTCTGTCATTTCTAGTGGCAGTTAGTTTTAGCAATAAATGGTTTTCTCTCTTGGAAGGGAGGAAGGAATGTTTTTTAAAAACTTTTCAAAACTTCCGCACTGTTCTTTATTGAAACCTTGCAAAACCTCGATTAAAAAATCTGTGTGAGGGATAAAGAGTTGCAAGTGAGCATGGAAGTGAGGTGGGGAAGGGTTCCAAGCCTTTGTTCAGAGCTGGGAGATGCTGATGTCTGACGTGTGTTCCTTGTTATCCCGGCTCTTATTGCAGGGCTCGGGCCCTGAAATCCACTGATTGTAGCTGGAGGCACTGCTGGAGCTGGAGCTCACTGCTGGCTCTGACTTGTACAGAGCACGGCCTGTAATGATGTTCAGGACTTGTGAATACCAAATAGCTCTGTCAAGTTCATCCATCAGCTCTGAGGGAAGGAAGAACCAGATTGAGGAAGAAATATGCTTCCCCCTTACCATGTTCTTTAATAAAACCTTAGGATATAGAGCCTCTGAAATGGTTATTAGTGAGATTTCAAGTAGTTTGTTCACCTGTGGATATCTTATGATAGTGATATTATAATGCTTATCTGTTTGGCAGTGTTTACAATTCAAATCTTCAGTACCACTACGGAATGTCTCACTTAGGCTCTCTTCCACACAATTCAGTTCTGGTGTGAAGAAAAAAAAGCAAAAACTGATTTTAATTGAATTAAACCAATGCATTTTAGCTGGAATTAAAATGTAATTTGTTTAAAAATACTGAACTGATTTGAATAAAAGCCAGAAATATGAATTTAGCTTTAATCCACGTGCGTTATATAAGTAATTACATGAGAAAGGGCTGTGGCATGCCTTGTGTGTGATTGATAACGTGCAGGAAGGCAGCATTCCCTCATTCCAAAGGATGGAAATGCAGTAGGAATTAGAAAGCCAGAGCTATTCTATCAGGCTGTGCCCTTTGCTCACGTTTACAGATGTCTCTGGGATTAAGCTGGCCCTGTACCCTGCCCCCCCAGTCCAGGGGGGATGTCCCACATCCCCATCCCAGCCCCCAGTGCTGCCTCTCCATAGGAAACCTGTGCAGAGCAGGCCTGCAGCAGGTCCCAAATGATTTACATAACTCGGCTCTACGTACCTTGAATTATTAATATTTTGCTGTCCTGGCCGTGTGGGGAGATTTGTTCCATTAGGGATGTGTTTGTTGCTATATGGTAGCACTCTAGATGACGGGAATCCACGGAGAGAGAGAGAGAGAGAAGGATTTATATGTTAAATTCTTTTGGTGAGAGCAGAGTTTTTACCAATGCCTGGCTCTGAGGACTGGAATGAAAGCCTCAGGGCTGTTGTTGCTCGTCTTGGAGTCTGGTGTTTATCCTCTGCCTGGGCATAATCCCCTTGGGCACCAAGCAAGGCCAGGTGCCATCAGGATGTGAATAGTTTCATCACGTGTCTGTGATTGGCCTGCATGGTGACATCTCCTCCTTTCCCCGGTGCTCCCAGGGAACGGGGCAGTGTGAGCTGATCCTGAGTGGCCCTGTGGGCGAGCCCAGGGCTTCTGCCAACGAGGTGTAATTAGTGAGTGGCACAGGGCCACGTGCCAGGGGTGCCTGGCAGGGTGCTGGGCACCCTGAGGCCCCGCTGGATGCTCCCGGTGCCAGCCCTTGTGGGTGTTCTCAGCTCGTTCAAAGAGAGAAACTGATAATTTCTCCCAGACCTTGTTGTGGGAAAGCTTAGAATGAAAACAGTTAGTATCTCAGTCTCTGCACCTGTTGTTTTTTTCAAGAATGTGTTGCTCCTAATTCACCAATGGTGTGAGGGGTGTTCTTAGAAGACCAATCAGGTCTTAAGTTAGTGATCCTGTCTATAAAAGTGTGTGATTTTGTAATAAAGAGAGATACTGCCTTCTGAGACGACTGGAAGTCTATGTCACTTTGTTCTTGTCCCTGACGCAACACTGACAGTCCCTGAACAGGATATTGCATCCACAGAGGCTCTGCAGGAGCCCTCTCCAGCTCCCCCAAATTAATTATTCACTGATCATCACTCAGACCTTACGGACTGGGGAGCAGGGTTGGCAGGGGGTGGATGGAAGATGGAGCAATTTAGCTTGCAATTAGTATTTAATTTCTTCCCTTGCTCCCTGTTTGCTTAAATTGGAGATTGTGTGTCAGCACCAAGCAAGGATTTACATCCCAGCAGTGGAAGTTCCCTGTGCACCAGAAACGAGCAAATCCACTGCAGTCCTTAAGCTTCCCCAAGGGATCAAACACTCAGTTTGAGAAGTTGAAATATCAGGGGAACATGTTTTGCTTAGAAAATGGTGTGAAGGAACAGCAGTGCATGCTTTGCTGGAGCAGGGACTTCACCAGCCGTACCCTACTCTCACATAACAGCATTTAGATGTTGTCTCTCTCCATCATGAGGGAATGGCATGAAGCTCTGCCAGGGAAGATTTAGGCTGGATTTCATGAAAAGGTTCTTCCCCCAGAAGGTGGTGGGGCACTGAACAGGCCCCCCAGGGAATGGTCACAGCCCCAAGGCTGCCAGAGCTCCAGGAGTGTTTGGACAATGCTCTCACACACAGGGTGGGATTGTTGGGGTGTCTGTGCAGGGCCAGGAGTTGGACTGGATGGTCCTTGTGGGTCCCTTCCAGCTCAGGATATTCTGTGATTCTGTGAGCCTTTATCTCTTGTCTCCCCTTGCCACTCCTGGAGGAAAACCCATCAGGGTGAGCAGCCCCCCAGCCCCAAGGTCACCCCCAGCCCACCGGGGTGTCCCACTCACAGACAGTGTCATTGGGACTTTAGTCATTGCAACAGTTACCAAGAGTTGGGAACTCTGCTCCACCAGGGAGACTGTGTCTAATTTTGAAACCTCAAGGGGTTTTTTGATTATACCAGTAACCACAGTCTGGGTCACACTTTGCAATAATTATCCTGATGTCTGAGAGGTTGTTAGAACATCCCTGGAGGTAGGGGCCTGGTTGCATCAGAGGAGAATTTAGAGGTATATGCTGGCAAACCTTCAGCACTAGAGATTTATTTAAGTTAGTTCTTTTAATTGCTTTCCAGCATCCCAATTCTGTTATAAGCTCTCTGAGCCATCTAGGGAAGTGAGTGTAGCTCACATTAATCTCCTCAATCCTTCTTCCTCTAACTAGTTACTCCCAGCTTCATTTACATGGGCATTTGAGCCCTACAGAGGGGGTAATAATTTTGATTCTGTTTAAACATGTTCTAACAGAAGATATAAGATAGGAAAAATCATCAGCTGACTGCAGCATTGGATCCTTTTTTAACTCTCATCTCTTAAGCATGGCTTATGATCTTTGTATAACACTGCTGCCTCCCAAGTCTGTTGGCAGCTCTGTGATATGTATTCATAGAGCAATTCCAGTCCTTGAGTGAAGCCTCCAAGAAAAGGGCAAAGAATTATTTGTCTTTTTTTCATTATCGCAGCCCTCTTGTACCTGCTCTGACACACACTTGAGAGAAGTTTGCCTTGATGCCTTTATATCTGTAGCTCTCTCTCTGTACAGGGTGTCTCACCCTCATTAGATAAAGTCACTCATGTTGAGGCTCTCCCTCACTTTATTAATCTCAGTCCCAACCTCTCCCACGACAGCAGAGCCTCCACACACCCTCAGTTACACACTGATGGCAGGGAGGGAGGAGCAGAGGCACTCCAGCATGTCCAAGGGGTGGCCAAGGAGCCAGGGCCAGCTCCCTGTTACTTCCTGACTTGGGAGCTTTGTTCTCTCTTCTGAACAGCAGAAAAAGTTTCATTGTCTTAAAAAATAACAATAATCTTGTTTGAGTGGTGTGAAGTTTTTGGTCTCAATTACATCTCATATCAATGAGTTCCACAGACAGACACTGTCTGATACATAATTTATAGCACTGAAAGTTTTTAATCTAATAAAGTCTGTTATCTTTCATCTTACTTATCTATTCATTGGCCATTTTAGAAAAGACAGTAAATATAAACAGGCAGTTAATTCCTGATTTTACCATCCGTTATTTGCTTATAGTGTCCTGTTGTGTCTCCTTGCCTTTTCCAGCTAAAGACACTCCTCTTAAATTGTTTTCCATGGTTTTTATCACTTTGAGCCATTCCCTACTCAGTGTGTTTGCTCATGTACAGTATTACGTTGTTGGGAGAAACATCTTTTCTACACCTGCTTTCCTTGAAAGCACTGGCAAATCTGCTCTGGGCATCTGCAAGCAGCAGGACCAGAGGCTCCAGGGCTCCACGGGGACAGAGGCTCCAGGGCTCCCATGGGGACAAAGGCTCCAGGGCTCCCATGGGGACAAAGGCTCCAGGGCTCCCATGGGGACAAAGGCTCCAGGGCTCCCATGGGGACAAAGGCTCCAGGGCTCCCATGGGGACAAAGGCTCCAGGGCTCCCATGGGGACAAAGGCTCCAGGGCTCCCATGGGGACAAAGGCTCCAGGGCTCCCATGGGGACAAAGGCTCCAGGGCTCCCATGGGGACAAAGGCTCCAGGGCTCCCATGGGGACAAAGGCTCCAGGGCTCCCATGGGGACAAAGGCTCCAGGGCTCCCATGGGGACAAAGGCTCCAGGGCTCCCATGGGGACAAAGGCTCCAGGGCTCCCATGGGGACAGAGGCTCCAGGGCTCCATGCCCTCAGCCCAGGCACATCATGACCTGCTGCCTTTCCTCCAGCATCCCTTTCCATCCCTGAGACTCTTCATCCCTGCTCGTGTCAGAGGAGCAGATCCTTTTGTTCAAATGAAGGGATCTGGAGGCAGCATTACACAGAGGAATGAGATATAAAATAACAGAGGCAATAATGATGGGAATCCCCCCACGGAACAGGAGTGCAGCCTCTGGAACAGCAGCTGCAGCAAATACATCCAGGTTATCTGTGGCTACTTTGTGCTGAGAAGGCTTAGGTGAAATGAGAGTTGCTGCATCCTGGGAACCTCAGCAATGAATAGTGACATTTTCCAATAACAACTTCTAGAAATGGGGAAAAAAACATCCTGTTGTGTGAATGTGGCCCTGAAGGACAGCTCAGGGATCTCCTCTCTGCCTCACAGCTGGACTCAGGTCACCAAGCTGCTTTCAGGCAACCAGAAGTGAATCTTAATTGCTTCAGTCCTGTCTGAAAGCTCATCAATAATTTCCTGGACTGGCTGTCCTGGCATTGGTGTTCTGAAAATCACATTAGATTTGATTATTTTTTTTCAAATTAACATGCAAAGCATGACTTGACCTAAATAATTCCACCAGTCCAATCGTAAGTCTGAAGGTTTTGGAAATATCAAGTTCCCTTAAACATTATTTTTACAAGGGTGTGTAGTGACAGAACAAGGGGGAATGGCTTCAAACTACAGAGCACGGGGTTAGATGGGATATTGGGAGGGAATCCTTCCCTGTAAGGGTGGGGAGGCCCTGGCACAGGGTGCCCCTGGATCCCTGGCAGTGTCCAAGGCCAGGCTGGACAGGGCTTGGAGCAGCCTGGCATAGTGGAAGGTGGCAGGGGTGGCACTAGATGGGCTTTCAGGTCCCTCCCAACCCAAACCAGTCTGGGATTCTGTGCTAATTCCACAGCCCCTGATTTCTCCCAGCCCACTACCCTGCTTTGTTCCAAAGGAGCCCATGGCATTCTCGGTGCAGCAGTGAGTCCCAGGCTGGAGCAGTGTCAGAGCTCCCAGAACAGCCTGTGCTCTATCACCTGCATCTTGGCACTTTTATTTCCTGCTGTGTGATCTGCTGGAACCACCACCCCTGTCACTGATAAGCTGAGAAAGCATCACTCAGCCCTGGGTGGTTCTGTGGACACTTTTCTTCCTCTGACACGTTTTTCTTTCTATAAATGTCAGTGCATAAAGAGCACAGGATTCAATTTGATTTGTGCTCCTGGTGTTTGGTACATAAAGAACAACTCTTGGGTGTCAGTGCAATATGTTGGAGGAAGTGGCTCCTCCTAACTGTGTTCACCTCTAAAATTGAGTTACATAAAGAGATCTTCAAAACCCATTGGTTGCCTCTGGAGATGAAATAGTTTGAAACAGTGATTACAGCTGTTCCTGGCATCTGACCATTATTTAGAACTATTTGTGAATCTTCAAAATCAGACTCATTTTGTCTCACCTGAAAAAGTCAACTGAGAAATCTTCATTCTTTGTTGAAAAATTACTTGGGTGACTAATGACCCAATTGAAAAAAAGTCATCAAATGAAGCAGTTTGTGATGATGAGTGAGGATGGGCTGTTTTTTCCAGGGATTTTAGCTGCCATTTCCATCAGAAAGTGCACTGGGCAATGTTTTCTCTCAGTGCAGTGTCTCTGTGTAGCTGTTTGTTGTGCTGCTCCTGAGGTCACAGATCTCCCACTTTGCTCTATCAGGGTGTCCAATTTATAGAAACCTCTTCAGGAGCCAGTTTAAAGGTTCCACATGTCCCTGCCATGGCTGGCTTCCTTTTGCATTAACTAGAAGTCCACTGCTGGTAGTTTTGGCCAGCAGTGGCCCCTTTTCCCAGAGCTCATCTTTGCACTGCCCTTTTCCATGCTACAAGAGGTCACATTATTCCATGTCAATAAATTTGTGGAAAAAGTCTGGCTTTTTCATTTATGGCCATGAGCTGCTGCTGCTGAGCTGGAACAAGCTGGGAATGTCCTCAGTGCTAAACTGTGAGATTGCATAATTATGGCTTACACAACAGCACACACAGGCAAACAAACCAGGGACTGCTATGTGGGATGGACTGGGGAGCCTGTGTTGGATGGATTTCAGCACTCGTGTTCCCTGCAAAAGGAGTTCCTGCTCCTTAATTTAGTAACCCTATATCTGATTTTCACTTTGCTGGGGAAGGTGGGTGGGTTTGCTCAGAGTCTGGGGAATTTTTGCTTTCCCACTCTCCCTAGTGGCTCGGAAAGGTGGAGCCCACACAGTGCTTTCCATCGTGCCTGTCTCCATAAGGGAGTGGTTTTCCACCACAACAATTGGCAATCACGGTTCTTATTTTAAATAACATGAAAACAAAGCAGGCTGCTCCCACCCTGGACTCTGCAGATGGGCAGGGTTCTGAATCCTGCTGGAATAATCACTGATACTAATTATAGAATTCGGGGAAGATGGTGGGGCCTGGCAGGCTGAGCTGGGCTGGGCTGAGCTGAGCTGGGCTGGGCCGGGCTGAGCTGGGCCAGGCTGAGCTGGGCCGGGCTGAGCTGGGCCAGGCTGAGCTGGGCCAGGCTGAGCTGGGCTGAGCTGGGCCAGGCTGAGCCTTCCAGCATGAACTCCAAAGCAGCAAATCTCACTAATTTCTCCATTGTGATTTCTGCTCTTTGCTTTGTCTCTGTTTCCCTCCCCTTTGCTGCCCTTGCACTTCCAGCACGGGAATGTGTAGCAGCATCATAGTAAGAGCTTGAATGGCTGGAAAATCCTTTCATGGCAAAGATGTGATTGTTACTTATTTATTTTATTTTTGGTTAATACGACTGGAATACAAATGGGCCTCTGGTGCCTAAGGGCCTTGCATTCTTCCAGTAATTCCTTATGACATGTGTCAGGTTCTGTTTTATTCAGGTGGGTGGTGTGATATTAAACAAGAAAGCAAGCTTGCATTTCTCTGCAGCTGTATTTATACACACTCCTGGCACAGAGCTGCTTATTAGGAGAATGTCATCCCCACACTGCCTGTACCTGAAACAGTCTGCAAATACCATGTGGGCTTTAAGAGAAATCATCTTAAATCAATCAGATCTCCCAACACCAGAGTGTCCTTCCTGCCTTATCCTTTGTCCAGGCAAAGATGAGGCTGCCAGAGAAGTTCCTTAAGCAATGCTGCCGCCAAAACAGTCATGTCTGAATGGAATGTCCATTTTCTAATTGCTGTGCTGCTGTTAAATGAGTTGTTCTGGGGGAGCAGGGGGAAAGCAAACTCAGATGCTGAGTGGCTGGCTGGCTTTGCTTTGGCTCTGCTGAACACACCCAGGGTGTTGATGTGGGAAATTCAGCAAAGGGAGGAAGGTGGAATCCTTTTTTTGTGTGGCACAGACATCGAGAGGGCAAATGAGACTCACCAGTGGGACAGGCTTATTCTCTCACAAAGCACAAAACAGCCCTTTGGCTTCAGACACTCGGGCTGCAGCCAGGGAGAGAGCAAACTGCAAAGCAGAGGATTCTTATGCAATAGTCCCTGGGAGGGGCTGCTGCTCTCCACCAGCCCAGCTCTGCTGGAGCTCCCCGGGCTCTCCCGGGCCGAGCACTGTTGGATTTGCCCTTTTCTCACCCAGAGATGGGGCAACTAGAGGAGTTTTAAAAACCTTTTATTCCATTTTCAGTCTCATGTGAAAGGTGAGACAATACAGATAATTCACACCATCACAATCAGCAGCCAACAATTTCCTAATTACAGAACACTATAAGCCTTTCTTGGCCTGTCAGCTTTTGCCACACCATGCTGTAGATGCCTTAAAGCCAATCATCTAAAACTACCCCTGGTGGGTCCCGTTACAATGCATCTTTCATAGTTCTATTTCTCCAAAGTATCTAGTCCTATTTGCAAGGCCATCCTTCAAAACTTGTTTCTAGCTCTAAAAATTCTCCACAAATCCATTTCCCACAGAGCAGCACTGACTGCTGCTCACACACACAGGCACCAGAGAAGGAGCTGTGCCTCCCTGGTGCTTGTTTGCTGCTTGTGGCCAGGTGGACAGTCCCTGGTGCAGCCATGGAGGGGTGAGCTGCTGGGACAAGTCAGCCCTGTGGTCAAGGAATTTCCACTAAACAGTCGCTAGAAGGAGCCACCTGGAGAAAAGGACATGCCTGGGAAAATGACATCCCTGGGAGAGAAGCAAACTGGGCCTCTCTGGCTTTTTTTTTTAAAGCCTCTGCTCAGGCATTTTGGAAAGTGAAATGCAGTCCCTGTAGTGAAATCTTTATCACAAAGAATCTTCCTGAGACAATAGAAATAGTTATCAGCCACATCTAACCAATAAATAATATTTCTTAATATAGTTTCAGAAAATGCAGCATATGTTTATGTGTTCAAACACATCCTCTTAGGAGAAAAATAGCTTCTTTATTTTTCTGAAGATTAAAATGCCAAATCAACTAATTACTTTTCTTTGAAAACCTCTACCACATAAAACACACACTCTCTCAGTGAACTAAATTGATTTATATTCCACCATTAATTCTTTAAAGCCCATAATTTGCAGAACAACAAAGCTGGTTGGAAAATGTGCCCTATTAAGGGACAAACAGCTTTCTGAGTAAGATGGAAATATGTTGGCATGGAAAAGAAACGTGGGTGCAGCTGGGGCTGGGCAGCCCAGGGGCTGTGCTGGGGCACAGCCACAGACTCAAGGCAGCCCTGGCAGAGCCTCCCGAGCTGCTGTGCAAAATCCCTGCAAACTGAGATGGGCATCAGCCTGGCTGAGCTCATGGGGAGAGGAAGGACTGTCCACCCAGCTGGGACAGCCACTGTTCTCCATGTAAACATCTTTTCCCAAGCTTTTGGATGCTCTCCTGGTGTTCCTGCTGTTCAAGCCCATGTATATAATTTAACTAGGTGCCATGACCTTTCCCTTTGGGTGGGGTTTCTATTGGCTTAAGAATATCTGAAATTTCTCCTAATGTCTCCATTGGTCTTGTTTGCATTACCCACAGAAGATTTTATTTTTATTATTGGGACAGTCTAGAAAACTGGAAATAAAATTACATTTGGGTTCTTCCAGTAAATACATCAGTGACTGGAATCAAGATCTTGGTAATGAAATTGGAATTTGTCTGTTGCTGTTTTGGGGTAGTCATAAGATGACAGTAGAATAATGCAGGTACAAAACTGCTGTGGTCTGGCAGATGAATGAGATGTTACATGAGGGGGTGTCTGCCAGGAGGGCTTGGACTGAGTGCATGGATTGGCAGTGGAATTGGAGGCTGGGAGGGTCCCACGTCTGAATGCTGCTCCTCCTTCCCCTGGATTTCAGGTGGGATCACAGGCTGCCTGCAAGGCTTGGGGCACTGCATGTTTTTTTATGGAAACCTTCTGTTTGTTCCCCGAGATGGGAATCTGTCAGACACTGAATAAATGCAGGCAGAGCTGGCAGGGAGGTGTTACAGCACAGGAAACTGAAACACAGTCTTAAACAAATTTAAAAGATGGTAATTAACCAAATGAATTTCATTCTGGAGATAATCAGACGAATATATTTAGAAGGAAAATAATCCCAATTCTCAGAAAACAGTAATTAAAACATACTCATTTTTGGGAATGGTTAACAAGCTAAATTGGAGGCAGCAAAGTAGGCTGGGGCCCTGGTGGGTGCTCCTCGGGACGGCGTCTGACGAGGCCCTGATGTGTGATCCAAACACAGCCCTGACAGCATCAGAGTTTGGGAAACAGCTCTGCCTGGATAAGGATGAGTTCCTGAGATGCTGAAGGGAGCACAGGCAGTGCTCTTATCTGGGTCGCTGGCAGATAACAGACGATGAATTTCATAACCATGTATTTCCGAGGTGTCAACAGGGGGGAGGTGAAAGAATTGAAGGTGGATAATTGACAGGTAAACAGGAGACAAGGTGGGGAGATGCAGGCATCCAGGCACTGGGAATTCACCTGCCTGCACCTTGTGTCAGTTGGAGCAGGCTGCCTGGAGAAGCAGGGGAAGCTGCCCAGCCCTGACCCTGCCTGGAGGATGTGCTGGCGGAGCCAAGCACCCAGCAGGTCTCTGCTGCTTCCCAGTGGCACCGGAGGATCCCAGAGTGGGTCTGAGAGCAGGGAGGGCTGGGGGAACAGGGGGAGGATGTCTGGGTGCCTGTTGTGGGGATGTCCTGGCCCAGGGACAGGGTTTGTTCTCTGGGGGTCTTGGTGCTTTCTTTTGGGGTCTCTGTGGCAGCTCAGCTGCTGCCTTTCAACACCAGAGATGGGCGTTGTGCCCACAAAATATTGATTTGTTCCAGGACATTGAAAGATACAGAGTTTGGGGAATTTTTGGCCTTTCTAATTGTTGGATCTATTGAAGAGGAAGTGGTTGGATAGAGCACAGAACTAGAAAAATAATACATTTGTTTTCCAGAGTAAATTATTTTCAGGATTTAGTCCATGAAACACAGTGTCAAAACCTCATTGAGAAGCTTGTGTCTTTCATCTGGATGGGCAGGTGAACCTTATCTTCTCTACCAAATATGGATAAATTCTGTTTTTCTAGGAAACACCCAGCTGATCTGATCATAGTGATTGTGATTTGACATCTGTGTGCACACACAATAATTATATTGATCTAATTTATTACTGAAACTGCCAGTAGGTGAATCAATGGTTGATGAGAAGCAGAGTGTTTGGGTATTCATTTCATTTTCTTACCAAAATGCCTGCAGAGAGGACAGATCATGCTGGGATCTCTGGGAAACAGACCTTTCCAGGATTCTGCAGTTTTTACCTGTCCAATAAATGGACTGAGGGTGGAGAATGCCCTTGGAAGGAGCTCCATCCCCATAGGAGCCTGGACATTCCAAAGGGTGTCTGTGGGAAGGCAATTCCTGTCCCCAGCGTCTCAGATGGACTCAGCCCCATTAAATAATCTGTTCAACAAGCTGCTCCTAGGACTATTAATGAACCTGAGATCCTTAAATTGCATATTAGGGGGTTTCTGTTGGATTAAGCCTTCTGCACATCACAATGCTCTTAACTAGAATTTATCTGCATGCAAGAAAAGGGCTAAAAGCTGAATTAGAAGGAAAATGTCAATAGTAACCACATAAATTAGCATGCAGATTTATAATCTCTAATAATGGCTATTCTTTCAAAGATTTTATATATTTTTTTGCACTCACCCAAACTTTAAGCATTTAATATTAAATTTACATTTTTGGTCTTGCACCATCTAAATTTACGGCTTTGCCTAACAGCTCATCTATTTAGGTGCTTCACCGTAGCCTGAGTTCTTGTCTAAAACAGAATTAGCGATGCAGAGGAACTGACTGTGGGGGTTGAAGGTAATACTGGTGGTGGGAAATTAGTGTGAGAGCTTGGAAAAGTAGGCTGGGAATGACCCCATGGATACCAGTAAGCAACACAACCTGTGCTTCCCACCCTCGATCCGTCCCTCCGAGCTATCAGTCAGTCAGAAAACTGTGGGTGCCAACCAGCTTAAAAGAAACATTTAATGAATAGGAATTCTGTGCTCTTGAAATAAATAATAGCCCCATTTTCCATCTGTTTCTGCAGCACACTGCCCCTCACAACCTCTTGTTAGAGAAGGACTCTTTTAGGCTGGTGTGTTTTCCTCCCCCAGCTAATTATGCTCGGTTGAAGTGGGTGCTCTGGATTCACAAGTGACTGTCATTTAGGAACTCGGAGTTGGGAGAGATACAGAGTTTCATGGAACCCTTTGTGACCTTGGAATGTAGCAGACATTTTTCTTATTTTATTTTTTCTTTAAGTTTGACTTCTTCAAAAGAAGACCTTGAGCCCTGCTCAGATTGAGCCAGCTCTGTCTTGCAGTCATTAAAGATTCAGTAGCACCTTTTAAGTCCATGTTAGGAAATTCAGATTTTTCAATTTAGTCAAGCTGTGTCTCCTTTTCAAGTATTACACTGCTCAGTTTTGAAGGTCTTCCAGGATTTCCAGTGGCTTCTTGCAGAGCAAGAGCCAGAATGTGTTGTTTTAATCTAAAACCTCAGGACTGTGTGTGTTCTATGGCTGAGCTGCCTACAAAGGTAAAAATGTCACGTAGGCTAAGGAGGAGTCCCCCAGGTGTGCTGCTGTGCTGCTGGAGTCCTTTCTGAGCGTGGCTTGGTTATTTATCTCTTATTTATTTATTTCCGTGTTTGGGATTGGACTAGAAGCAGAAGTCTCTTCTCTCCAAAGGCTCATAGATTTTAAATATTGAAGGTTGAACCTCCTTGTTGTGCTTAGCTAAACTGCTGAGCTAAACTAAGTGTACTTTGAAATCTGCTTCAAGGTCTGAACTTTGTTAAGTGGCCCTTTCTCTATTTAGTCTTAAGAGGAGGAAAGCTCTAAGCCTCTGAGTGGATTCATAGTCACACTTTAATTAATCATATCTTTACAGCATGCTGCCAGCAATTGTGGGGAGGAAGGAGATGCCTCTAATCCAAATTCACAACAACAACAAAATAAATGCACTGCAAATATCCCTGGCCAATAAACTGCCTCATCCTCTAAGAAATAATACTTCCCACAGCCCAAACACAGGACAACTGATGGGAAGCAGATTTCTTCCACCCTCAGTCGCAGTGCCTGTTAGTGAAGCAGGAGTGCCAGCAAACCTGTCTGTGTGACACTCAAAGCTGCTGTTCCCCAGAGCTCGGCCCCTCAGACTTTTCCTTTCGTGCCTGCTGCTGCTCTTGGCCTCTCAATGTGCTCCAAAACATTGGAGATAGGTTTTTTCTCCCTGAATTTGGTGTTTATTAATGACACCTGCAGGACACAGGGCTGGTGGGTTGTGTTGTGGTGGCTGCAGCAGAACTCCAGGCTCAGGCTGCTGGGGAGGGAATGAGTGCAGAACTCCAGTGCCCTGATCCCTCCCAGCTGCCAAGCTCCTTCCTGGGAGCAGCCCCTGCGTGAGGGACAGTTCCCCTGGGTGAGGGACAGTCCCCCTGGGTGACACCAGGAGCTGCTGGCACCGTCCAGCTGGGCAGCTCCAGCTCCATCCGTGCCCTCTGCTCCTGTCCCTCGGAGCCAGTGGCAGCTTTGGCACAGCTGCAGGAGGGGCAGCTCTGAGGCAGTCACTCCCCAGGGACCCAGCAATGCAGGGGCCTTTGAAACTTTGATTTTGGGCTGGATCTGAGAGATTAATCACAGTCACAGCAGACACAAAGGTCTTTATGGGCTGCCACAAGCTGTGAGTCACCAAACTGAACATCCAGGTTGCTTGCAGCCTTCAAAAAGGTTGGTTCAGAGAGATTCCCTCCTCAATACTGTCCCTGGCTCCAGCCACAGCTCAGGGTCACTTGCCCTGTGCAGCTTTTCCAGAACCTCCTCTGATTCACTCCATGCTAATAACATCCCCCACTTTCATAGGATTATTATGTAACTTTGACTACTTAGAGTATTCACTGGTTAAAAGCCAGGACTTTATTTCTTTCCTTCCTTCTGTTTTTCCCCTTTTTGTGTAAGGAAAATGTAGAAAAAAGTCTTGAAATGGTGTCATTGAGTAGGTAGAGACAGAAAAAGCTTCCTGTATTTACAGTTAAAATAGCAAAAACAGTATTTTAAGGCTCTTTTCACCCAGTTTTGGAGATGAACATGCAAATCTGTCGTAGTGAAATATGCATAGAGATGTTTTTAAACTTTTGGTTACTATTATTATTGTTTCTTTCATCTTTGCTGGGGTGTGGTAACAGCAGTGTCACACTCGAGCCTGCTGTGTGTTTTCTCACACAAAGAATGATTTTCTTCTGTGAATGGAACATGAGTTCTGGTTAACCCAGACAGAACAACTCACTGAAAGACAAAAGTGGTGCCATTCCTGGTGGGAACGTTTGTGCCACGCAGGGAGGTGTGAGGCAGTGGGGCTGTCCCCTGGGGCCAGGGGTGGCAGTGCCAAGCCTCACCTGCCTGTGGGACATTGCTCTTGTGGGGCTGGACCTGGCAGTGGAGACACATCTGCAGAGCCTTTGGTGCTGGAGGTGCAGGTCCCTCGGGGCAGGGCAGAGGGGCAGCTGCTCCAAAGAGTTCCTGGTATCTTTTCAGTGCTCCAGGCAGGAGGATTCTTCCCTCTTGCCACCCAGAAAATGACGTTTGATCTGATCCAGTTGTCCCTATTTGCCTTCTCCTGTGAAGTTCTAGTTTAATGAGTTCAGAAACATCAGTAAATTTTAAATTAATTTCAAGTGCAGTTTGAAAACAGAGCCTTGGCTATCAGGTATATGGATACATGAAAGATCCATGTGACCTTTAGAGTATTTCCTTGCCTTTAAATTAACTTTGACTTGTATAAAAGTAAAGATTTTCTGTGTGTTTCATTTTTGGGTTGAGGATGGATTTAATTTTGGGGGTTTTAAATCCTTTAAGCTATTTGCCATTGTCAGTTATGTTTTTTAATCAGTCTCCTTGTCTGAGGACTTCTTCCCATCTGATTTCCAGTGCTGGCAGTGTCAGCTCCCATTAGAAATACAGAGCCTGGCACGTCTCACATTCCCTTGAACAGCTTTAGCTTAAAGGATTGGGGAATGCTGCATCTTGGTGCTGGAAGGAACTGCTGAGAGCAGACCAGATACTTTTTAAAATATTCCCTCTCTAGGTTTGTCCAGAGCAGATAAACTGGCTGTGTGCAGAGGGAGAGCGTGGCCATGGATGCAGAGTGTGCCCACTGGGCCCGAGGGGCTGGGCCAGAGGGGTCACAGTGGGCTCTGAGCCCTGCCTGGGTTTGTGTGGCTCCACACACAATTCCCATCTCCTGCCTTTCCAGGGATTTGCCTGTTTGTTTCCTCAGAGCTGCTGGAGCACATTCCCACCATAGGTCAGGGTGTCCTTTATTGAGTTGTGTAAAAGAGTTGGACAGGTAATAACAAAAATTTGGCCAGGGTGCATCACACAGGCAGTGCTGCTGGAGCTGCACCATTCCCCCCTTCATTTTCTTCTGTAGTTTTCTCCCAGTCAGTTGTCTCCACTTCCATCCAGATGTAATTTTCTTTATACTTCTACCTGAGGCCAGAAAATGGAAACCTCCCATTCTTTTTAGGGTAAGTGAAACTTTGCAGTCCTTCACCATGGAAACCAAATTATTTCCCAGTGTTTAACTTGCCTCAAAGTCCAGATGCTCTGTTTGCCTGTGATTTTTTGGGAAGGCTGTAACCTAATGTCTCTCTCCATTGTGGCCGAGGCAGAAGGAGACTGGCAGCGTGGAGGGGGACCAAGCAGCCAGAGACATTGTTGTGAGGGGTGACCAGGGCTGTGTCACAGTCAGCAGTGTGTAGATATAGATATAGATAGATTTATCACCAGGTTATTGATCCTCTCTGTGCACAGAACCTCCTCAGCACACCGAGACAATCATACCTTGCCTACAGGAAGATCACAACAGGGAACAGCTCCCTGACAGCACTTTTGGTCATTAGACCTTGGAGTCTTTAATGTGATTTTAGCCAGGCCAGTGGGTGACACCACAAGTAACCAGCCCAGTCCATCCTGGGGTCTGTCCCCTGCCAGGGCAGGTTGGCTGCAGCTCATCTCAGCATCCTCTGTTCTGAGGACACCACGAGGAGAGGGGCTGGTTCCACGCCCTGTGCATGGTGTGCTCCACCTCGCTGCCTCCTGCCTGCTTAACAAATTGTGCTAATTGTCCAGCCAGAGCCCCCTGGGAATCGGGATACGCCTGCGCAGGGGACAACTGCAGCCGCCATCTGTGTCTGTGTCCCCCCTGCTCCAAGGAGCTGTCACTGGAGTCTGCTCTGAATAATTCAGGCTCTGAGCTGCAATTTGTAAGATAAAGGAAAATAGAAAGTGCCTGTGGCTGTCTGCAGTGGCAGTAACTCTTCCTCCCGAGGTTCCATCTCCTGCCAGTGCCTTCAGGAGTGAGCAGGGCAGGAGCCCCCGAGCCCAGCTCGCTGTCCCTGTGAACACCTGCACACAAATGCTCGTGCTGGCAGCTCAGCCCTGCTCCTGGCTTTGTCCAAGCTCAGGGTTTTCCCCCGTTGCTTCCCTCCCATGGTCCGTGTCATTCCAGTGGTGAACTCCTGCTGGAAACAGCTGCAGGAATGTGAAAATGTGGCAGAGTGGAGCTCAGCTCATTTTACCTCTTCTCTGGGAAATTTTTTAACTTCTGTGCTGTCACAAACTTGCATTCAGTGCTGTGTAACCAAACCAGCCTGACACAATTCAGACAGAGGGAAGGAAGATCTGCTGACTTCTCTTCACAGTCAGGGCTGAAGGACTACAGAACCCAATCTACCCCACCACGTCTTTTCCTTTATTTGAATCCATGGATACCTGTCACAATATTTCTCTGAGCAGTACTTCACTTCATTAGGTTGCATTGTTAACTGTGAAGGTCCTGTCAGTTTTTATCTATTGTTTCCTGCCAAGTGTTTGAAACAATCAGAGGTAAATTATACAGCTCTTTCCTTAAGGAGCCACATGGCAGTTCACTGAGGGGCACAGGATTAACAGAGAGGTTACAAGATAAGGAACAGGTTGAGGTTTTGCATCAGCAGTGCCTCACTGCTTTACACCTGCCCTCCCCAGGGACACCTCCTGCTTGGGGTTTGGCTGCTTCTTGCTGCCCTTTCCCTCCCTCCACCCTGGCCCTGCCCAAAACACACATCCCTGCAGAACCCTGGAATCACAGAATGCTTGGGGTTGGCAGGAACCTCAAAGCTCATCCAGTCCCAGCCCCTGCCTGGGCAGGGACACCTTCCACTGTCCCAGGTTGCTCCAAGCCCCATCCAGCCTGGCCTGGAACGCCTGTGGAGTGTTTTTTCAGTGTTGTTACCTTGCTGTGCTTTGTAGACCCAAATACTGTGCAATGTTAGTCTGTTCCTAGGGTAAAGTGATGAGGCAGAAAGAGTCTTCAAGGCTGCTCAGCCATTCCCATCAAGATCAGCAATTTTCTGTGGGGAGACAGAGATTTGTTCCTCATCTCAAGGAGAGCTGTGAGGAAGCTGTTAGCCTTGATTCACTCAAGTGCTTCTCTTCAGGAAGACATTAAGCTGTGCCTAAGTGTTTTGCTAAATAGAGGAGACCTTATTGCAGGAAACTTTAAAGGCACATTTTACAGCTTAAATCTACCTCTGAATGAGTCTTGCTGACAGAAATAAAGGGAATAACAGACTGATGCATGCAGAGTTGTCTCATGATTTTTAAAACATAAGGTCATCATTTACAAACTTGGCTCCTTCAAGTTAGGGATTCAAATGCTTATGTAGGTACATAAATAAGTGGCCTAGTTTTCTGGGATGCTGAATCCATTAAAATCAATGGAAATTTTGCATCTTTGAATGAAATGTCACTTATTTTGCTAGCTAATTTTAGGTACCCAAATACAGAAACTTTGATCTAAAAGAAAAAGATTTTTTTAAAAGCTGCTGAATTTTTGCCATGCTTCTGAAACACCAAGCTCCTGTGTTGGTGTTCCAATTCCCCCTTGAGGCCTGGCCTTTGGGGCAATGCAGAGGAAATCTGGACTGAGTCCTGCATGAAGAATTCACCTGGAATCACCTCGGTGTAGAAGAAGGAAGGTCCTCACCTGTGGAGTGTGCAGTGCACCCCATTCACTCTCTTCAGAGCCTGGGCCCAGGGCACAGGGAGAGGATCCAGCAACACAAGTCCAAGCCTGCTGTAAAAATCTCCCCATGGGATCAGGAATTGCTGTAAAGGCATTTTTGGTGTCATCACATTGGTCAGGCCAGATACAATCTCAGTGCATTGTCCCTGCAAAGAAGTTGCCAGGTCGTGGCTTGTTTTCCTGTTGGATCTGATCAGGGCTGGTAAGGTCAGAGTGGTCACAGTAAAATGAAGTGAGAGATCTGTCACATGCCTTGGGCTTGAGTTTTATAGCACTGAATATAAAAAATGAGAGGGGAGAGTGTCCTTTTGTCCTGTGAGGGCACTGATTTTCATTGCCTGCTACTGCTGTGCATGGGAGCTGTAGAACATTAAGTCTGAAATTCTACATCGAGGACTTTCCTCCTAATGAATTCTGTCTCCTGAAAGTGAGAGCTTCTCTCTTTAGCATTTGTGCCTCGCACTTGATCCACAGCTTTTGTGCTGCTGCCCTGATCATGTCACAGATATCCCTTCTTCTGTGTCTCCAGCTTCCCAGCTCGAGCAGCATCACATTCAGGTTGCTTTTCCCCTTCCCTTTCCAGCCTCAGCTATTTTCCACAGTGTGTATCCTATCCTGAGCTCCTCAGTAGCATTCAGTCTTCTCCCATGTCTTCTTCCTTCCCTGACTCTGGGTTTCATGTCATCTTTGTGCCTTTTTGTCTGACAATATCTGTGTTTGGAAACCAGAGCCTGTCCCTGCCACTCACAGCACTCTCCATTTGCCCAGCCCCTGATCCTGGTCCAGATCCTCCCTGGAGCTGTGGCTGCCCCAGCCTTGGAAGCGTTCAAGGCCAGGCTGGACAGGGCTTGGAGCAGCCTGGGATAGTGGGAGGTGTCCCTTCCACCCCAAACCATTCTGTGATTCTGTGAAAAACCATTCCTCCCTCCGGACCTGATCTGCACATCCACTGACCTGGGCAGTTCTGTTCCTTTGCACATCACCTGATTCCCACTTAGATCCAGCAGTTGTGGCTTCTCCTGCTCACGAAGCACCCTCTGTGAAGAGTGAAGGCCATTAACTCCGTGTCACAGTCTACCCCCTGCTCCTCTGATGTCAGCAGAAAACTTTTCAGCTAATTCATAATTTACTATGTACTTCCAGATTAAGAAAGAACCTGGAATGGCTTACGTACACAAAATATTCAAAGGCCAGAGGGACCATGCAAAAAGAAAAAAAAAAGTATTCATTTCAGTACATTTATTTTCCAAAAGAAAAAAAAAACTTCTTTTTTTAAACTGGGTCAACACTACATCTGCAGCACTCAGCCGTTTTCCATACGACACGATCACCCACTCTGTTTATCTTTAGGCAATATGCTCTTGCAAACTGCCAATTAATTGCATATTTGGTGCCTGCTCTCTCCCAGCATCCTGGATAAACACGGCAAGGCAATCACGGGGAGCTGCTCTTGGCTGCTAGGAGAAGGAAATCTGTCATTGTCTCAGCCTTGTTATCTGCAAGCAAGGCAGACTTTTAGCAGCGTTCTGCTTGTAAACACCCTCTTTAGACACCTTCTGATTTCCAGAGATGGCTCGTCAGCCACTCTGCCATGCTACCTGCAGCTTCTTAAATCATTGCTTTCCAAAATGTTCACTGCAGATTGTCCTTGGTAAAAGGGCCACCAACACCTGTAAAACGTGGTGAGAGAGTCCTTAAAAGGAAAAGATAAAGCTGAATCCAAATAAATTTAAGAGACAGAAGGGGGGAGAAGGGGATGTCAAGACTCTGCTCTGCTCTGAGGGTTCTTCCTGGAGATTTTGTTGGGATTGCTGTTTGGGAGGTCTGGGGGACAGGTCTGGTTGTGCTGTGGCCTTTTCAGAAAGGTCCTGTCTGTTGGTGTTGGCTCAGGTCCTTCTCCTCCACTCTAAGTTGCAAGTATTCTTCTTTTCTGAATAGTGGGAAGGGGCCCCTGCCCATGGCAGGAGGGATGGAAGTGGGTGACCCTTCCAACTCAAACCATTCTGACTCTTAATTTCTGTCCCTACTGAAATCCCAAGAGAAGGCTCTGGAGAGATGATCCTTCCTTGGGTTGAGATGGTCACCAGCAGATCTTCACTCTTTGTTTCTATCACACTCTAAAGCTGAGTGACTTCAAAAGAGGCTGACTCTACAGTAGCTGCAGAAGAACTGGGACAAAATCTTCTCCTGGGGCAATCCTCAAGAGGATTTAAACTGCCATCTTGACATTGAGTTGTTGGAAATTAACTGTTGCTTCCGGGCAAGGAATGATGAATGGTCTGAAATAAGGAGATAAGCCTGCATGTGGATACATTCTCCCAGGCTCTCATGGACCTTCAGTGTTACAAGCAGCTGGAATAATTCCTAAAACAGGGAATATTTGATACTGGGTCAATTCCTATTTTGATATGCTCATGTACATGGAGAATAAATGAAAATAATTATTTTGAACCAGTGTAATTAGAAGAAAAAGAAGCTCCTTGTGTCTTAGAACAATACAGACACACATATTTGAGAGACGTAGGGGGTTGTGGCAAATTAAACAAAATATTCCAGGCTTTTTTCTTTTATTTCTGTCATATACCAGAACTTTCTCATTGACAGGATGAAGTAAAATCTGTTGGATTGAGCCTGTTTACCAGGTCACTGTGGATTATTGTAATATTGGACTACAGTGGAGATGAGATCCATATGTTGCTGTCAGGGACTAGAGTTTATTATTGCACTGGGGATGGCTAATAATAAAAGTTTAGATTTCAGGCAGATTTGAGGAGAATGTGCTTTAATTCCCGTCTGTCCCATGCGCCTGGACTTCTTTACAATTTAAAATGTAACTTGTAAATACCAATAGAAGGGGGCTGTGAGCTAAGCTGACAGCAGTTATAGTTGGAGCTTTAAAGATGAACTGCCTTCAGGAAGGAATAAAGATCAGAGCTGCCCCATCCTGGTGCAGTTGCCTGTGGAAAGATGGTGACACTGCACTGACAGGCTTCGGGAGCAGAGCCGTGTCTCAGGGAGGGTTCGGGAATGTGCACCCCTCTGACACAACCAGCATCCTTCCTGCCATCCCTGCCCCCATCCC
>VXAX01001622.1:155730-184537 GCA_013399835.1 Leptocoma aspasia
TCCCATCCCTGCTCCCATCCCTGCTCCCATCCCTGCTCCCATCCCTGCTCCCATCCCTGTTCCCATCCCTGTTCCCATCCCTGTTCCCATCCCTGCTCCCATCCCTGCTCCCATCCCTGCTCCCAGCACTGCCCAGTCTTTGGCAGTGCCGTCAGGCCGAGTGCCCCCAGCAGGGATGGTGGATACGGAATGTTTTGGAAGCGATGGGAGATAGTTGCTGCATAAATAAAGAGGAAATCTTAAAATTAATCAGAGGTGCAGACAGAGCAACCCGTGCTCAAACTCTCCCTTCTTACCTCTGTGTTTGTTGTGTGCTATTTATGTGTGAGACAGAAAAATGCTGGATGAAGTTTAATTAGGATTGAGCTGCTTTGTCATGTAAACTCGGAGCGCGGTCTGCAGGCCTGGCTCGCCGCCAGGACCGGTGTGAGCTCCTCGGCAGCGGGGAAGGGGCCGGGAGCAGATGCCTCTCCTCCAAAACACGGAGCCTCGAGGAAGGGTTTGAATTACAAAGGAAGGGAAGGGGCTGAGCTTCCCAGCCCCCTCCTCCCCTCACAAAGGGCAATAGTCAGTTTACTTTCATAACCCCACTATCAGCTGCAGAGGAAGTCTCGCAGCCCGGGAGTCTGCGAGCGGTTCCAGAGCAGCTGAATCCAAACCGGGCAGAGCCGGCCGAGGGAGAGAGCCGGGGGGATGGACTCGCCCTGCTCCCGGAGCAGCTGACTTTCCTGGGGACCTCAGCCTTGCTTTTCTGTCCTGATCTTATTCTTCTGCCCTGATCTTATTTCCCTGTCCTGTGGAGGCTTGGGTAAGTGCCTGGTAGTTTTCCACTTACCTTTCTCTTCGGTGGTTCACCAGGATGTGCCAAAATGCGACGGCACTGCGACGACAAAGTGTTCCCTGCACCTTTGTGAGCTTGCTCTGGAAGTGGGTGATCCAGATTGGAAAAGCTGGACCTTTACAATCGTTTGAATTGATATACTGCGCTTTCAAAAGGGTCAGGGAGCAGATATGGAGAAAACAGACTTTCCAGCACGTTGTTTCGGCTGGTGGGGACTGCTGGGGCTACGGCAGCTTGCAGTGTGCCGGATTTCCAAAGGTTGGAGTGCTGGAGCAGAGCTGTGCCGAGGTCTCACGCAGTTCGGTGGTGCAGATGTTTGTGCTGTTTCCTGTGGAATCAGCCTGTGGGGGTCGGGGCAGTGCGCCTGGAGCCAACCTCTGTATTCCATCACCCGCCAGGGTCTGGCGCTCCCTCTGGCATCGCGGGGAGAGAGGAGGATGCAGGAATCAAAGGGTGACATGCTTTGCTGGGAAGGTGTTTGCTCTGGGCCCTGATGCTCTTGCAGAAGGGATCCGTTGGATTGGGAGCACGGCGAGCAATTCCCTTACATCCGTGGGGAGCGGAGCGGAGGGGCCAGGCAGAATTCACACATTTTCCAAAGCCGACGTAAAAGATCTGTGTGATTGTAAAGAAAGAAGTGGCCGTGCCTGGAGGTCGGGGTGTTTGCAGGCAGTCCTGGGGATATGGGTGGCTGGATACGTGGTAGGAGCAGATGGAGAATTTGAAAGGGAGATGGACTAAAACTTACGTAATGTGTGAAACCGAATGTCCTTTCCTGCTGTCCCTGCTGTCAGCAAGAGAAGACTAACCCTGAAACGATTTTTAAAGCTGTCTTTGTTAGTCATCCTTTATGCAATTTGTTTCTTTATCATGTTTCATTCTGAGTACAAGGAGACAGGCTGGTTCCACTCCCCTCTCCACTCCTCCTCTATTGTTAGTCTCTCCCAGCTTCCGTACGATTGTCCAGCTCTGCTCTTTGCAGAGCCCAGCGGAAAAGGATATGGTTGAAAAGAAAGAAAGTATTTCAAATTAAAATCTGGCAAGTGTTTGTGTCCTCATTAGGCTTCAGACACATTTCTTCCCTCCCATCTCCTTTTTCCCAAAAGTTGCAGGGTGGTCAGTATCACTTGCAGTACCTTAAACAGCTGCGGAATCCCTCTTAGCCCTCATAGCCATGCACTGGCCAATAAATGCAGCAAATAATTATCCCAGGAAAGCTTAAAAACAAAGCATATTTATAACAATATGAGCAGCCTGGTCTAGTGGAAGGTTTCCTGCCCGTGGATTCTGTGATACCTACAACTAGGAACACCTAAATATAATGAAAGCAGGGAATTCTTATATTAAGCCTCATTCAGATTTGTGAGCTGGTCACAGCTGATGAGTTGTCCAGCAGTGACACTGAGCATCTACCCCAGGCAGGACCAGGGATCGTGGCTCAGAGCATGGGTGTAAGGAAAGGAGTGTGCAGGGAGGGAGGAAAGGTCATGGCCCCATCTCTATTGGTCCTCATTAAGCTGTAGCTTGATGAGCAAGTGGTAATTAATGGTTGTGTTAATGCTCAGAGGTAAGCTGATAGGACTCTACTTGCTTCCTCTTGATTCCCAGCCATGCCTTCAGTCCTTTTGAGCAGCACTCATGAAGCAGGGTTGGGTCTGGGTGATCTTTGGAGAGGCCCAGCCAGCAGCAGGAGGAACCTTGGGGGTTGTTTGCACCTCCTGGCACCATCTCCTTCCCACTGCACAGCAATTAGCAGGAAGTGTCCCTGGGCAGGACTGGAGCTCGGGAGAAGAGAGCTGCCGTGGGGCTTGAGAAGATAACAGAGCCTCTGGTGAGGCTGAGCCACCTCCTGTGGCCTTGTTAGTGCCGATATTGGCACAGGGAGATGCCAGCAGGGTGGGTGGAGTGGCAGAGCTGGAGACAAAGGGGAGCCCCAGTTCCTCAGGAGATGCCTCTGCTCCCTCCAGTGACTCCTGTGCATGGAGCTCCAGTCCCCTGAGCCACAGCCCCGTGCCTGCTGCTGTCACAGCCACTGCCAGGCTGTCCTGGAGTGCACTGGGGAAGCTGGGAAGCTCATGAGTGGGATGAGAAAGCACTCAGTAATTCCCTGAGTTTCCTTCTGCTCAAAGTGGCAGAAATAACACCTTTCTTATGTAAAAGGCTCCCTCAGCTCCACTGGGTATTGTACAGAAACACCCCCCTGCTTTGCTTCTCTTTGACTTGCACTGTTTCAGAGACCTGCAATTTGATGACAGATTTAATAAGATACAATTGTCACTTGTGTTGAGAGGAGACATTCAGAGAACTTGGAGTTGTATCACCTGGGATACCAACATGTAAAGGCACTGCTCTGTTCAGTCACAATTTTAGGTGCTGGAGACCCAGATTTTAAGACTTGTTAAGACCCAGACTTTAATACTTTTAAAGACTTGTCCAGCAGACATTGATGGCTGAAAACTTGTTCCAAGAGTGTCTCCCTTCCCCCAGCACTGGTTCCTTCTTCCACCTCTTCACCATATAGGAAATTTCTGTCTTTTTTTAAACAGGCACAATTTTTCTTCGTGTCATCCCCTCCACTGTGGTAACACCAGCACCCAGGAATGGGAGGGGACAATGGCCTCAGTTCCATTGGGCCTGACTGGGACCTTGTTGGTGGCACTGGAGATACTCTGTGTTTTGCTGGGGCTGTGGCACTGAGAGGTGACAGCCTCTGCCATGCTGCCATGGGAGGGTCTCACACTCCATTTCCCAGAAAGAGCAGGATGCAAATTGAGCTGCTGCCATAAATTTACTGCAAAGACAATAAAAACAAGAATGAGACTGATAAAATGATTAAAAGGCTTTACAAAAGCCTCTAAGCAGTTTGTCATATCCTGCAAGGTGATTGCCCAGGACACCTGCAGCACAAGCCAGCCCTTTCCAGCATGCCCCCTCGGCCAGGACATCAATAAAAATGAGGATTTATGAGCTCTGTCATGGGCAGCAAGCAAAGCATCGGGCAACAAATTAATCGCTGATTGCAGAGCAGTGCTGACTGGGAGCTTTCTGCTCTTGCTTGGCATCATTGCAAGGTTGTTCATTAAAAAATTAGTTTGATAAAGAGACCCTTGACTCCCAGTGTGTTCCTCTGTTACCTGCTCACCAAACACAAGGCACTGTGAGCCCAAAAGGTGCTTTTCACTGTTCAAGTGTTCCAGCTTTTAGTCACCAGAATGTGACAGCATTCGCAGTTCTCTGTGCTTGTCTGTTCCTTCCTATCCAGTAATTTTGGGATTGCAGAATTCCAGTTTGGGCTGGGAGGAGCTGAGTGCTGCTGGTCTACTGGAAGCACTTGGGTGCCAGAGCTGTGTGTTCCTGCTAAGCTGCTTCCCTTTCCTACCACAGAGGTTTTGCTCATTGTTCTCTAATTTCAGCAGGCAGGAAAAAGCCCACTTTTGAGTTCTGTTGCCTGCCCTGTCCCCACAGCTGGTGCCACCATTGTCCCCGGGTTCCTACACGGACCAACTTCCTTTGATCTCCGCCAGGCAGCTCCACAAGGTGATTGTTTCCACAGTAATTTTATTTTTCCCTCCCTGAGACCAGACCATCATTTCCCAGTGATTCATGTCACCTGTTGATGGCCTTTTCCTGTCCCTCTCACAGAGGCAGTGCAGGGTGGGATGGAGTTGGTGCTCCCCAGGTTAAGGAATGCTCCCACCTTCCAGCAGCCCGGGAGAGCTGTCGGTGACAGCCACATGCTCCTCAGGCAATGAGGGACACACAGCAGGGGCTGGGCCATGTGTTGGGGATGTTTTGCCCTGATTGTGCCAGACTTGTACCAGCTGATCCCATCCAGCCTGATTTGCCCAGGGCTGGTTTGCCCCGGGAGCCTCGGGCTGTGCACGGCGCCTGTGAGCAGATGCTGAGCAGACCCATCACATTTCAAGGCATTGCCTCAGACCAGCTCCCCAGGACAAGCTGCCAGCAGCAGCTTGAGCTGCAGGCTCAGTTTGGTTCATCAGTCTTGCCTCTTACTTTTTTTTCCCCTTTCTGTTTCCTTTTTTAAGAGTGCTTTTACATCAGAGCCAGGCTCTGTTGCCCATCTTCGGTGCTGGAGGGTGACATCTCTGCTCCTGCTCGTGCTAACAGCAGTTGTCAGGCTCTGGACAGGGAGCAGGGCATTCTCCATCTCACATGGAACAGCAACATGAAATTTCATCACCTAGGTTTCAAGAAAAATAAACTGTGGCTGGACTTAAAACCTTGCGGTGAGGACTAATGGAGGGAGGCTTTTATGAACATTGAGAATATTTGTAGCTAAGCAACCAACATCAGCAAGAAGAATAAATCAAAAGTTTCAGGGCTCTGCCTGCCTGCCTTCAAGGGTCAGGAACTGTATTTTCCCTCTGTTAACAAGATTGCCTTCCTGCTGGAGGCAGGATCCTGTTAGATGGAGCTTGTTCTGGGATACTGAGCTGGGAACAGGAGTGAAAGGACAGAGAAGAATCTTGCCAAAGGCCACAAAGCCAGCCAGGCCTCCCAGCAGCTTACAGGAAAGGGCTCTTGGAACAGTAACATCTAACACATATAGATAATATTTTCTAATTACTCTTGTATAAGTCCTCCTAGCATCAGAGAGAGACTCTTTGTCAGGAACTGTAGTCACAGGATAAGCAGTAATTGGCTCAAAGTGAAAGAAAGAAACACAGCAGAAATTTCTCCCTGTGAGGCTGGAGAGGCCCTGACACAGGGTGCCCAGAGAAGCTGTGGCTGCCCCATCCCTGGAAGTGTCCAAGGCCAAGTTGGACAGGGCTTGGAGCAGCCTGGGATAGTGGAAGGTGTCCCTGCCCATGGAATGGATTGAGCTTTAATGGCCCTTCCAACCCAAACCATTCTGGGATTGTCTGATTCTAGGCTCTCTCCCAGGCAGCAGCTCCAGACCATATTCCATTCCACGGATGGCAGAGCTGAGTGACTGGATGGCTGCAGCAGTTTTTGTTTGAAATGGTGAATCTCTGTGGCTTTGTTCACTTTCTATATTTGCACAGTTCCTGTTGCTCGGGGCACCCATCCCATTGCTACAATTGCAGCACAGATCCAAGGCCTATTAGATAATTGAGCATTATTTTCTACAAAGATATTATGCAGTATTCTTCACTGGGTTGCACCAGAAAACCTAGAAGCAAGGCATTTGACTTTAAAATATGTTTTATTTATAAAAAGAAAATTTCCCAGAAATGCCAATGGGAATGGCAACAAATCAAATCCCAGGAATAATTTCTCAATGGAACTTTAAAAAAAAAATATCATCTTATATCCTCAGGGTATTTTCCATCTCTGCTTCTTCCTCTTGCTTAGTCAGGAGCTGGCTGGAAAAGATGCTCCAGTGCCTACCCTGTCCTGGCAGCCTCATGGATCACCAGGAGCCCTGTGAGTGCCCTCTGTGCCATGGGAAGATCCCCTAAAAGTGCTTTGGAACTAAACTCTTGGAGCCCTGAGCCCCCTCTGCACAGCTGCACCACACCATCAATCCAGGCCTTAAATAGAATTATTCCCTGATCAAGGACCCCAGAGACCTCTTTGCTCACATAGACACTAAAGTTGGTGTTAATTATAAACCTGTGTATTAAGGCCAGATCTCCCAGCATTTCTCTGGAGCTGTATTCCTAAAGCAGGTTTATTGTTATGGGAGGGATGAAGTGTAACAGGATAACTCCTGTGGCTGGAGTTCCGAGCCCTGCCCCAGTACCGCTCCCAGGCGTGCCGGAACGCTCTCCTCGGCAGGACCGTGCACACGGTGACCACCTTCTGTGGATTTTCCTGCAGCATTGAGCATTTCAGTGGAGCTTAAAAATGGGTCTTAATTGTCTGTACTGGCAGCTGATCTCTGTTCAGAGCACCCTGTCACAGACGATGACAGGCACGGAACTTTTCGGAGGCGCGCGGCGATTTCCCGTTTTCGCTCCCGGCGCAGCTGTGGCCTGGCTGGTGACTGGAGTTACTCAGCTGTGAAAAGCACTCAGGGATCTGAAAGCAGGGGGTGTTTCTGTCCATTGCCACCTCCAGGGCTCACAGGGTGGGGAGTGCATTTAGTGCCAGTCCCACAGCTGGGCTCCCAGAGGCACCTCAGGCCAGCAGGTACACATTGAATGGCTCTTGGGGATTTTGGGGGTAACAGGAGGCCAGCACGACAGTAAAGGGTTATTAATGATAGCATTCAATCAGGAAGGGCTTTATTTTTCTTATTAGGGAAACTATCACTTTTGGAAGTGTTGCAGACACATCTTGGAAGCAGCACCAACTATTTTAAAAGTTAAAGAACACATTGGCAGGTGTGAGGGAGATGTTCTGGAAAGAGAAGATACAGCCTGGCTTAAGAGAAACCCAATGTATTCAGAGAGATCCAAGCTTCTCCCTTTGATCATTTTCCTCTTCCCACCCACCTTGGATCAGCTCCCACCCCTCCACATGTAGGATCTGAACCACTGCATCCAGTTCCCGCGTCCTTCCCAGCTCCCAGTCCATGTAGACCAAGGCACAGCTCCCTGAGGCACTGGTGGAGTTTGTGAAATGATTCCACAGCTACAGCTAAGGACAAGCTGTTGGAAAACAAGCACTCTGCAGGAGCTGCAGTGAGGCCCAGGAGCAGTGGGGGAACAGGGACACCGGCGTGGTGGCAAGGACAGCTCCTGCCTCCCCTCCCTGCTGCCTCTGGATTGCCCTCTGGGGAAGGGAATGCACCCAGAGGATGGTGAAACAGATTGAGGACGCTGACCACAACTTAAAATTCACGTTTGGAGTAATTGTTTCAACTTCCTTACTCCATTTCTGGAGCTTTCCCCCCTTGTCTGGTTGTATTTTGTTCAGTTGGCTTCTCTCTCAGTTTTTTGTCCAGGGGGGTCCCAGGCAGGTTCCTCTCTCTGAACATGAGAATTTGTTCTTCAGTGCTTCTTTTGGGGGGTTTATCTCCTTTTAGATCCTGTAAGTGCCTCTTTTTCCCAGTTAGTTTTCCCCCCACAAATCACAGCCTCTTGTCTTCAGTTTAATTTTTACATTTCATGAAATAGCCCTGAAATTAAATGTTCTTTAACAAATCCCTGATCAGGGTATCTCACAACAAAAGGTACTTGGATTTTATTATTATTATTATTGCTAATGCAAGCTAATGACATGCTCGAATCCTTATCAAGTGTAATTCAGGGGGATTAATCATTTCAGTTGAAAGGAAAAGTTTGTTCCATCATTTACTGAACTCATCTGCTCAGTGTCCTGCTCCTGTTTATTTAGATTTATTATTATTTACTGGTTTTTTAGGTCTTGAGATCAAATTGTTGATCACAGTGCTCTGAGGTTTGGGTTTGTGCTTCACTGGCAAACAGCAATCAGCTAAATACAGGAAAACAAGCTAAATATAGAGAAAAGTGAATGAGAATATCACATTTTTGATGTCTATGATGTCAAGCTCGACAGACCCACTAAGCACCTCGCTAAGAAAAGCAAAGCAAGCCTTGAAAACCTCAGAACCTGCCGCAATTTTCTCATTGAGAAAAATTTTTGTGTCTTCAACTTGAACTACAAAAAAGAGCAACTGTGAATCAGCCAGACATCCCACATTTCTGGCTGAATTGAACTCACAAGCAGCTCCTGCAGTGCCCTTCCCCAGCTCCTCAGAGCTGTTAATGAGCCCCAGGCCCTGGCTGGGGGCTGAGGAAGCAGCTGGGGCAGATGTTGGCCACCTGGGCTCCAGGATCGAGGCTTCCCAAAGCTGGGACAGGTTCAGCTCCCAGAGCAATGGTTTAGACATAGAACCACTGTCAAAACTAGGTCAGCTGGATATCAAAAATCTGTGTTTGCTGATCTCCAGCTCCAGGGCAGTTGTGCCTGGGCAGGCTGCAGCAGCACCACGGAAGGATGGGGCTCCCCTGTCGCTGTCAGTGCTGAGCTGGTGGAGATGGCAACAGCAAGAGTCCTTCTGGAAACCAGAAACCAGTGTAGAGGTTAAAAGCAGCCATTGTTTGGTATGTAGGGGCTTTGCAGACAAAATTGCACATCTCTGGCAAAGGGCATCTCCAGCAGATGCAGGGAGCTGGGGCGTGTGTTTAATGCTCACTCGGCAGCAGGGGGTGGGAGCAGGGCTGACAGAGCTGAGCAGCCACAAATCTGTGTGTGAGGAGCACTGGGAAAGGGCAGAGAGACAGACAGTGCTGAAACAAGGCACAGGAAAAGGCAAAGCATTCCAGAGGGGCCTGGGCCCTGGTTCTTGGCTCTCTCTGCACTGGATGTGAAGCAGTAGCAGAGAGTGCAAGACCCAGCACCTCAGCACCCCCACGTCCTGCCTGTGTCCTGCTCCCTCAGCCCTGCCTGAGCAGTGATCCCTCCTGTCAACAGCTCTTCCCCAGGAGAGCCCTGTCCTGCCCCATCCTGGGTTCAGCAGCCAAGGGACAGGAATGTCCCTGCTGTCGTGGTGGATCCAGTGCCACACCCTGGCTCTGAGGCTGGTGCCCAGCTCTTCCCACTGAACAGGGCTGCTGCCACAGAGGGACAGAGCCTCCCACGGGGACAGGAGCAGGGCAGGGGTGTCTGGGGAGGTTCTGAGGCAGCAGAGGAGTCACTTCAGCTGGAAGGAGGAGGAGGAGGATGGAGGGTTTGGGCTTGATCGTTTGCATGTGGCCAGCCAAACGTGGCCAGGCAAGTGTTCCTTTCTTCTCACCAAACATTCCTTTCCTCTCAGCATCCTTCAGCTCCTCTTTGATCTGAACTGCACTTTCTCCTGGAAGACTTCCAGCATCCTCAGTGTAGCTATGAAGTTCCCTTTTTTCCTCCCTATTCAGGCCACATCCCTCAAATTTAAGAGGGAGGCTGCAATGGTGACGTGGGTCTGTGGTGTGTGAAGTCATTTCTGGAGAAACATGTTTGACTTCTTCAGATGTTCCTGATCTCTCCTCCCAGAACAAACACAGAACAGGCAACAGCAGCACAGGCTCCCACAGTCACCTCAGAGTTTGACTCAATGCAATGTGCAAAATCAGCCCCATAAAAGGTTCAAGCTGTGGTTTGGTATAGATGTCCAATAAATTGAGAACTTTTGGCGACCCTCATTTCTAGACTGACGTGTCAGACAGATGCACATGCCAGAAGCACACTGGGAAGCAAAGACTGTGTTGGGAAGGATGCCAAGATGCATTTGCAGAGCTTTGGAGCAGCAGCTTGGCCATCTCTGGCCCAGGCAGCAGGATGATGGAGACAACCCCCAGGCAGCTGGCTAGGTAATGATGTTGCTTTTAAAAAAGACAACAGAAAAGGTGTTGCACCCTGCTCCTGCTAAGGAGGCTTGGAGGCAGGAGAGAAAAGGCTTCTTTCTCTAGAGGTGAACAGTCACTTCTTCCTGCAGCAGAAGAAGCCTGACACTAGATAAGTAGCTGTGAGAAGATTCATAAAAAAACTAATTTATAATTTGCCAGAATATAATCCTATTTGATCAGTGTTATTCAGTTCCTCTTTCTTTTAAAATTCAGTGCACTTAACTGTTCTACGAGGGTTTATGAATGTTTAAAAATTGCTTTGTGGTCCCTAAAGTAATTTGACAAGTCTGACAGCTATTGATTAAAAACCTGAAATTATTCAGACTGTAGGATGACTTGAGGGATTAGATAAAAAGTTTTTTCAAATGTGAAAGGAAATAAGATGTTGGAAAGTAAATATGTTCTTGAATATTTTTGAAAAATCCATTACAACTGTGAAATTAAATTGAAATGAGATACTTCGTGTGGAGATGAAGGGACTAAATGCTGGCTTTATTATTTAGGCATGGGGTAGAACTCCCCATCCCAGGCTCACCAAATGCTTCCCTGGAAGTTGCTGGTCTCTGGCACAGATCCCACCTGAGGGTGCTGAGGGAGCTCCTGCACCTGCCCAGCCCTGGCCAGGGCCCAGCCAGCTCCTTCCATCCCACTGCTCCTGGTGGGGCTGATGGAACAGGGCTCTCTGTCCAGGGTGAGCATGATGATCCATAACCAAACTGATCCAGTCTGGAGAAATAACTCTCTGGCCTGCTGCCAGCTGGTTGGGAATGAGAAAAAAACCAGTTTTGAGTGTGTTGTGGGAGAATGCTCCTTCCCTGATGGGGGGAATGGGTGCTGGGCACAGAAGCCCTGTGCCCCCTGCTCCAGCCACAGGAACTGGGGCTGTTCCATACCCCAGGAAATGTCTGGCTGCTTGCTCCCAGCACTGGGGGCAGGGAACACCCAGTTCAGGACAGCTCAGTGGAAGGGATCAGATCCCTGAGTCCGTGGGCTGGTGCAGAGCCTGTGGGCAGCTCTGCAGACTGGTTCTGCCAAGGGGGTGCTCCACAAACACCTGATTCTGCTTTTGATGGTGTTATCACTGCTGGTGTTTAATCAGGTAATGGATGGCTGTTGGTATTGGTTAAATTCCAGAGTGATTCTATCCGTGGAGAAAATCAAGTGTTTGTTACGGAGATAATCAAGTGGTTTTTATGATGATACAGTTCCCTGGACTGAGCAGCAGAGTTATGGATGTGGAGGTACTCAGTGAGCAGATGATAGAGGGCTTGCTTGGCCTGTTACCTCAGGGCACCACGCAGCCCTTTTTCATCTCCAGTAATTCCCAGTTTCACTGGGATCAAAAGCTTTGGTGAGGGGAGTCTGCAAGGTAGGAGTGGAGCTGGAACCAGGTGTCACCAGGCTGGGCATGGCATTTTAAACTCTTGTGCTATATATGGCCCTCAGTTATATTTCAGTGACAATATTAAACTTTAAAAAGATGAGTGGAAGGAAAGGAGACCTTCAAATTTAGTTACTGCCAGGAAATACTACTCAGCACCACATAGTTGTCATTCTGCAGCAGACAGGGATTATCCATAAACCCTGTACCTCCAAAGTGAAGAAGAGTAATAAATCCGACCCCAGGCGCACTTTGAACTTGGCTACCTCTGATTAATTAAGTTTTTCCTTCCTTGAGCCTGATTTAGTACTTATGCTCAGAATGAAGGATTTAAGTTAAGAAACTGTTGAGAAATTGAAGGACAGCTCTCATCCCTGCTTTCCCATCTCATCCCCTTCCCTATCACATGCACACACATGTGGGTAGCAAAGGGCTTGATGTGGCTGCTGAAAATCAGGCTCTGAGGGCATTCCTGTCCCAGAATTCTTGTCATTCCTCCCGCAGTTGCACCACTTTGGCTGTGGATTTTTATTCCTGCCAAGCCTGAAATGTCAGCAGGGCATGGCAAACATCAGCTAATTCTGGCTGCAGGTCTCAGGGCAGTGGAAGGTGTAATAGTGATCCTGCATTTATATGGAAAGTAGGAAGGTGTCTGTGCAGCTCTGGAGTATCCTCCTTTCATTCATTTAATGACAGAGCTTCCTGGGACATTTAAAATCCCTCTGTGGCAGGGCTGAGGCTCAGCACAGCCACACACTCCACGTTCAGAGAGCTCCTCTGCTTCCCACAGGAGCCTGTCACAGTATGGTTGATGATGGGAAGTGCAAATATGAGGCAGAATGGCCCAATTTTGTGTTTGCTGCTTTAGTTCTTGATGACCACATCGAATTGTTTTGGTTTAGAGGGAGTTTGTAGAACACAGTTGGGAATACGTTTGCTCCTACCAACTAAATGGATCTTCCCATGTCCTGGGAAGTCAGTCAGCCCCTGCTTTCCTGTGGAATTGGCTGGTGCTGAATCCCAATTTACACTCAGTGATTGAGAGGGGACATGGTTGTACCTGGCTAGTCAGATCTAACCAAAACCATTCTGCTTATCCCTTACTTAGACTTCCTTACCCACTTTTTTTTGGAGGAGAAACAATTGTTTAGAGTAATGAGAGAGTCTGTTTTGATTGAAGGATGTACAGTAATCTGCCCTGAATCTGCTCTGCTGCATTGTACCAAACTCACTTATTTTCTCTATATTTGTTCATAGTCAAAGCATAAATAATTCAGCATTTTGTCTCTCCCTGTGAATGTGAGAAGCATGCTTGCTGATTCCAGATCAGATGGAGCAGTGATGTTTATTACTCTGATGTTGGGGAATGATTGTTGCATATTTAATATCACCATAAATAAAGCTCCTGTAGCTGTGTTCCCACTCTCAGGATTGGTGTGGGGCTCTCTCAGAGCCCTCTGATCTGCAGCCCTCAGAGCTGAGCTGGGATGGAAGCAGAGGCTTTGCTTGCCCACTGTGGCACAGGGCATGAGTGACAACTGCATTTCCAGTGTGCCCAGCCTGGCTGGCATCCACCAGCCCACAGCACTGCCAGCTCCACCTGCTCCAGAGTCATTTATCTCACCCAGAAATGCTCAGAGACTTGCACTGTGTGACAAAGCAAATAGCAGAAGTAAAACAAACCTCATTAAAATAAAGTGGCTGGATGATAAGGGGAATGGTTAACATACCTTTAACAGCAGTATTTCTTTTCTTCATTTTATCTCGCTAATGCCTTTAAAAACTGCCTGAAAGTATTTTATAGTAATTACTAAAGGAGCTGGAGTTTTTAGCAGTCTTGTAATGGGGAGCTGAACATCTCTGATTTTAGTGGCGTTTTTCCAAGGTGTGGGGAAGACACCAGGCAGTGAGTGAGGATCTGGGCCATGTCTATTATTCCTATTTATAATTAAAATTCCATTCAAAGTGTGGCACAGGTATTGCAGCATCCTGCAGTCCTGGGCTGGGTGTTCTGCCATCCATAACAGCCTTGCAGGACTTTGTTCCAGCCCCTTGCTGAACTCCAACTGGTCACCCAGCACCGTTTTCCATTTTCTCCTTTAAAATTCCCTCCATGGAGAGAAATTCTTGTACTTTTTACTGAAGACACTTGCCAGAATAAAGGCAGTGAGGCACTGCTTGGCAATGGTGAAAAGCAAGGGAGAGAGTGAGCTTTGTCCACGAGCCATTTGCAAGCCAAGGCTGTCCCGCTGGGTCACATTCCTGTTCTCTCAGCCTTGGCATGGGTCGCCTCTTTTTAATGGAGTCCAGTGTTCCCAGTGTTTCCAAACTTGTTTTAGTGTTTGCAGCAAGCTGGGATCATCTCTGAGAAACAGTTTGTGTGGGTGTGATTGAGGGAAGGAACGTCACTGTGCTGGAAGCAGCGACCCTGCACGGCACTCCGGCCCTCTGAGAGCCAAGGGATGGACTTGGCTCTTCCTTGGAACGCTGAGGGCTCCAAGAGGACCCCTGCCAGTGTCACAAGGTGGATTGGGAGGTGACTGTCCCCACTGTCCCCATGTACCATGCTTGGATCTGCACCCCAGAGCCATCCCAGCACCGGGAGCGCTCCTGGCAGGAGCAGAACCCACGGATGTGCTCCAGGAGCAGCCTCCTCTCCTGCCACGTGCACAGTGCAGCAGCACCAAGTCTTCAGCGTAAAACTTGCCCCTTGCCACCTGCTGATGTGGTCACTGCCCCAGCACAGCACCATCAGGGTGACAGAACCGTGCAGAGGGGGAAACTCTCCCATCCAGCCCCAGGAGTGGCTCCACTGGAGCCAGCTGTGCTGGCCACTGTCAGACAGATCAGATGTGGATCAGAACTGCTCCAACCCTGCCTTTACTGGCACATAGCCATTTTGCTTGTTCAGTATTCTAAAAGCAGAGTTAATAACTATTTTTGTCTCTATTCTCATTTCTCACGTACATATAAAGGCTCAGTTGATGTTTAGCTTGACAAGCCAGGCTGCAGTTTGGATGCCAAAAATCTCCAAACTGTCATGGAGGGAGACAAGGATAAAGGAAAAAAACAACATAGATAAAAGGGCTGTGGACTCAGAAATGCTGCATGTGGCACACTTCCCAATCCTCAGAGAGACTTATTAATTCACATTGTGGAAGTGTTTATGGTGCACAACTCAAGTGGCTTCCTGGCTCCACTTGGGATCTCACTGCACTTAGGAAGAAGTCGCTTTCACACTTCTCTAGGTAAAGGAATTAAAAAGTTCTTTTGTTTCTTAAAGTGTATAAAGTAATAAAGTGTTTAAGGGATAGAATAAGGGAAGCCACATGTCAAAGGCAGGCCAAGACTGTACTCAGGAATTGCACATCAACCTAATGCAGGGAGGTTTTTATTGCTTTCTCCCAAACCACAATTTTCAGACTTGGATATAACATTCAGTCCTTTGCTGCATCCTTGTAGCTTCCAGAACTGAAACTGATTTTTGCCCAGGGACTAGGCTAACACATTCCTCCAGCTTAATCACTTTAAAAAAAAAACAAAGCTAAACAAAAAAAAATTTAAAAATCAATAAGCAAAAAGTCTTAAGTTATTATCCCATCATTTGTAACACGAATGTGAGTGTTGTAGGCACTTAACAGACAAGGCACTTGGCAGCTTTTCCCAAATTCTCTATATTCTGTGTGGCAGCTGTTGGTGCATCTGGATTTTGCAAGAACTGTAGGTTGGAGAGCACAGAGCATTTAACCCATCCCTCATCCCAGGGAAGATTCCTGCTTTATCCTCACATCAGCCAGCCAGATCCTCATCGCTTGTGCTTTTCTCAAGTGTCCAAAGAAGTGAAGAAATCGTGGAACGTTTTTCTCACTTGGCAGTCATTTTAATCTCTCAGCAGTGTGCACTGTGCCAGGCCTGTCCCTGTCCCACCTCTGAGCCCAGCAGTCTGAACTGTCACCCCCGTGCCCTGGAAATGAGGCAGGACTGGGGGCTGTGCAGTGACTCAGTCCCAGCCCGTGCTCCCAGGAGCCAGGTCTGTCCCTGGAACTGCTGGTGACAGGCTGATGATTTTGCAGCCCTGGCAGGGCAGGCTCAGCTCCAGAGTGAATCACAGTGCACGTGGTGGGCTCCAGGAGCCATTCCCCAGTGGGGCTGTGGCTCTGGGTGTGTGTCTGGGCTTCGGAGTTGGCAGCCTTGTCCTGGGCTGGGGGATGAAGCCAGGGGGCTGCAAACACAGCAGGGCAGAGCAGGGACACCGGGGCTGGTAACAGGAAATGCAGCTTTGGTTTGAGACCAAGTGGGCAGGGAAGGCCAGAACTGCTGCTGCTTCTGGGGAGCAGTTCAGGAGTGGCACTGGGTGACATCCCCCAGGGCCATTCCCCCCCACGTGGCCTCTGGCTGGGGCACAGTGTGGGTACCCCACACTTCTGCATGGGGTACAGCCCCAGGTACCCCTGGGCAGCAGCCTGGGCAGGGGACAGCTGTGTGTGGGCAGTGACTGGGCTCCTGCCTGGGCTCCTGGCTGGAGAGGTGGCACAGCTCTTGCTGAAATGAGCTCCCCTTGCACCTGAATTGTTTGAGAACTTCAGCTGAATCCCTGGCGTTCAGCTGTGCCTGTGTCCTCCCAGATGAATCCTGCTCTACCTCCCACCCTGTGACAGGGACATCAGGAGATGGCAGGGTCCTGTCCTGGAGAGGACAATACAATCCAGGGCACACAGAATGTCCTTTTCAAACAGCTCCAGTTGTTTTATGAAGCCATTTTAGGCTTTAATGCTGCTGGTGCAGGACTCCTGCAGCTCCTGTTTGTGATGGAGCAGGAAGCAGCTGGGACTGGCCGGACCAGGATGGACTTTGCTTTTTGCTGTGTTTAGAGCACGGTTGCTCATTTGGAAACTCACCTCGTGCTTTCAGTTTTGGTGCCCTGGAATGGCAGATAAAGGCAGCCAGGCCTTCTCCTGGAGCCAGGCAGGGGCAGGAGGAGCACTGGCACTGGAGGGAGATGAGCCACGCTCATCCCTCGCTCTGGGATGGGACATTCCCGGGCTGTGCCCTCCCAGGCCAGCACCCCCCACTCCCCTCTCTGCCTTCCTTGCTGGCCACAGCACCTGGAAGTTCTGTGCAGGCTCCACCATGGAGCTGTAGATGGGTTCCAGCCACGGTGTAAATCCAGGGCAGCCTCATCAGCTCAGGAGCAGATTGCAGTTTTGTTTAGAGAACATACGCTGGCCCCGCGTATTCCCAGGGATTTGACCTAAGCTTAGCATCTGTCAGGATAAAAAAAAAAGTAGTTTAGTGCAGTGCATAGCAGCAATTCAGTGGATGGGCAGCAGGGCTGAGGGGATTGTTGGCTCTCCCCACTTGGATGATGGTTTTATATTCCATCAGAGGAAGAAAAAATATTTGTGGAAATTGGTGTTTTGAGAAGTTAAATACAAAATCTAAACCAGATCCAAACATTTTGCATTTTCTCAGAAGAAAGTAAATACAAGAATTTTTGGGCTCTTCCCTGCAGATTTAACCCTGCAGAGTTGGGGACTGCAAAGCAATGCCAGTGGTGGTGAGTGGAAAAGGCAGAGCCAGGACTGTAAGGAGTGAACCCCAGCAGAAAGGAAGGTGTCTGTGCAACTCTGTTTATTTTAACTCAATCTACTTTCCATCAACTCAGGCTCTTAGTGTGTCTGAGTAGTTTTTACTCTTCCTGTGATCAGTACAGGCTAATGGCCTAAAATGTAGGTTTAGACATTAAGAATGGAGTAAAATTGCAGGTGAGACAGGCACAGGTTACCTCAGGGACTGGGCTGGGTTGTGGGGAGCTCTGTGGTGACCCTGAACACTTGTCACAAAGGAAAATCCTTCCAGGTTCTGTCTGCAAAAATTCTGCACAACTGTGACTGTAAAATAAAGTCATTTTTGCAATGATGATGAGCTGGATTTAATTTGGTTAATAACTAAGGCAAGTTAATCCTGTTCAGGCAAGGATCAAACCACTTTCAGTGCATCTGTGTCAGTGCTTTGCATCTGTCTAACTAGATTGATTTAAAATAGCTTGGTTAGAAAAGGAAGTTGCTTCTACTGTACAGCTCCTGAACTGGGGCTCTCACCTGCCCCTGCTCCTGCCTTCGTTCCCTTCCACAGGGTGAAGCTTTAGGTCAAGCTCCCCTCTGGCTCCCTTGTTTGGAAGAAGAGGGTGGAGATATTAATGGGGAGAACTCGTTCAGGAATCTCCACGTCCCCTCCAGAAGATGGTAAAAAGTGTTTCTGGTCAGGATGATGCACTGGGTCTGGACTGGCTGGCATTTACAGGAATGGCTCTGCAGCTCCTTCTCCTTTTGCTGGCAGCCAGGCTCTGGGTCCCTTTCCCAGGATTTGTGCCGAGGTGTGGGCTCGGGGCAGGAGCAACAGAACCCCCTGGAAGCTCAGCAGGGCCTGGCTCAGGTGGAGCCAAGACGGCTGCAGCTCCCCAGGTGAATTGGCAGCAGCAAAGCTGACACGCTGCTCATTGTCTTCTCTTAATTAATGCATTATTCAGCCAGGCTGAGAGACTCTGTTCTTCTGAGGGCTGATTTAGATCTGCAAAGCTCATTGCCACCGTGGCTGGCCTGGTCCTGCAGGTAGCAGTGTGCACAGACATTGGCATTCCCAGACACTTTCCCAGTGCAACACACCTCCCTTCCCTGGAGAGAGCAGTCCTGGCTGCCTGCTGAAATCCAAGCCACGGCTGTAATTTCCAGTGGAATAGGCAGTGGTTCCATCTTGGGGAAGCCACATCCACCCTGTGTAACCCCAGCTGGCTCTTAGCAGACCCTGGCAGCTCTCACAGAGTCCCTGATGCCCCAGCCTGTGTCTGCAGCGGGGAAACTGAGGCACAAAAGGCAGAGCAACCACACCAGCCCTGTGTGAGAAAAGACAAAGCCTGGTTTTTTCAGTCTGTACCTACTCCAGGTATCACTGTGATATTCTGTCAGCTCTTGCTATACAGAGATTATATGAAATCGTTTCTATTCCATTGAAGCAATTTTCAGAGATTAATTTTTGAGGGTATTAGCATTGATTCCTGAGCACACGTGCTTCCTCCTCCTGCCAGTGGTCCATATCCAGGGAAAGCTGCATTGTCTGAGCTGGAGGAAAGCTCACTTGCCCTAATTTATTGAAAAAATTAATTTTAGATTTAAAATGGGGTTTTCATTTATGAACCCCACTCAATCTGTTCTTCACTCCTGAGTCTTCACCCTGACCTTTCTCTTATCTGGAATCCTCTGGGCTGTACACTGTGTTCATTAGTGAAACTTCCAGGAGGGAGCAGCAGGTGTGGGCTGTGGATAAGGACTGCACGCACGCTTGGCTCTGTGCTTATCCAGGTACCCCTGGCAGCTCCTGGCTGTAATTTAATTTAGGGCAGTGCCAGGATTTGGACTTTTTTGAGAGTTTTTCACAGTTTGTAAGTTTTAATAACAATTTTTACATCAGCTCTGGAAGTAGCAGCCCTTGGCATTGCATGGAGAATGCAGTAATGATTCTTGCACTTAAAAAAATGAGCTGGAGAAGTGATGCAGTTGCACCCCAGTACTGCCAAGTTTAATCCCTGCTCGTGGAGTCTGGAGTGGTGAGAGTCAGGATGGTCCAACGAGGTCCCTGGGGCTGCCCTGGGTTTGGTGCAGTGCTGTGCCTCACACTGCTCTGGGGGAAACAAAGGGGTCATTCCCAGAAAAGGCCATAGAAAAAGAACCTCTCATTCCATCTGAAAAGAAGGTTCCCATGAGAATGATGTGCTTTATATCCATCCCTAGAAGACACTAAAACCTATCTGGCTAAAAGGCAGATAGCAATTGGAAGAAATTAGCTTTATATCCTGGTGCCAGCTATGGATAAAAAAACACAAACAAACTTTAAAATGCTTTGAGCTTTTTTTCTTTTTTCTTTAAGGGAAGTTCAGCAGCAGCAAAAGAATATTTTCCCAACTTCATTCTGATTATAAATTTTGCATTCTTTGGATATTGCTTTTTTAAGAACATCATTTTGTTGAACATCATTCAGCCTCCAAAGTCAGCTCTTCCCTATTAAACTGCAGCCATTATACAGGCCAGTATTGTTAGACAGACGGACAAATCACAGGAAAATGTAGTTTAGATGCTAAAACATCTATTTGTGTTTGTCAGGCTCAAAGTCATTCACCACTGGTAGCCCTCTGTAGTATAGATTTGAAATTCAAAACTTGACTCCTGCAAATGCCTTGGCTCAAATTGTGGTTGAATGTTAAGTGGTGTCTCTGAAGCGAGACTAATCGCACAGAGTGATATTGGATGTTTGCAGGAATGGGACCTCACAAAAAGGTTTAGAAAAATCTGCTGCTAATAACAATGTTCTGTTTTAAATAAAACCTGCAGAAGAGATGAGTGGCATCTCAGTAAAGACAGGTTTCCTGTGGATTGGGATTACATTCCTAGAGGAAAGTCTAATGCTTATCCAGGAGAGCAGAAAAGTGAAGCTAATTGTAAGCAGAAAGAGAAATTGGCCAGTCAGATGCACTGTATGGGTACTGTGAAAGGGGGATGGAGGCAGAGTGAAATATTCTTTCAGTGTAAACACTACTGAAGCAGTGCCCCATTTCTCAGGGGTGCTCGAGTCAACTCTGCCCCATCACTGCAGCTCAGCTTTGGGGGGTCAATGCAGCAGGTGGAGAAGCAGCAATCAGTAACAGCCAGTCAGCTGTGCAAACCATGTATTGTGATGTTAATTGTGCTGGAATATGGGATTGTTCAAACTTTATAAAACAAGTGCATTTATGATATCAACGGTTATTTGATTTTAACTGTAATTTTGGGGTAGATGTGGATAATCACAATCCCTTCCACTGCTAACTCCTTGAGGTTATTAGGAAATTGTTTGTTTCCCAGTGATAGACAGCATAGTCATAAAGCACAAAGCACTGGCTTCACAGTCAGTAAAAAGTGAGAGATATCTGGGTTTAATGGCTCTGAAAGGTAAACATGGCTGGAGTGTGGAAAGGCTGCTGCCTGGGGGCTGGAGGCAAAGCTGTCACCATCCTCCTCTGCCCAGCCAAGGAAACAGCCAGGCCTGGCTGGGACCAGGGGAGAAAATGTGACCCAAGAAAAGGGGACTATAAATAATACAAATAATAACTGGGAATGGAAAGCTTCCTCTAATAACCCATGGAAAAATATTCTTTACCTGCCCTGACTGGACACAGTGGCTTTCCTTTCACAAATGCCATTTGTTGAGCAGTGAGCAGGGTGGGTGGTGCTGGGATCCTGTCAGGAACAGGAGGTGTAAATGTGGAGAAGGGGTGGGGTGGAGGTCACACACAGTGCCTGGGGACAGTGCCAGCACTGCAGGGGCAGTCACAGTTCTGACTGTGCCAGGCACCTCTGTATCACCTGAGGGAACAGCTGTCTGCAGGGAAACAACACCTTGTGCACACGAGGAGTGAGCTATGAGCTCGCTGGAAGGAAGCTGGATAAACCCTGGCTTGGACAAAATGAGCTGAGACTTCAACGTACAAGTTCTTCTTGGTGGCAGTAAATGCTCCCTGCAGCACTATTTGAACACTGAGTCAGTGGAATGCGGCTCCTTCACTGCCTGGCACGCCCCGGGGACAGGGACAGAGCAGTCCCCAAGGCCCCAGAGTTTTAGTTTCTTTCTGTACCTCCTGAGCCACACGGGTGTTCAGTGCAGAGACCACGGAGAGGGAGAGGGTAAGGGATGGGCTGTTCATTCCAGATCTGTATCCCAACAAGTTTGTGTGTTTTAGACATCAGCCCAACCCCAGAGTGATCAATGGGACAGGGGCACAGTGACAACTCCCCATGTCACTTTGGGAAAACACAGTTGTCATTTGCTGAGGTGAGTGTGGAGAATCAATGTGCAGCACGACAGTCCCACAGGCTCCAAGGTCAAACGTTACCTCATCCCCTGATGCCTGGCTCACTTCCCAGTCCTGCACAGACCAACCATCTGGAATTTCAGGCCTGGGACAGGGGGAATTCAACTGGGCAGCTCCCAGCAGACAGAGCTCTTTCGCTGGGTCCTGCTGGTCTTTGCTGTCATGTGGAAGCTGTAGCACAGCTGTGCTGGGTCCTTATGTCACCTGGAGCTGCCACAGTTCCCAGCAGAGCCAGTGCAGGCTTGGTGGGTTCGGTACTTCCTTCCAGAGTGTCCTAATAAAGTGTCTGAATGTGCAACAGAGACTGTTCCAGTGCTGGGCTGCAGAGAGAACCTGAATTCTCCCTCTCCCACTGCCTTGGGTCTGCTCCGCTCTCCACCCCCTGCAGGTGCGAAGGCTCGTTCCAAAGTTCAGCTTCTGCGTTTTCGTGCCTTGCCAGGAAGATAAAAGGGTTGGTAAAACTGTAACTTGACCTTAGCATTTCACAGCAGCCACGGAGGTAAGCTGCTGAAGGAAATAGGGAGAGCAAAACACGGATGGCTCTGGGGAAGGGGACCCCACAAGGCTGACCAGCATCACAGCCTGGTGGGCACCGTATTTTTCCTCTGCCACACAAAGGACCCCTGTGCTGCTGCTGCTGCAGATTTGAGAAGAAGATTGACTGAAGCTGCCTGTTATTATTTTTGGCTACTCCAGCAATGTATCAAAAACCTGACGCTAGGTTGATGCTGGTGCCCTACTTTATAGAAGCCCTGAAAAGCAGATCAAGGACAGCGAGCTTGTCTCTCTGCGTGGCATCTGCCAGCAAAGGGTGAGAAAGCTTCAAACTGCTGGTGGGGGGAATGGGGGAGGCAAAATGAGGCAAAATATGCTAAATCCAGAGTGCTGCTTGCAGACTTCAAGGGAAAGGGGGTCTGCATGTCCTCCACTAAGGAGGGAAGGTGGGACAGGCAGAGTGGGGTGTTCTGCTGCCAGTGTGGCTGGTGAGCTGGTGCCATTGTCACCAGGGCACTTTGGGGACCAGTTTGCTCTGGAAGGAAGAAGGGTCCCCACTGGCCTTAGGTGACCACGCTCCTTGTTAACCAAGCCCAGTAATGCTGCTTCACGTTTTCTGGATCCTTTGGCAGGGAGAGGGTCATGGCCACCTCTCTGGCTGAGGAGGAGAGGCACGGAGGGGAGGCTGTGCAGAGAGTTAGTGTTGGAACTGGGCAGAGAACCTGCGAATTTTGACTCGTTTGTCAGTGCCGTGCACGGTGGCACTGGCTGCAGGGATGGTCTGTCTGGGAATCCGGCTTGTGTGTCCCTGAAGGAGGCGAGACCTGTGCCTGCTGCCTCGGGCAGGACCTGCTCCTGTGACCTCCCACTCCGAGACCTGCTTCCTTCTCCTGTGCTCCGGGGGAACCCCGAGTATTCCTGTCACCTGGGAATGTTTACCGCTGTTGGCGTTTGCCCCTCCAAAGCCGACCAGCGTTTGCAGCCCAGGTGCCGGCTTTCTCCGCTGATCCGGAGCTGCCTCGCATGAGCTGCAGGATTTATGCTTTGCTGCAGAGATGGACAGTAGCCTTTGAAAAGTGGAAGAGGAAGCAGCCATCAGGCAGGGGACAGTGCCATGTGGTGGTTTTTCATTTACTAGATAGTCCTACTTTGTTCTTGATGAGTAATGGAGGCATTTGAATACGCCAGGATGACAGCAGCAGTCTGGCTCTGGGAACGTGTCGGCGTGGGCTGGCTGAGGATGGTGGCAGTCGGGACAGTGGGACCATGCCGCGCAGCCTTCCCGTCTCCTCTCCGCTGCCTCACATCTCCTTTGCCGCTCACCTGCTGCCCCGGGCCCCGCGCTCCGTGAGGCCGCCCGGGCCTGAGCCCCGCGCCCCCGGGCCCCGCCGGGGAGCCCGGCCGGGAGCGCCCCGGTGAACTCCGCGCCGATGCGGGCGCGCTCCGTGCGGGGTGCGGACCATGGCTCACGCAGGGGCCGCCGGCTGCTGCTGCAGGCGCTACTCCCTGCTGTGGATCGCGCTGCTGCAAAGGTCAGTGACTCGGCTCTCCGAAACGGGAAAGGAATGCGGTGCGCGGCCGAGGGCAGGGACAGGCAGGCGGGCGGGCGGCGCCGTCCCTCCCCTCCCGGTGCCGGGCCGGGCGACGCGGCGGGGACAGCCCGCACGACTCGGGCTCCCGGAGAGCTGCGCTGTACCCCGGTTTATCACAACGGAATGAGGGCGAGGGAGAGGCGGCATGAGGCGAGGGGTGAGCGGCTCGGGGCCCGCGGGGCACGGAGCGCTGCTGGGCGGCGGCGGCGGCGGGAGGGGAGGGGGCACTGCCGGCCGCGGCGGAGAGCGAGATACCCCCGCTGCCCCGCGAGCCGAGCCCGCGNGCGTTCGCGGTTTGTTTTCATCCTGGGCGGCGTTTCATCATCCGTGCCCGGGCTCGGCAGCCGCGCTGTGAAGATGGGCCTTGGCGGCTCCATTTCCGTGTGCTCGGTCCAGCAGAACACATCCTGCCTCGCCTTTGCCGCCTTGTCCAGATTCCGCCTCCAGACTGATGTAACGCAAAATTTAGGTGGTAAAAAATCAAAGCTCTTATCCCCACCCTGCTCCCCCCGTGGAAGGTGGTGATTCTGGGGTACAGCTGGGAGCACCCCGGGAGTTCTCCCGTGAGTGCTGGCAGGGAGCAGGGGGTTCTGGCTCGGTCCCTGCGTCCCGGTTTTGTTTGTGCTGCCGTGGACGTGCCCCAGGTGTTTGTTGAGGCCTTATGGTCCCTGCTCGCTCCAGAGGCCGGTGGGAATGTTCCCAGGGCTGTGCTGTGGCTCGAGCTCCACATTGGAGCGGTGGATCTGTCACTGCTGTTTGCATCAGATGTCCCCAGATCTGGCACTATTTAGGCTGGCTTAGGCTGATGTGATAAAAGGGGGTTTTTTAATGTAAGTGTTGATTTCTGTTGAAAGTGTCATGTTGATGTCATTCTGCTTATGGGGAGGAGGCTCCTTGAAGACATTTTTGATGAATGAAATTCAGGTGTATTTGTGATCACCTTTTGCATCCTGCTCCTGATGTCCTCTCCTCTTGCACGTCACAAATGCCATCGATGTCCTTGCTGGTAGTCCTGTGCTGGGCTTGCAAGGCTGCCCCTGACAAACTTCGCAGTGGCGCGTTGTTAAACAAACACCCATGCTCAGGTGGATGTCACAGGTTAAAATCATCCTTCAGGTTTACTCTGGGAAAAACAACGTTTGGAATCTGGTAAGAGCTGACAGAGTCCTTTAGAATGTAATTAATCCTGCTGCCGGTTGAAACTGAGAACAGTCTGAAAACAAGGGCAGGCATTAATAAGTTTAATTACATGTCCTTTGTGTTGCTCAGGGAAGGTGTTGCATTAGTGAGGGCAACCTGTAACTCCAGGTTCCCATCGTGAGTATGCTGAGCAGAGTTTCCCAGGCAGAGATCAGCAGCTGGAGTTCAGGGAACAGCAGGAGAAAGTCCAGGGCAGCAGAACGTGGAGAAGGGTGTGCTGCTGCATGCTGAGCCTTCATCCCCACGTCCTCTTCCACAGGAAGAAAAACCATTCTTCATCTTCTGGAAGCCTGCGAGTTCTCTTGTGTGCTGTTGCTGGTGGTTATTCCCATAACAGGGCTTTCATATTTATTTGTTACATTGAAGCAGGATGAGGCACAGGGGAGGGAAGGGATGAGAACTCCGGCAGCGGTGGCGAGGTCAGCGGGAAGTTGGCCCCGGCGGGGGGGTCACAGGCACTGCTGGGCCCTGGGGAGAGCTGCTGTGGAGGAGAGGGGGAAGCAAATCAGAGCAGTCCGGGCCCTGCAGAGCGTAGTCCCAGAGTGAACCAGCAGCAGTGAGGCTCAGGAGGGACAGTGGCACAGGGCAGAGCTCCGGGGTGGAGCTGGCAGAGCATGGTGGGTGATTTACTCCCATCTGTGACTGCTAAAATCCTTCTCCCATCTGATGTTGCAAATCAATTTACTGGAGTTGTGCACTTTGTTCTCAGTCATAACAGACCCCTAATCCCCGGGCTGGAGACAGATTTAGATTCTGTCTGTGCTCGTGTGGATCTGCCGAGCTGTTCCCTGTGCTTGGGCACGGAGGACTCCTGCAGTGGGCAAGTGCAGGGGAGGGGGCAGGGCTGCCCTAAAGAACCTGTGCCCAGCTGGGCACAGAAAAGAACTGCCAGCCTCAAAAAGCTGCACACAGGGACTCTTTCCTGGCCAGGAGACGTGTCACAGAGTCAAACATGTAATTTGGGAGATCAAATCCTTCTGACACTGGGGAAGCATGCACGCTGCCAGCTCTGCAGCTGGTGTCAATGGGACTTCTTCATCTTGGGGCCTGGACTTTCTTCAGAATTCCCCAATCTGTTCATGTTCTGAGAGCAGAACAGTAGGAGATTTAAGAAAGGCTCTTAATTTTTCCCCTCTGTGTTTCACTGTTAGGTTTTGTGTCTGCTCCATCCCTATGCAGCCACCCACCAGGTTCTCTGTTTGTTTCTGTCTCTCAGAAATAATCAGGAACGTTTTCATCATAAAACCACAGGAGCAATAGCCGAGTGGTTTCAGGCAGGTGAGGCTCTGAAATGAGGACTGACAGAGTTGCCTCTTTGCAGTGCTGTTTGCTGCCTCCATTGCTCAAAACCCAGCCCTGAAGCTGGGTGAGGAGGGGATGGATGGTCTCTCCATGCTTGTTTCTGCAAGCTTTCCCTGCAGTCCACGTGGTCCTGGTTGGATTTGGTGATACTCAGGTGGCTGTAGAGGGCACAGACAGAGGGGACACATCCCTTCACATGGTAATGTTGTATGACTTTTATTATTTAGCACAACAATCCTCTCTGATTGCTCTCGGGCAGCAGAGCTCTTTCTTTAATAACCAGAGACTGGCTGCTGCTCGGCAGGACTGGCCAGGTCAGTGCCAGTAGCAGTAATGTTATTTCTCTTCAGAACTAATGTGGTCTTTTATGAGATTTTTTTCCTCCCCCCTTCATTTCAACTGAACTTTAGGCAAGTAAAAAGGGATTTTAAAAAGGCCCTTGGCAAAAAGAACTGAATGTGCTGTTTGGAAAGAGGGCTCCCGCTGTGAGATGGCTCTGGGCAGCTGGCCATTCCCAACGTATTAAAACAAAGGTGTAGGATTGGAATTAGATCAGCTGACGTAAACCAGGACAGGACCTGGAATACACAGGGAGTTATTGGAGCAAGAGATCAGATGGCCCCACAGGCAGCATCTGCACAGTGAAGGTACCTCTGTCATGTCTGAAGTGTGTGCTCACTGTCAGCAAATGCTGTTCCAGGTGTGTTTGCCTGTTTGGGATGGCTGACAGCACAGGTCTGCAGGGACCCAGGTGTCCCTGTGGCTGTGGGTGCTGCGCTCAGGCTCAGGAAAGCAGCTTGTGGCCTTTCTCTTACTACTGGTGTGAGGGGAAGTCTGTGGGAGCAGCAACAGGGACTGGCAAATGTTTTCCAGTAAACGGGCTCCTGCCACAATGCCATGTCACCGAGGGACACAGGGATTAAAGTGAAAGCACCGTGTGTCCTTTGAAGGCAGGGGGGTGAACAGAGATGGGATAGAGCCCTGGGAAGGGGCTCTGCTGCTCCTGCCCTGCCAGGGCTGCTCTGGCAGAGAGATCCTCATCCCTGCTGCTAAGGTTTTCAGCAGCTCTAATTAATGCCATCTCCCCACTTAGCTCTTGATACACAGACAGATGCTGGGTTTTTAGGGCTGGTCTGAGACCTGCAGCACTCCCCCTGCACAGAGCAGCATCTGGTGAGAAACGTGTCTGCTGCTGACCTGGGCTGGATCTGAGCAGCCCCTCAGGAGTGAGAGACATCGTGGGAGCAGGTCCTGCTGAGGTGAGGACCTGACAAATAACCTCCCCAAAAAAGTTCTGTTCATTTTAGGATTCCCAGAGGCATTCGGCAGAGTGTGGAGGGATATAAACAGACATTTGCTAAGTCTGGTGAGAGTGTAATATGTCCTGAGAAACTCCCCCTTGGTAATCCTTCAAACTGCACATCTGCATTCCCACCAGTGGCCATCCAGCTGCAGTAGTTTTAAATGAAAAATTGACTTGTTTTGTTTTAATTCTTTACAAAAATTCTTAGGCCAGCATGAGGTGATGCAACTCAGTGATGTTCTGAGTTGTGGGTTTATTTTATCAGTATTTATATTTGTCTACACAAGAATGCAAGTCTCAGCTTGTTTATTTACCTTTTCTAATTTCATCTGTAAAATATGGAGATAAGATTTACCAGAAATGCCTTGATTCTGGGCATATCTGGGCTGGGTGACAAGTCTGTGCTGTCAGTTCTTGAGCTGCTGGATATTAGTTCTGCACTCAGCATCCAGAGGTAACTTGATCTGTCTGCCTGTATTAGAGTTAATTTACAGTATCATTCAGAGGAAAAGGATAGGGACCCTTTTCTCTGAAAATAGTGTAAAATTGCCACAAAGTACTGGGAAATGACTGTGCTGGGTTCCTGAAGATCAATTTACTCGCCATAGAGATGTGGGGTGAGTGGGCAGCTGAGGGAATGGCTAATGGCATGGAGAGCCTTTGCTGCGAGCCCGGGGCTTCTGATCCAGCACAGGACTGTGCCAACCCCAGCAGGGCTTTCAGCACCTGAGGGCTGCAGGTTGTCCCCTCAGAAATCCTGTGCTGGTGGCTGTTCTGCAGATGTTTTACTGGTGTCACCTCAGCTGGTCCTGGCTGGTGCCCCGGTAGGTGCAGGGAAATGTCCCAGGCTGGGTGTCCCTGGGGAGGAGGTGGCCCTGGCACTCAGAGCTGCCCATGGAGCAGCTCAGGCGGAGAACCAGCCACAGGCAGTTCTGTTATCACCTGGGGCTTCATGCATGGCCTGAATCTTAATGGCAGATCTAGAGAAGCACCTGTTTATCTGCTGCTGCTGTTTATCTGGGAATCTCCTCGGGCTGTTTTCTGGATCCAGCCTGGTGTGTGATTCACTGGAAGCGATGAATTTTGCATGCACTGCTGACATTTCTCTCTGTTTTGGTCATCTTCATTCTGGAGAACAACAAAACTCAAGGCACACATCAGAGCAAGCTGGGAGTATACTGGGAGCATTGTTGTTTGGCTCATGAAAGACCATGCTGAGAATATCACAAACTCCCTTATTGCTGTCCTTCCGTGCCTTTGGAGAAGGCATCACACTCCCTTTGTAGGCAGGGACACTTGGTCTCTTTGGGAGCCCCCAAAGTGCTTGCCAGAGGTTTTAAAGGTCAGAGTTACCGGGATCAGAGCTCTGGCATTAGGAACATCTGATGTGGTGCAGGCTATAGAGAAGGCAGCTACTCCCTATGCACTCAAGTTATTTTTTCCCTTGCCACTTTATGGGTTTGCTGTGTTTTCCCTGGGAGTACTTAACTATCTTTCTTTTTTTTTTTTTT
>VXAX01001622.1:184547-257337 GCA_013399835.1 Leptocoma aspasia
GGTTTCCCTGGGATTTTTTAAGTTTTTGTTTTTTTTTTTTTTTTTTTTCCTTGAGCTCTCTGGTTTTGCTTTAAGAGTTACAGCACCACTGATTGTATTGGCTGTCTCAAAAATGGTGCTCTGCTCACTGTCTGTGGGCTCCCTGCTGCTAAATGCTGCCAGTGGGACTCAAGAGCATTTAGATCAATCAATAGGGCTATCACAGCCTTATTTTCCACACTGTCCCCATCCCAGGGATGTGTGTGACAATCAGAGAGAGCTCACGAGCCCAAGGGTTGTTGGTGACAGAGTGCACATCCAGATGTGGGTGTTTTGGTGAGGTTCTAGCACCACCAGAGCTCAGCACCAGGTGCTGCAGACCTGGTGGTGCTGCTGAGACAGCAGCGGGTGCTGCAGCCAGCTGGCCTCCAATGCACCCACACTGCTACACCCCACACCTGGGAAGTGTCCCTTGGGAATGCCCCACACCTGGGAAGTGTCCCTTGGGAACACCCTACACCTGGGAAGTGTCGTTTGGGAACACCCTACACCTGAGAAGTGTCGTTTGGGACCACCCCACACCTGGGAAGTGTCCCTTGGGAACACCCTACACCTGGGAAGTGTTGTTTGGAAATACTCCACACCTGTGAAGTGTCCCTCAGCAGGTGTGGTAGCCATTTAGAGTTTGATTCAGTTGTTCAGAGACCCCACAGTGTGCAGACCTCTGAAGAATTGACTCCTGACTGCACTGGAGTTGAGAAAAATTGTTTTATTGCTCATACTGACTGTCATGCAACCTCTAGAGTAGAAATTACAAATGGGACAGTGTAGCAGGCCCTGTTCTTCATGTCCCTTGCTTATTTGATGACAAAGCATTCCCAGGAATATTGTGCAGTTGTTGCTAGCAGATTTCTCTGGGAAGGAGAGCATCCACTGACAGTATTACGTTTTCCTCCAGATCCCATCTAATGCCGAGGCTGAAAGAATCACGCTCCCACGAGTCCTTGCTCAGTCCCAGTAGTGCTGTTGAGGCTCTGGATCTCAGCATGGAGGAGGAAGTGGTCATCAAGCCAGTCCACAGTAGCATCCTGGGACAAGACTACTGCTTTGAGGTAAGGAGCTGTGCTGGGGCTGTTCCTGCCCTGCTGGGGCTGCCTGGGGAGCCAGGTGTGGGCTGGCAGCTGGGGTCTGGCTGTTACCAAACATTGCTGCTCAGAATTGCTACACAGAGACCATTTCATAGGCAGAAAATTGCTCCCATCTTTCCAAGGAGGATCATATCCACACAATCAGAGCAATGAGCTCCTTGTAAGCGCTGTCACAGCAGAGCTGCTGGCACAGGTGCTGCACTGCTTAGGGCTGTGTATCAGCAGAGCATGAATTTGTTTATGCTCCTACAGTTTATGTTCATACAGATACTGGGAAGTGCTAATCCCTACTCAGTGTTCCCAAAGACATTACTTGTGGTCACAGTGCCAGCCTGCTGCTGTCAGTGGGAGTGTGGAGGACTTTGTCTAGAAAACTGAAGCTTCCCTTGTTTGGGTAAATAGAAAAATCTGTGAGTATTTCAGATTACTTTGACATCTGTTATGGCATGTGGTAAGGTCTGTGCTAGCAGGAGGGAGTAGGACACGTACAACCCAGGCTGTAGCTGGATAATTCAGTACAGGATATCTTGGGAATCATTTGTCCTGAATTGTGGATGGCAAAGTATTATTGCTTACAGCAGTGGCTGGGTACAGAACTGGGAAATGGTTTTCTTACAGTAATAAGGTGGTGGATATTTGTGTTTCTGTGAAGAAGCACCTGTTTGTGCTTGGACACAGAGAAGCAGATAAATGGTGTAGCTGTGCTTGGATTGTGCTGTAGGGGTGATGGGGTTGCAGGCTATCCTTGGATGGGCAGTGCTGGATGAGAACACATGTCAGTGTTCAAGAGGAGTCAGACTGGAAAGATAAAGACATTTTTCTTTACTGAAATCAGCACATTTTGAAATAAGTGAGTTAAAAGATCTATTTCTTAAAATATAAATGGGTAACATGAAAACAGTCTTACAAAAAAATAGCCTCAAACATAAACCCTGTAGTTGGCTGAGGTATAAATTTTGCATTGCTGTTCATTCTTTGTGGAATTGAGCAAGTGCAATGGGTCAGGAGGGGAACAGTTTTGTAAATTACGCGTCTTCTATTACATTCCACTCAAGAAAGATAAAATTAAGCTAGATGGAAAATAGATGTGACATCCATAATATAGGAGCTGTTTACTAATTCTATTCAGCCCATAAGAGGAGAGGAAGGGATATTTGTAGGAAGTTGAGTGAGAGGGAAGTTACACAAGCCATGCACTTGGAAGGAGGAAGAAAATTTTGGGGTTAAGTGAGTTGGATAAAGAGAAGTCACAATGTAAAAAAAGAACGTGTTAATTGCTGTTCTGCAAACCCTGCAGAGGAGAGGAAGAATGCCAGGAGACAACAGGGACATTGATTTGTCACTGGTGGCTGCTCACCAACAAGCTCCAGCAGGAGGGACCGAGGTGAGGGCTAAATGGCACTTTGTGTCAGTGCCTCGGTCTCCTGAGAGCCTCTTCCCAGCTGGCAGGGAGGTCAGCACTACACTGAGTTTGCAGATCTCCTGGGATCCCAGCTAGGGGCCAGGCAGTGGCTACAGCCCACAGCACTCAGGTACCACTGGTGGACACAAAGGAGCTCAGGGGATGTCCTGGAAAAGCAGCCCTGACCAGGAAATGCCAGGTGAGAAGGCCCTGCCAGGGCCACAGGGATGAGGGGAGCTGAGCTGTTTTCTGTGCAGTGGGTGGGGAAGGTGCTGCAGTTGGTGGTGGTGCCTCATCCCTGCCCCTTGAGGCTGTTGTGGAGCTGCTCCCTCGGGAGATGTGTTGGGAACAGGCTGCTGCCTCCAGCTGGGAAGTGAAGCTGTGCCAGCCTTGCTCAATCCTTCACCTTCTGCCCACGGTGGGGTGGCCAGGCAGGGACAGTGCCTCGGGAGCTGTTCCCATCCCCAGCTGGCCAGGGGCCATCAGTGCTCACCTGACACAGCTCCTCCCCCCGGAGCAGCCTCGGGGAACGGGCCGGGAGGATCTGACACGGCTGCAGATGGAGGAGAGCAGGTTGGGAGAGGAACTGGCAGCACACCCAGATGGAGACAAAAGCAAGAGGTGCCAAAGCCATCTGCAGTGGAAAACAACCAAGTGGCTCGTGGGGAGGCAGCTGGTGGATGAAGGTGCAGGAACTGTTCCTCCCTTCTCTTTCCACCACCCTGCATTGAGACGTGCTCAGCCCTGCTCCCCTCAGCTCTGCCAGGGAGCACAGTCAGCACCAGGGCAGGGCTTTTCCACAGGCTGCATTTGGCTTTTTCTGCTTACTTAGTTTTGTGAAACTTGCTTTTTTCTCACTTGCTGAGTACTTGGCAGTCGGTATTTACTTGTTTCCTTCATTGATTTTTTTTTTTTTAAATTACTCAGCATCATCTTCTTTCTCCTTGCAAGACTCCTCAGTCAGCAAATCATCCCATGCCGCTGCACGTGCTGCGTGTGCTAAATATACAGTGGGCATCTCAGCCAGTACCAGGGGCTTGGAACCTAGGCCCCCAGAGCCTGGCCCTGGTTTTTGGGGGGTCCTGTGCCAGGCAGGGCCATTAGGGCTGAGAGGCTCTCTTAGGTCTTGGCAGACCAAAGCCTTGGCCCCTTGCACAGTCGTGCCTGAGCTGTCCCAGGACACAGCTGAGGGAAAGACAAACTGTGGTTGCTCCAGTACAGCTGAGCCCGTTGCCTCATCCTGGCCTTGGCTCAGCAAGGGAGAATTTAGAGGAGCTAAATTTAGCAGCACTAAATTTGATCCAGCTGTGCAAACGTTGGCCATTGCTCGCGTGGCCCTTGGGATGCCTGGAGCAGCCGTGGGGCCAGGGGGGCAGCTGAGCCCTGAGTGCTCCTTGAAAAAGCTTGGACACTGAGGGAAGCACCTTCAGTGCTCAGTTATCATCCCCTGTTACTCCATGCATGTCCCTTCAAGTGAAAGCATCCTGTACCTTAGGACTGTCTTAAAAAGACAAGATTTTATCTGAACAGATCACCCATCCAAGGACTGGGGATAATGAATAGGAAAAGTAACATTTCAGAAATTAATGAGTTTAATTAATTGAGTTTGTCCTGTACATTAACAGTATTCCAGCATATCCAAAATCTTGATGAGACCAGAATACTCTATAAAGATAATTAATATCTCATCAAGATCATTAATACCATATGATATTTAAGTCAGAACTCAAAGCTGGGATCTGATTGCAAATCTGGGGGAAATCACATTTTTGGTCACACATGGTGGATGTGATCTTCAGCTCCCATCAGACCAAGACACACTTCATATCTGACACACGATTTTCCCCTTCTCTCACTTCAGTATGGCAGTTACGTTTTTTTTAGGTTTTGAAAGATTAATTTATAATTGGTTTAAAATTGAATAATGAATTTGGCCATGATAATGCATGTGTTTACTTAAGTGGCAAGAAAACAGAGTGACAATCCTGTGTGCCAGCAGAACTCTGGGGGGGGGCTCAGGATGGAGGTTAACAGGAACAGCAGCAGAGAGGAGATGAGGTGGGGGGTTTGTCATGGGAGATTTTGGAGAAGCTGGAAATACTCTGAAATGTGAAAGGATGCTGGAAAGATCACACTGCTGTCCCTGCTAGCATGGAGTCTGTTCTTGTAACTACAGGAGAGCTTGTGCTCAGCAGAATGTATTTTACAGGCAGAGTATAAAAGCATGCAAGGACTGGGAGAATGTCTGTCTGAAGGAGAAAGCCTCTGGAATATCAAGAGTTGGAAGATTCTTTGCATTTTTATGTAAAGACAGAACAGGCCTCTTCTCATTCTGCCCTGGTCTGTGTTCAAAGGAAGGGATGTGTTCAACTTACCATTGAGGTTTGCTAATGACAAATCTTAGCAAGTGCCAGCTCTGCTGTAAGAACAGGTTGGGCTTCTGGGAGATACATGAAATTAAAGGAGATTGTGTCTCCCAGAAGCTGATAACCCAGTGCACAGTGTGTAAACACAAACACTGGGAGATGATAAAGCACTCACAAATAACTCTGCAAGTTGAGACTGGCGGAAATGAAGCTCAGAGGGGAGTTATTTAAAGTACCAGCCAGGCCCATTCAGCCTCCCAGCAGAGCTGTACATGGCAAATATTGCTGGACAGAAGACATGCAAAGGGCAGAGAGCTGGAGCCACATTCCTGGTGGTCAGGACCAGCACGTGTGGAGGAGATAGGAGGTTGGGGAATATCTGTGTGTGAGGAGCAGGTGCAGGGAGCTATTGGCTTTGATGCCAAGGAAGTTGGATGTGGGGGCTTAGGAAGGAAATTTGGTGCCTGTCATTCTGGGCTGCCAGACAGTGGTGCTTCCATGGGCTCAGCTGGATTGAGTTTCCTTGGGATAGCAGGAATGTGATGAGGAATAAGGGGCACTTGCACCTCTGGAAATGTCACTGCTGTGAGTGTGTTTCTTAAACCCTAGCTATGAACTCCCAGTGGCCAGAGAAAGCCACAAAAATACTGCAGAAAATCCCTTGGGATGAACTTGGAAGTGTGAGAGGTCAGAGGAGGGCTCAGCAGCACTTGCAGCCATGTCCTGGTTGGGAAGCCCCCCTGGTTCTCCCAGCTGGGGATGGGTGCTGTGAGCTCTGAGTGCCCCAGCTGGGCCATGAGCTGCTACAAGCTGTAGCACAGCCAGGAGTGGGGTGTACAGACCTGTCCCCATGATCGTCACAGCAAGGGCTCCAGCAGGCACAGGACACGAAGGGGGAAGGTGGGAAAGCAGCCTCTTTGAGCCCAGTCTTCTGCTGGAAACAAGGAATGGCTCGTTTCTGTCACAGGCTTTGGGCTGAGCCTGGAGGAATGCCAAGTAACCACTCAGAGTTCCAATTTATCTTTAGTTCATCTAAAGATTCTCACTCTCTCAGTTGTGGAACTTGCTGGTTTAAAACATCACATGCATGGGGCCCATTATTTAGTGTTTTCTGGTGTGGAAGAGGAGAGGTAATTGGAATTTGCTTCTATGATTATTTCTGTGACATACAGAGTTGTCCTGTTTTTCCGCCAGCCTTAGGGGCTGTTGCTTCATGCTTGGGTAAAGCTGTTTACTTAAAAAAAAAAAAAATCCAGTAGCATCTTCCCTAAGCCCCCCTCTGTCCCCAACCACACTCTGCAGTGTGCTGGTCAAGACATAATCCTGTTCCTTTCCCTGTAGGTGACGACTTCATCAGGAAGTAAGTGCTTCTCGTGTCGTTCGGCAGCAGAGCGAGATAAATGGATGGAGAACCTGCGGCGTGCCGTGCACCCCAACAAGGTAGTGGCTGTGAGGAATTGCCTCTGCTCTAGTTCAGTTCCTCGTTATTACATTTTATAGCCCAGTGCATGGGAGCAGCAGGGGATGTATTGTCATTGGAGTGAGAAAGTGGAACTCCAGGTCAGCCTTTTTCCATATTGCTTTCTTCCACAATTATATTTACAGACGAGCGCCAATTATTCCTTCCCCTCTCTTCTCAGCACATGCTGCTTCAGCTCTTGCTGAGAATTGATCAGACCTGATGAATCTTCAGTGTTGCTGTTACTGATGGTGCTTGCCACTTCTATCCATAGGACCTTCACCTCCCAGAAGCCATGGGACAGATGTCAGGTAGCTGCCAGCAAAGGCACAAGGCTGAACAGTCTGAAGAGTTAATGTGTCAGCTCCTGACACAGAGTCTGCTTTAGTGATGGAGGAGCTCAGATGTCCATTTTCAGAGGTGACAGTGGAATGTAGCTTTCCCTTCTCCAGCCAGTTGAGGTGCAAAGTCATCTCCTGGGATTTACAGGAACGAATCCTTCTCTTCACTAGAACGCAGACACACCCAATATCCATTTTTATGGCCCACTAAGACTAAGTACATCATAAAATAAAATGTACAGCTGCTTCTTCCCCGCTGTGCTGGAGTTGGATGCAAAGATTGGTCAGGATTAATGCAGGATTCCACAGCTGATGAGCTCAACCAAGTCTTCTTCTGCTGGTCAGAGAAGACACAAATGATGGGATCCTGTGAGCTCCTCCTGGCTGTGCACACTAATTCAGTCCAGGCTTGGTGGGTTCTAAAGGGGCCCTCAGTCTCAGAGTTTGTTGTTCCCAGCACAGTGCCAAATGTCAGAGTAAAAGATTTCCAGTAGTATCAGAGTGTGAGCAGTGGAGGGGAGAGGTGGCCTTCTGCCTGTGGCAGCATGTTCCTCTGGTGAAGTTCAGTTGCTCCAGTGCTTTCCAAGGGCTTTTCCTGGTGATCCTGACCTGAGGGGGCTGTGTAAGGTTTGTGTGGTCACACTTAGCATGAGAGAACTCCTGGGAATGTGAGCTGGGGCTGGGCATGTCACTATGGCTTCAAGGTGCAGTGGTGAGTGGAAATGCATTTGGAAGTGTTTCCATCATCTCACAACCTGCAGTAACTGATGGCTGACTTTCCATCTTTCTTTGAGTTCATAGACAATAAACTCTCAGTATCAGACTTGATATTTCTGTCAGGAATTCAGTGTTCTTGTGCAGTTCCTGTGTGTACTTCCTGAACCTACAGTACCCCATTGTGGACTTCCAGCAGAAATGTTCCTGCCCAGACTCCTGGGCTGAGCGGAGTAAGCTGTGGCTGCTGTTTCAGAGAGGGGTTTCCAAACAAAACAGGGTTTGCAGAATCCCAGCAGTGGTGCAGCTGCCAGTGCTTTATCTTTGGAGTCACTCCTGCAGCAAATACCCCTGGATGTTCCTCCAGGATGAGGTCAGCATCACAAGGGAGCTCTGCAAGATCCACAGTATTCTTGGCTGTGTTACTGTTTCAAAGATACACAAGGCAGATTTCTGTCTCTGAATTGTCATGATTCCCCCATGGGACACTCTCTCCCATGATTCCTCTCAGTGTTTGACTTGGATGCTCTGGACTTCTGCCCTAAAATATGGTGAGGTTTTACAAACAGTTTTTTCCCTGCCATTGGAGTTGGCATTCCCACATGAATGAGGTGATCCCTGGGTGTGTGTTCGGGTCCCTTTGTGTTGCTGTGTTACGGGAAATACCATGAACTCAATGCTGCTGTAAAGCAGCTCTACTGAAAAAAGAGGAGGCTGTGAGATACCTGTAACACCTTCTGCTTTGCACAAACCATTCAGGACCAGTGAGGTTCTTTCGGATTCTTCAGAGGCCCTCTTGGCAGGGAATGGGAAATGGTACATTTATGATTTGGAGGGGTTTTATCTCCCTTGTTCCTTATATTAATTGGCACCAACAGACATGGAGAGCACGATGATATTTTGGAAAATTAACATAAGTAGTGTTATTATGCAAATTCTTGAGAGCCAGTATTTCCTTAAAATAAAGTGTAATTAAGCCTCCGCTCATTTAGCACATCCGAAATAATTAATTCATATCTCCAGTTTTGTTGTGCTTGGCTTTGTGGGTTTTTTTAATTGACCTTTTTTTCTTTGCATCTTTTTTTCAGGACAACAGCAGAAGGGTAGAGAATATGTTAAAGTTATGGATTATTGAAGCCAAGGACCTGCCAGCTAAGAAAAAGTACTTGTGTGAATTATGCCTGGATGACGTTCTTTATGCACGAACTACCTGTAAATTGAAAACTGATAATGTCTTTTGGGGGGAGCACTTTGAATTTAATAACCTCCCATCGCTCAAAAACATTACTGTGCACTTATACAAAGAGACTGACAAGAAGAAGAAGAAGGACAAGACCAACTTCATTGGGCAGGTGAACATCCCCGTGAGCTCGGTGACGGGCCGGCAGTTTGTGGAGAAATGGTACCCGGTGGTGAGCCCCAACCCTGGCAAGGGCAAGTCCCCAGGGCCCATGATCCGCATCAAGTCCCGCTACCAGAGCATGAGCATCCTTCCCATGGAGATGTACAAGGAGTTTGCTGAGTACATCACCAACAATTACATGGTGCTGTGCTCGGTGCTGGAGCCCTCGCTCAGCGTGAAGAACAAGGAGGAGATGGCATCGGCGCTGGTGCACATCCTGCAGAGCACAGGCAAGGCCAAGGTAGGACCCTCTGCCATCTGTGGTGTCCCCCCAGACACCGTGGGGAGCAGACTCTGGGGTTGGGTTGGGAAAACTCCTCAGCTGGGCTTCGGGCCATCATTAATATGCTCTGTTTTTCTTTCGGTTGCAAACAAGTTGGTAGCACACACAGCATGACTTGCTTAATTAGCAGAGAGGTTGGTGGAACCGTGAGGCACCAACTGAGCCACTTTGCTTCACTCTTCTCCTTCTGGAGGCTCAGAGGCCAGGCTCTTTCTGTATAAACAGGCACAGTTGTGAAAGTAAGCAAGCAGGCAGTTTTCCAGGATGGAATGTAATCAGTGCTGGCCTGAGCTGTGCAGCCTGTGTGTGCTGGGTATTCCGGGGTTCCATGCTCTGCTCCCTCTGTGCTGAGCACCCTGCAAAGTGGAGCTGAACAGGAGTGAGCAGCCTCTCCAGAATTCCAGACCAAAGTGCCTGCAGGCATGCATGTCTCTGGATCAGCTCTTGGTCTTCAGGGTCTGTCCTAACCGCTTTTGGAAGGAGGTCCAGGGGTGCTCCCATGGCAGTGCTCGTTAGGGGTTGATGCCACTGACTTGCACATGGTGGAAGTTCAGCCTTTGTGGACCACTTTGAGCCTCCTTCCTGGCTGGGAATGCCCTGCCAAGTCCAGGGAAGAAGCAGGCAGACTGGGAGTTACTCCTGGTTGTGATCCATGAGGGAGCAGGCAGGGTGGGCAGAGCTGGAGTGCCCTCCCCAGCACACAGGGCAGGGAGTGACCCCTGCTGCAGAGCATCCTCCATCCCTGGTGGCCTGGCACAGCCACAGCAGGCAGTGCCCGTGTCAGGGCTGCAGGAGTTAAGGCATCACTGTTTTCCTGTTATCATCTCCCTGCACTCTGCAGGGGAGAGCTGGGGAAGGGCAAGATGTCCAAAGCTTTTGCAGTGCTGAGGAGACACGGGCTCCTCACCTGAGGGGCAGTCACAAGGCTCTGCTTCCTTGGCAGCTGCCGGGGCCCGAGGCCGGGCTCGTGGATTAGGTTTAGTTACCATCTGTTGGGCAGAGAAGTGCCTTGGCTTCCTGAGCTAGTTCAAGGCAGGCAAAGCTCTCTGAGAGGATTGGGAGCCAGGGGCTGGCTGCTGCAGCAGCAGAGAAAATAGCCCTTTTAAAGCCCCCTGATCCCAGGAACACAGGGAAGGACCATGGGCCTGTGGGGAGCAATGCTTGGCTCCTCAAGGAGCTGTGCTTGGTGTCTCTGCTCTCTCCTTTTTCCAGGGCTCCAGAGCTGTTAGCCTGTGGTTCCTGGGCACAGCCCAGCCTTGTGCTGGCACCAGGGGCTCTGCTGCCCCTCGCTGTGGCTCCTGCAGCTCTGATGCCAGGGCTTTGTGGGAAGAACATTGCCATGAAAGACCCTGTCCACGGTTTACACAGTTCTGGTGCAAAAGGCTTCAAGTGTCATCCCAGTCTTAATCACCATGGATCATGTGTGGGCATGGCTGAGAGTTGTTGTCACTGCTCCAGCCTTTTTCCTCTGCCTCTCAGTACTGGAGAGGCTCCAGAGGGAGCAAGTGTGTTTCCAGACATGTGTCTGCATCAGTGCTTGAGATCCCAGAGGCTCTACACAGGGGACACAGCAAACAGTAAACAGACTTGATGACTTTTCCCCTAAAATGGAGCTTCTGCTTTCCCTGCCTGTCATCTGCCATCAGCATTAGCACAGGGTTTGGGGAGCTGTCAGAGCAACAGGAGTTACTGGAGCATGGGAACCAGGTGCTGCATCCTGGGCTGGACAAGCAGGGAGAGGGAAAAGCAGCAGAAAGGTAGAAAAATAATCAATGAGAGAAGAAAGCACACGCTCAGCCCCGCTTGGGGGATGTGGGTGCACCCCAGTACCCCTCAGGAGAGCTCCCCGTGGCTGCCCCACCACCCTGAGTGCAGGGACAGCAGGGCAGGGACCCCCTTCTCCAGGCCTCTGGCCCCCCGTGAAGCTTGCCCGGGCTAGAGGTGGCTTCCTCATCCTTGTGCATCACCAGGAGCCTTCCCAGTGAGCCCTTGGAGATCCCGGTGCCCTGCAGCCCTGGCCATCGGTAACCACTGATGGATTTCTCTGCTGAAGGGGGTTTTGTGCCTCTTGGCTGCTGTGGCTGAGCTAAAGCAGCAATTACGGTTGGTCGGACTATGAGACAAGTGTCCCGTAGATTATCTTCGAAGACTCGTTAGCAGCTAATTGCTGTTGTGCTGTTTCGGGCCCTGTTTTCCTGCAGCGATTTGCTGCAAATACGGGGTAATCCCTTAATGAGGCCGGCTCGGGCCGAGTGTCTGCCCAGAGCTCGGGGCAGGAGAGGTGTGGTGGTGCCACGTGCCACACACAGCCAGCTCCCAGCCACCAGTGTCCCTGTGGAGGCAGGGCCATCCTCACCCACAGACATCCCGGACCGAGGGACACCCTGCCAGCCAGGTGTGCTTACCTGGAGCTGCTAAAACCAGAGTCCCTCCTGCCAGGGGGGCAGGACACCTGGGGCTGCAGGTGGAAGGGGGACAAGGGCTGTAGCTGATTTTTTTCCCTAAATCTCTGCTTCTTCCTGGGCTGTGTAGCTCTATCACAGTAGGTTAAAAGGTGGAGCATGAAAGCAGAGTCCCCTCTGGAGTCAAAGTCTGTGCTTCCCTTGATCTCTGTGTGGGAAAGGGAAGAACTCCATCCCTGCAGCTCTGGTTTGGTGTGCACGGGGCACGCCTGGAAAGCCCTGAGCAGCTGCCAAGGCAGTGGGTGGAGGGGAGGAGGGTTCTGATAAGGTTCTGAGTGCAGGCACTCAGGGAGGGAGGGAGCTGCCCCAGCCCGCTGGAAAATCTGACAGATATCCAGTGCTCCATCAGCTCTCGGCACACACAGATCTTCCCTGTCTCTTATGGTAAGAAAGGCTGAAAGAGGGATATTTGGTGGTTGGAACAGAGATGTGGCCTCTCAGCTCAGTCCTTCACTTGTTACCTGTTTTCACCTTCCTGGTGAGAGCACTGATGAAGTGTTTGTTCCCTGTAAGGATCTGGAGATGCCCATTGGTTTTCACATGTTTTGCAACCCACAGACAAAAGGCACAAAGGCATAAAAGCAGTTTTGCTGCCAAGGTTGGAGTTACCAGGAGTGCTCCATCCTGCCTTACCGGGCTTGGTGTGGCCCCTGTGATGTGGTTGTGGATAGGTGGCTGCATCCTTCCCAAAGGACTCCTGATGCTTCCGGAATATTTCCCATGCTTAGACTTATTTCAGGGCTGTCTTAGAGCTCCCAGAGCTCAGTTCATGACCATAAATATACAAAAAACTTCTCTTGTCCAGAGCGCTGGTAGATCAAACCCAGCATTAGACAAAGCTCTAACTAACCAGCTGCTCACTGGAAATAAATATTTATGGTGTTGGGAATGGAGTGAGGAATAAACATGTGTCCCTGTTTGTTTGTGCTGGGAGGATGTGCCTCAGCTGAGCAGATGTAGCTGCTCCCCCCATGTGGATCTGCTGGAACCCCAGGTTCCAGTGGCAGAGCCAGGGCTGGGTCAGGGCTCTGGGACCTACAGACACCACACTGGGCTGTGGAAAAGTGCTGGGCTCAGGCAGGGACAGGGACATGAGAGGTCTCTCAGTGTGTTAGTGTTGTGTCCCTCAGGTTTGCTTATTTCCCTGAGTAAGGTGATGGACACAGACTCCTGTGAGTTAACCCTCACATTGCCATTCACCACCTTTTCCCAAGGAGAATCAGAGAAGGCCAAAAGTGCCACGGATGAGTTGCAGGGTTTGAAAGGGGGAACATCACTCTGTTTCCTGGCAGAGAAGTGTCTGGAGCAGATCCTCAGAGGAGCTGCGTCATGGAAGAGTCGAGAACTTGGGGCTGGGGTCCTTGGTTTCACACCATCTGTCCAGGCCCTGGCTGCTGCCCCTCTGCCACTCTCCTTTCCTTACTCTGCAGCCTCCTGTGCCACAGTTCCCTCCCTTGTGGGTGTGTCCCAGTGCTCCTGCACCTGAAACCTACAGCCTTACCAACCCCTGGTGTTTTTTACCTTTGCATAAGGGCCCAGCTGGACTCTGAGCTGGTCTTTGAAATAAGCAATAATCTTATTACCTTTATCAACTCAATCCTCTTAAGGTTAAGTCAATCCTATTAATCAGGCTTGTGATTTGGAGAACCTTATTATTTCAAAGTCAATCTGCCCATCAGTCAGTTGTGATAGCAGGAATGATCAGCTCCAGCCCAGAGGGTGCATGACCACCCTGGGGACTGCGGGGCCATGGGTCTCCTCAGCTCCCTGGCACCCCACGTGCTCCAGCTCTGGGTACATCCCAGAGAGGCTGGGCTGGGAGAACCTTCCTGGATTTGGACAGGACACATCCTGCAAGACCTGTGTAGCTTGTAGGCTCCCTTGGAAGTGCTCCTGCTCCCAGCACAGCCCTGCCAGGTACCCAGCTGGCTTCATCCTTCTGCCTCCGGGGCTCAGGAGGGCCAGGCACTGCCAGTGCCACCCCCCAGGCACAGGGACCAGCACTTGGAACCCCTCGGGACTGGGGCTGCCACCTCCTGCCTTCATTGGGAGGAGATGCCTGGGAATAGCACAGCCTGGTTTATGTGCAAAGTGGAGATGGGTGCAGCCTTGTGCTGTCATGCTCTGAATTTATTTATTTATGAATTGCTCTTCTTTATCAGCATATGTGCAGCAACTCGGGTTGCACAGGTTCAGATCTGTCCAGTCTGAAGCAAAAAGCCTTAAAATAAACATGGGAACAAGCCTGAAGAACACTGCTACAGCCCTTAATTTTGACTGTAGACCTCTTCCTTCCCCTCTTGACTCTGATGTAATGAAATAAAGCATCTTATTTTCTTCCATTGCCAGGGGCCTTAACTGAAAACAACCCCCTGCTGATCTCTGCTGCTCAGAAACAGGGAGTTTTATTGGCTTTAGTTATTGCATTTTATTCAGGACCTTGTATGTGGGTGAGTGAGGCCCCCGGAGGGATTCCACAAGTATTTGCATTCCATTTGTGTCTTCTGAGTGCTGGCTGCTGGAGTACTTGAGGCAGAGATAGCAGAAGTGTGATCCAGAGCCGATGTGGCTTTTCTGTGTGCAGGGAGGGGAAGAAGCGAGGGTCTGGCTGCTGGCCCTGGGACAGAGGTGGCAGGATGTCATGGGAAGTGACCCATGGCTGAGTTGCCTTTCCCAGAGCAGTCCCTGCAGAGGAACTCACCCAGGGATGCTGCTGGGGGAATTCTGACCCCCGGCACATCCCAGGGCTCTGCAGCCCAGACCTGCAGGGACAGGGAGAATCCTGACCTGTGGGATGGTCCTGGCTCCCCCCTCGTTCCCTGCTCAGTTGCAAGGCCAGATTCTGTGGTGTTACTCCTCAGTTTTGGGTTCTGTGCCATAATGGAGTTCTCTGGGACTTTAGCAGCTTTCCTTTCCACTTTGGAGACAAGGGCTCCTTTTCCCAGCTGCTGAGCTGCAGATGCTCCATAGGGAATAACAACAGCAGCAGAGATTTCCAGGGGATCTTTCCTGGCTTTGTGTTGAGTCCTGCCATGGAATCTTGCCTCATTTTAAATTCTAGTGAATTCTGTAGATCAGCCCAAGTCACCAAAATTCACATTAACTCTGGCTCCCACTTGGCCCTGGGTTTCCAGGACTCAGCAGCCAGTGCTCAGCTGACAAGAGGGGGAAAAGCAAACACTTGGCTAAGAGATGCTGTAAAACTCAGTGTTCCTGAGATAATTAGCATGTTGGGAAAGTGACAGGAAAGAGAATCAAGCAAAGCCAAGGTCAGTGGCTGCTAATTAAGAATCAGCACCTTGTGTCAGCCTGAGCGGTGGCTTGGAATTGAAACGTACCCTGGGAGAGCCCCGGGAAGATAAAGGTGATAGAGTTACCCAGATAGCAGCTAACGGGATTTGAGTGGGGTTTAAAGTTTCATTCCAGCTTGGCTGATAAAAAGGGCAAAATGAGAGAAAATAGCAGAGGGAGGCACGTGCTTTGCTTCCAGGAGAGATTTTTGCCTCTGCAGCTGCCAGAGTGTTGCAGACATAGCAGGATTTGAGGAAGGGCATCTTCTGGCTAAAGAAATAATGGAAGTGACTTTTTTTTTTTTTTTTTTTAGACTAAAGCTCCTCCTCTGGCTTTTTTGGAGGGCCTTGGGGGAAGGTCAAGGCAGTGTATTGGTCCCAGTCAGAGTGTTGTGGGAAGGTGGGAGCAGTGGACTGTTGGGTACTGCAGGGATGTCACCTCCCCTCCTCCTGTGCTTTTACACAGGGATGTACCTGCCTGCCCCAGGGTTTGCCTTTGCCTGGGACAGGAGCACACTGATGGAGGGTCTGTGGATTAAATTATTTGGGTCTCCTGGTTTCAGGGAAAGCTGTCTGTTGAACCTTTATTAAACTTTGAATGCAGAGATGTCCATGTGAAAAATGAAATAGAGCAAGTTGCCTTTGGTGCAAAGCTCCCATCCAGCCACTGGCAGGGAGTAGGACCTGATGTCCCCTCTCCTCAGTGTGGGTTGGAGCAGGCTGGACCATGGCAGCTCTGCTGTGCTTGGGGACATCAGGGACAGGACCTGGGGCACTGTGTGGCAGGCTGGGGTGCTCCTGCTGCCCCTCCAGGAACGGGCTGTGACTGTCAGGGGAAATGAAGAATTTCTTAGTGGAAGGTTATTACTAAGCAGATTATGTTGTTTTAATGGAAAGGAGTTTAAGAAGGTGCCCTTGGTTTTGGAGGTGAATGAATGTGTGTGTCATCATTTCTCTGTCTCCTACATGGGAAGCAGTCAGAGGGTTAATGTTTTGTGGGTGTTTTGTGGATGATTTGCACAGTGCCAGTGGCCTCTTTCCATTGTTACTCAGGTGACTGGTGACACCTCAGCACCTGGTGCAGTAAGGAGGAGGAGCTGGGCAGAGCTGCTGTGTCCATCAGCAGTGCAGAGAACATGTATCAGCATTAGCAGGTGCCTGGCATTCCTCCTGGATCAGGCCTGGCTGCAGCACACTCAGATCAGCAGCATGCACAGCAGCTCCTGACCCCCTGCTCAGTGAATGCAGACCTGGAGGTTTCCCTCTGGAATTTGCACTTGAGGCCAGACTGATGCAGGGGCAGCCATCAGGGGCTGCTCCTGCTCACCCCTTCCATTGCTCTGCAGCACAGGGGATTATCACATCCCATGGATTTGGTTGTGTGCACATCAGACCAAGAATGTGCCTAAAGTGGGCACTGCCAGTGCTGTTTATCTCCACGAATAGGGAGGAAATGGGAAATTCTAATATCTCAGTGCATATCAGAGGCTTATGTCTCAGCCATTAACTGGGCACAGCTCACGACATCAGAGCATGGCTCTGGTTTGCAGCCAGTGCAGTTGGAGAGCAAACACAGCCATGTTTAACAGGGGAGAAAAGGTTTTGCCCCCAGAGTGTGAGGCTGACACGAGAGCAGCCAAAAAGCACCGATGGAGAGGCAGATGTGGGCCTGGGATGAGTCATTGCTGGGGTGCAAGAGTTGAGGCTCTCCAGAGGTTTAGTTCTCCTTGTCTCTGAGGAAATTTGGGCAGGTGGCGAGGCAGTGTGTTCACACAGGATCACCTGCAGCACCTCCAGTCCCCTGGTGTCTCACAAAGGTGGGACCTCTCGGGGCTGGGGAGCTGCAGCGCTGCGGAACCAGTGTCAGTGTGTGGTGACCCACCGTGGGCTTTGCTTTCCAGGATTTCTTGACTGACCTGATGATGTCTGAAGTTGATCGCTGTGGTGAGAATGAGCATCTCATTTTCAGGGAGAACACACTGGCCACCAAAGCAATCGAAGAATATCTGAAGCTGGTGGGGCAGAAATACTTACAGGATGCCTTAGGTACGTACAGAGCGTTGGCAGGTCTCACCCAGAGAATTCACCAGGCTGCGTGGTGGGGATGTCACCTGAGCCCTGATGGCCATCAGAGGCCCCAGCACTTTCCTGCTGGAGAGTTTCCCTGGCAGCAGGTCCGAGCCTGGACGTGGCTGTGGCCGCAGTGGGCAGCTCCCTGCTGCCAGGTGAAGGTGACCGCAGAGCTGGCACCTTCAGCTGCTTTCAGAGCAGATCACAAGGGGATGTTTGAAGGCAGTCTGCTGCCTGCCAGGCTCCTGGCTCAGCACTGGCTGTCACAGCCTGACTGAATCTCCCCCCTTGCACCCCCAGCAGAGCCAGTGCCCAGCTCCTGCAGTGCTCCCGAGTCAGATGAGCTCTCCCAAGTTGCAGTGATGCGCTGCCTCCCGGAGCATCCAGCACTGGGAACCCTCCTGGTGGTTTTTTTTTCCCAAGTGCTGGCTCTGTTTATGGCTCCAAAAATACTTCCTTTGATGCAAATGAAAATAATTAGAAGCTTCTGCTTCTGGGCAGGTCAGGAAGGAATTGCTGCATGCAGGGAACACAGCACAAGGAGGGGGGGAGGCTGCCTTGGAAGCTCTCTGAGCTTCCACTGGATCCACATCTCAGGGCAGGATGAGCAGAGTTTCTATTGAGGTGTTAATTTTTCAGTATGTTGGGTTCCTGCTAGTGGATTTGTATAATTTTAGCAAGGAGCAAAGAAGCATAAATACTTTATTAAGAGAATAATAATAATAATGAAAACCTTGAGGAAAGGGAAATAATTGAGCAAATTCAGGCAGAGAGCCCACAAGAATAGCAAAAGAAATATTATTCATTTCTGCCTTGTAATGCTTTCTGGTTGAAGGCAAGTCTGTAAGTAGATTACTCATAAAAATTCTCAAAAGCCAGGAGATTAATGATATCAGAGAATTTTGAAATATTCCCTTTTGGGGGCTCAATGCTGCCTGGGGTTCCTGCTCACTATGGGGTGCTGGTTCTGAGTGACCTTTTCCCAGGGAGATGAATCACCTGTGTGTCACCAGGTGCCCCAGGGCACCATGGCACTGTCCTTGGAACCATGGAGCAAGTGATGGGCCAGCTAAGAACAGCAGGCATCACCTGCAGGCGAGCAGAGCAGCTCCAGAGCTCCCTGGCAGAGCTGAAAATACACTGGAGAGGCTCTCCAGTATGTAATTAAAATTTGTTTTGGCAATAGGGAAGGAATGCAGATTGGAGTGGGGAAAAAACAGGATGGGAAAATCCAAGACAGTCAGGAATTAGGGGCAAACCAACTGGAATTAGAAGAAAACCAAAGCAAACCTTTCTCCCAGAAAGTCACCCAAGCTAAATGCTGCCTCCTCATCCCTGTTACCCTGTCCCTGATCTCCCCAGCCACTGCTGGGATGAAGGACTGACACCCAACCCTGAGTGCAGGGGCTGTGCCCAGCTACCCTGGGGTGAAGGGTGGCACAGGAGCAGCTCAATGTGAGCCTCTGCAAGGGTGAGGAGGAGCAGCCAGGCAGCAAAGAGGAGCACAAAAAAACTCAAGGAAATACTTTAATTTTATTTTACGTGATGTTCAGCTCAAAATAAACCAAGTAAATTGTTCCTTTCCTTTAATTACCTATTTCTCCTGTGAATCGCAGTGGTTTGTCAGCACCAGGGCACACTGTAGTAGCAGGCCGTGCTACCAATAATTACAGGGCCTGCCAGCATCCTTCCTCCTGGGTTAGCTCGAGGGAACATCCCTGGAGCTGGTGCAGGGGGGCCAGGAGGGGGCTGGGCAGCACAGTCCTGATGCAATATCCCAGAGCCACAGGGACAGCACTGCCAGCTGGGGAACAGGGATGGAACGTGCAGGCTGCTGGGTGTGCTTGCTGCTCATGAGCTCCCAAGGAGCTGCTGGGCTCTCCTGGGTCCTCCTGGAGACACTGAGAGCCAGAGAGCTGCCCCAGGGCCACCACGTGCTCTTGTATCCTTCTCATCTTCCCCCAGTGTGATGGGTGGCAGGGAGCTGCTCGGGCACTGGGGCGTTGGCATAGAGCTGCTGGAGGGCTGCACTTGTCATGTCTCCAAACCCATCACCAACTCTGTTTTACAGGGGAGTTCATCAAGGCACTGTATGAATCAGATGAAAATTGTGAGGTGGATCCCAGCAAATGTTCATCTTCGGACCTGCCTGAGCATCAGGGCAACCTGAAGATGTGCTGTGAGCTGGCCTTCTGCAAGATCATCAACTCCTACTGGTGGGTACCCCGGGAGTGGCACTCCCTCCTCGTGGGGGCTGTGTCTGCAGGAGTTGGGACCTGTCCATGGCTCAGGGGGAGCTGCCAGAGTTTGGAGTACCTGCTCTGGGGATGTGACACCCTCCCAGATTCTCTGGCACCCTTCTTTTCAGAGGTGCTGAAGGGTCACCGGGGCACAGGGACAGGGCAGTGGAGGCAAGGAACACCAAGTGTGACTGATTCAGAGAGGTGCTTGATGCCAAATGTGTATGAAATTCTGGAATAAAGAGCAGAGAATCGTGTCCTGGATCTTCCACTCATGGAACAAGTCAGTCTGGATGGGACTGATGGATCTACACCTCCAGGAGCATCCGGCAAAGCTCAGAAATCCTGCAGCAGGCAGGGGCTGTGGCACCTGCGAGGAGCTGCCCCAGCACAGGCAGCTTTTGTTTGGGCAGATGTTCTCTGGTTGCAGAGTGCTGGAGCTGGGAGGAGGATGCTGTTCTCCCTGCTTGGCTCAGCATCCCACATTCCTCTGGATTAACCCCTCTCTCTCCGAGCCTGGGTGGTTGCTGGGTGATGGGAGCCCTTTGCCTCCTTGGCCCAAGGCCTGGTATGCGGCTGGAGGCACTTCCAAGTTGTTTGTTCTCAGGGGAAAGGTTCTTGCAACTGGTTGGGACAGGCCCCAATATCCCAAATGGGCTAGTGTGAGGCAATGGATCCTGCTGAGGAGGTGGTTGTTGGGCACAGCTGTGCTGGGAGCCAGGAGTCCCTGGGTCTGTGACAGCTGCTGCCTCAAGAGGTGACCTCAAAGGGGAAAAAGATGGACTTGGGACTCTCTTTACTTGGAGAAATACAAATATTTTCTTTCTACTTTTTGCTAACATACCCATAGCCTTTGGTCCCGATCATGAGAGAAGGAGCATTTTTGTCTCACTGCTGGATTTCCAGCCTTTCTGCTTAAAATCTGGGCTTAGTTTTTATTAATGTATTTAGTAGCAACATTGTTGTTGCAAAGCATCCACAAGGGATAATATTGGAGGAAGGAGGTATTTGATAACGAGGATTTCTCATTTTCTCTCCTCTCCTAGCTGTTGTGGTGTGGTCAAAAAACTTACTATAAATAATCTCCCAAGATATTGAGTGTGCCCTCCTGGAAGACAGACAGGGAACTGATGCTGCTCAGGGGGGAGAGCAAGGAGCAAGAGGCTTGCTCAGGCTGCCATTATCTACCACAGGTACACAAAGAGCAGGTTATTTACAGGTATCCTATTCCTTATCCTTGGCCAGTTAATAACTCTGGCTCAGGAATGGCGTTTACCTGCTCTCCCAGGAGGGATTCACCACTTCTAGTCAGCAGTGGATCATAATGGTTTGAATTAATGTCTTCCTAAAAATACCCAATGCAGCACTCAAAGGTCACTCTAAAAATAGGCTTCAAGAGTGACCCAGGGAAAGTCAGGAATGCATGGGAAGTTCGTTCCTCTCATCCTGCCGTTCCAAGGAAGGCTGGAGCAGCTGGGCTGCTGCTCTGAGTGGTTCCCCTCAGTCCTCTGAGCTCAGTGGTTCTTGGGGATTAATTGGGCTGATGAGTGTTGGGATTGGCCAAGGTATCCCAACAGGCAACGATCCTGCTTTAAATAGAGCACTGGAGTGTGTGTGCTCATCTGTGCAGAGAGTCAGGGAGAGGAAAGAGGTTCACAATAACCGAAAATTGTTATAATTATGACATAATTTGGACATCTGGAAAGTTTCAGTGTAAGCAGAATTTCAGCATGTGGAAGCTCGTTACTGGGAAGTTGGGTAATGAATTATGGGCCCGTTTGTCACATAAAGCCAACGATCCGAATTCCATCCGCTGTGACACAATGAAACTTCCAGGGGCTCCAGCGTGTGACGGGAACGTGCGGGTGCTGCATTTCAGGGCTTTGCTCTCCAGTCACGGCACAACCCGTCCTGATCATTCAAGCCTCAAATTGCTTAAAGGATGCTCCTGTTTCTGGGCAAATACCATGAAGTGAAAGGGTTTTGTCCAATTGTGTGGATCAAGCCAAAGACAGAGGAGAATTTATCCAGCCAAAGACATTGGCTAATGTTATTAGTAGAGCTCAGGGTAAAAAAGCTCACGGGTAAAAAAGAAAGTGTGAAGGCAGGACAGAGCAGAAGCTGAACAAGATGGCAGCATTTTCCAGGCACTTCCTTGGAGTGTCATTGCTGTGTCAGAAGGTCAGATGGCCTGAAGTGGAGCCTGACCCCCCTCACTTGATGTTGTACCCCTGCTGCCGGGGAACAGCTCTGGGTGTGACACAAGGACGGTGGTTCGTGGCCAGGGGAATGTGATCTGTGTGCCAGGGACACTGGGACCAGTGGCAGCCCAATGCCAGCCTGCTTCTGGGTGGGAGTCTCCAGCTGAATAAATAACACATGCTGGGAACAGGATAAGGTGGGAGCAGGGAGCTGGGGAAGGCCGAGCAGGAACAGGCAGCAGTTCTCCAGCGATAAGGGCTGCTGCAGTGAGCTCTGCTGGCCCCCAGGGAATTCTGGCATCTGGGAAAGGCAGGCTGAGGTCTGTACAGCTACACGGCTGGAGTAACTCCGGTGGGGCTCTGTGTTTGTACTAGGCACAGTGGGATTTGATCCAGGTGCTTGAACAGGCGTATTACAGTTTGCACANAGCGATTCCAGTGCTGCTGGTGATTCTTCAGGAGATGCTCTCCTTGCTGGCTGAGCTTCCTCCAGCTCAGAGCACCCCATGGCACAGCCACTGAGTCCTGAAGAGCTTCTATGCAGAGTTTGTTTCATATCCCAGTCTGCCCAGTTTTCCAGGGTCTTGGCATCCAGCATAAGGTCCAATAGAAGCTGCTTCTCTCACAACTTTACAGAGCAGCTTTGCTTTTTCCCCTGCATGGTTTGAGACTCCTGACACTCCAACCCTGACAGACACTGCCTGTCTTGGTGTCATTTCAGTGTCTTCCCAAGAGAGCTCAAAGAAGTTTTTGCCTCGTGGAGACAAGAGTGCAGCAACCGAGGCCGGCCCGACATCAGCGAGCGGCTGATCAGTGCCTCGCTGTTCCTGCGCTTCCTGTGCCCGGCCATCATGTCCCCGTCCCTGTTCAGCCTGCTCCAGGAGTACCCCGATGACCGCACCGCACGCACTTTGACCCTCATCGCCAAGGTCACCCAGAACCTCGCCAACTTTGCCAAGTAAGCCAGGCTGGGCAGGGCTGGGCTGGGGAGGGAGGGGACAGGACCTCCTGGTGCGTGGGCAGAGCCACAGCGCCGGCACAGAGTCCCACGCTGGCCACTCCTTTCCTCACTGGAAAGGGCCTGTTTGCTTCCTGTTGGCTTTTTCCCCACATCCTGCTGGGACTTGTTCCCTCACTGTCAGGTCAGGGAGATCATTCAAGTTTCCAAAACAGGACATGTTTTATGAGCAGGAAAACAGGCTGTTTTGACCACATGGACAAGCAGCGGGGTGGCAGTGGGGACTTGGTCCTGTCCTGCGGGTGTAGGACCAGAACCCGATCAGCAGCAGTGATGTGCTTGGCTCAGGAGCTGTTCCATCCCTCCTTTGAGCTCTGAGACCTTCCCTGCTGTTAAAATGCAGCTGACTGAACTGGGAAGGCGTGAGAACAGGGACACCATCAATTTCTAACTAAGCCCATTGGTTTGATGGAAACAAAGCGAGAGATTTCTGAAAATCTTTCCACTGGCTGTGGCTCTGAGCTACTTATCCTGAGCTCTGATAATAAAATGATGAGCTTTCTGAAACATGAATGGACAGTTTCTATCTAAAGCTCCTTAGATCTGGAAACTGGCTTAGTGCTCACACTCACAGTCAGCAATGCACAGACGCGCCTGCGGACACCGGCAGGAGATGTACAAGTGTGTTACACTAGATGACAGAAATTCTCTGTGTTCCTGACCAATCACTAATTAAAGGGTTTTCATATTTCCAGCACTTTGCAGGAAAGGCTCTTTAACTAAGCTGACATTAGTCAAGCTGAAGTGATCAAGCCAAGCTGTCCTGGGCATGGCACTGGGCCAAGCCTGTCCCATGGAACCGCTGGTGCTGGCACGGTACCAACTGCTGCCAGGACAGTCCAACCACGAGGCCCTCCCTGTTGTGCTCTAAATCAGACAAAAGACTGAGGCTGGAGAGCTTGGAGGGCAGAAGAAGGTGGCAGGAAGCCTGAGGGGACAGTGGGGCTGGCCCAGCTGCAGGGGTGGCTCTCCAGGGTGATCCCAGAGCAGTTGTGCTGGCATGGCTGGAGAGTGCAGGATTCCTGCCCCCATCTGTCACTGGGCTCCAGTCAGCTGAGGATGATTGCTGTGGCAGCATCTTGATTTCCAGTGACAGGTCCTGTTTCTGGAGGCTGTGTCCTGACCCAGCAGTGAGACACTGGGTTACCAAGAACTCCTTTGTTTCTCCTGCTTTCACCTTTGTTCCTGATGTGCAGATCCCACACTGATGAGGGCTCAGCTGGATCAGGCTGGGGTTAATTTTGGTTCCATGGTCAGAGAGGTGTCCCAGGTGCCTGCTCCTAAAGGCTTGGAAGGGTTGAGGTGCCAGAGGAAAGTTCTTAGCTATGTTGTACCTGCCCTTTCTGTGGACTGCAGTTTTTTTTCCTGGATTTAGCTGAAATCTGTGTTGCTCTCTCAATAGGTTTGGCAGCAAAGAGGAATACATGTCCTTTATGAATCAGTTCCTGGAACATGAATGGACTAACATGCAGAGATTTCTCCTGGAGATTTCCAATCCCGAAACCATCTCAAACACAGCCGGCTTTGAGGGCTACATTGACCTGGGCCGAGAACTGTCCACGTTGCACTCACTACTCTGGGAAGTCATTTCCCAACTGGAGCAGGTATCCAGGGGATGACAGGGACAGCTTTGGGGGTGGGAAATGAGAGAGAAAATGTTGTTCATGTGATTTCCTGAAGAGACTGTCCAGCAATGGGCAAAGCCCACAGTTCTCTAGGAAGAAGCACAAGATGGTGGTGGTAATTCTCTCTCTTTTCTGCCCAGGGCACTGCCACCAAGCTGGGGCCTCTGCCCCGGATCCTGCGGGACGTCAACGCCGCTCTCAGTAACCCGGCCTGCGTGCAGGTGTCGGTCACAGCCGAGCACGCTGCCTCCACGCCCAGTGCTGGCAACAGCATCTCTGCAGGGCTGCAGAAAATGGTCATAGAGAATGACTTATCTGGGTAAGAGACCCAACGGGGCCTGCCAGGGACACTGGGAATAGTCATGCAGGGACAGGCAGGACAGCGTGCAGTGTGGAGTTGCCTGATGCACTCACCAGGCTCTCCCACTGCAGAACTGGTGCTGGATGTAGTTCAGCTCTGACTCTGGATAGAGCAGTGGGTGGTAGTGCCTGTCCGTGGCTCCATCCTGGGCCCCTTGAGAGCCAAAACTGGAGATGTGGTCTGGGAAATCAGGAACGTGATGGCTCTCGTCTCAGCTGTTGAGATGTGGCTGCAGAAGCAAAGTGTTCATCCTTTGAGGACTTGAAGGTCTGTTAGTGGTGACCTCGAGGTGATGGGTGGTGGTGTTAAGGGCTATGAGAGATATACAGGAGTGGCTTCGCCCATCTTTGTACAAAGTGTGCTGAATTCACTGAGATCCAAACCTGGATAGTTCTGGAACTATCCAAGCTGTAGAGGCCTTACAAGGAATTTCAGTCTCCTCTGTCCAGTTTTTATAAAACTGGGAGTTTTCACTGCTGAACAGTGATTCACAGACTTTTTGGCCTGATTAAGTAAGGAGTTTCATTCATGGGGAGGATGAGGCTTTTGCAGACCTGTAATGTTTCTGTTTGTGGAAAATGAAATGGAGCCCACACAAACGGAAAAGACTGTGCTAGTAAAATAGTTTGTAAATGGAAACTGCATAACATTTAACAGTTTAATTAGGAATGAAAGGCAGCAATGGCACTGGACTTCCTCTAATCAGAGCTTTCATCTCTAGTGCCTCCCAGCATGAGGTGCAATTATTTAAATCCAGTGCTGTGGAGGATCTCTGACAATATGCTTCCCCCCCAATACTTGCTTACAATGCACCATCTTTGATCAGCAGAATATTCACACGAAGCTACTGCAAAGCTCTTTCTTCCTATCCCAAAGAAATCAATATTGCATGAATGTGCATTGCAGCAAGAGTAGGGGGATAACCTTCAGCTTCCAGAGTTTTGCTCTGCTGTGTGAGCACTCACTGACCTGGGAGGCCTGGTGTGGACCCGGCCCCCACAGTGTTCTGTGCTGTCCAAATCCTGGCCAGTGTTCCTGCCGGAGCTTGCTGCCCAGGTACACAGCAGGGGCCACAGGGCTGGCATGGATACAGCCTTTGGGAGCAGGAAGGGTGACACACACTGATCCAGAGCAGAGCAGCCCCCAGGAGTGTGTCCCTGAGCCTCGTGACAGTGCAGTGCCCTGCGTGCACACACTGCCCTCACTCACCTGCCCTCACCTGCCCGTTCCCAGGCCAGCCCAGGGCTCCACAGCACCCTCCCCACTCCTCACACTGTCCTCAGCTGGGCCAGCCCTGGCCCTGTCCCCATCCCTGTTCCACACAGCTGCGCCACCCTGATTTCTGAGTGATTTCGTTTTCCTGCTCCGGTGCAGCATTCACAACTCTTCTTTTTTGTTTTGTTTTCCTCTCCTCTTCTTACGCACTGACTTCCCCGCAGTCTGATAGATTTCACACGGTTACCATCTCCAACCCCTGAAAACAAGGACTTGTTTTTTGTCACAAGGTCTGCTGGGGCCCAGCCCTCGCCTGCCCGAAGCTCCAGTTACTCAGAGGCCAATGAGCCCGACGTGCAGATGTCTAATGGCAGCAAGAGTTTGTCCATGGTGGACTTGCAGGACAATCGGCTCTTGGACAGTGGGGCCAACGCGCCCGGCACAGCCGACTCCCTCAATGACAGTCAGTCGTCCCTGGGGCAGTTGCAGGGCGTATGGACCACACGGACTCAGCAGAACAGCGTGACGGGCATGGCCACCGTGCGCCGGGTGGGCCAGACCCCCACCACGCCGAGCGGCGAGAGCGCGCCCGGCCGGCCGCAGCTGCTGGCGCCGCTGTCCTTCCAGAACCCCGTGTACCAGATGGCCGCCGGGCTGCCGCTGTCCCCGCGCGGCCTGGGCGACTCCGGCTCCGAGTGCCACAGCTCGCTCAGCTCCCACAGCAACAGCGAGGAGCTGACGGCCAACAAGCACGGCTTCGCCGGCCCCGCCGCCGGCGAGGACTTCTCGCGCCGGCCCGGGGAGCTGGCCCGGCGGCAGCTGTCGCTGACCGAGAAGGGCGGCCAGCCCACGATGCCGCGGCAGAACAGCGCGGGGCCGCAGCGGCGCATCGACCAGCCGCCCCCGCCGCCCCCGCCCGTCACCCGCGGCCGCACGCCGCCCTCCCTGCTCAACACGGTGCAGTACCAGCGACCCTCCAGCGGCAGCATGATGTCCTCATCGCCCGACTGGCCCGGCAGCGGGGCGCGGCTCCGGCAGCAGTCCTCCTCCTCCAAGGGTGACAGCCCCGAGATGAAGCAGCGCACGATGCACAAACAGGTGAGTTCGGGGCTGTCCGGGCCCTGGCACTGATGGGGCCAGGTGGGGTTAGCCCGTGGAGATTGCTGCCGTGGGAGGGGATGTGGCTCTGAGCTGCCACATCAGTGGCAGCCCTACAGTGGCATCGCATGTGGGGACGTAACTCGGTTCTGGCACCTCTGGCCTGAGACAGAGGCCCTCCAGGGACAGGAGCACAGAGCAATGTCCACTCCCGGTGTCCCTCCGTCACGTGGCACCCTGGAGCGTGACGGCGGTAGGTGGCAGAGGCTCGAGGGCAATGGCAGCCACGCCACTGTCCTGTGCTACCATCTTGTCACTGCTTTGCCTCTCCATGCCCAGGCTCTCATCCCATGCCATAGTCAATCCCGTGCCATCTCCCAGGCTTGGAGCAGACCCTGATCTCCTGTCACTAAGAGCCTCCCTGCTGCTGCTCCCGTCCCAGCAGGGCCATGGCACTCCTGGACATTCCTGTTTTCTCTGTGACACCCTCCGTAGGAGCAGGGAGGAAGGAAGAAGCCGAGAGCGACATTCCTGCTGTGCAGAGCTCTGTCCCAGTCCCACACCACGTGCTGGGCTGCACAGAATTCCACTGTCTGTGGAGGTAAAATGGAAGGCAGTAGGTCACAGGCCTAGGGTGTTCTGGTTGTCCTGGCATGGACAAATGGTTTTTATAGTGCTCATTTATTCGCTCTACATTTCAAAACCAGCCCTACAGAACATTGTCACAGTAAGACCTCTGTGCCTAAAGGAAGAGTTGTAAAAGAAAAGCAAACACAGAGACTGGACAAGAAACAAGAGCCCACTGCACCCAGACCCTGACTTAGCTCAGGGCCTTCTCCCCACTCAGTGTTGCTGTGTCTGCCTCTCCCACACAGGGCAGCTGTGGAGCCTGGTCAGTGCTGCCCACAGAAGGTTGTCCATGCTCCCATCCAGGGCTGCTCCGTGATTCCGGTATCGATCCGTAAGCGCTGGCATTGGCAGCAGCCTTTGTGTAACAGAATCAGTACTCGTTAGGGACAGAGGGCACAGAGCTGCAAGGAGCAGAGGCCTGGTTGTAGCAGCTTTTCTTCCAGAAAGACAAGGATTCTCCAGGTGGCCATCAGAAATCCCTGGCCAGGTTCTCTTCGCAGAAGATTCCTCCACCCACCCCTGTGGTCCTCTTGAAGTTTCTCTTCAGACCTGAAGTCTCAGAATGCCTCTCCTATCCTCACTCTGCATGTTTTATTTGCATGTTGGCAGCATGAGGATGTGTAGCAAGCAATGCTCACGAGCCAAGACTGATGCTTCGGATTCGTAATTCTGGAGGCAGAAGACCAGACTGGAAGATGGCATGGGAAAGCCCCTGACCCCAGTCAGGAAATTAAACCAGTCCCCACTCCTTCTGACACAGAACCTCCTGTTCTGCTGCCTGACAGTGACTGGGTTTCTCCATCCAGAGGTTGGAATGAAGGAGAAGGTCTCTGACATTTCTGATTTGTTAACTTGAATTCCCAAGTCATGAACTTGAATGACCAAGTCATGCAGATCCCATGTGTTCATCTGTTTACTGCAGCTTACTGCAGCAGACAGGATGGAGGGGAAATAGCTGAAGAGTGACTTCCTTGTAATATGGTTGGAAAATATTTAGGCAGTGCTGCTGGCAGTCCCTGCCCAGACCAGGACTGGAAGCCAGCAGATGTGACTGTAGCTCACTGACCATGGAACATCACTGCTAGTGAGTGATGCTGAGCATTTAGACCTCTTCAGCATCAGTAGTGGAGCCTTGGCTGAAAAGAAATTCTTCTTCTCCAAGAAGGCATCTGCATGGTCATAAAGCAGCATTTCAGTTTTCACATTTTGTTTTATGGAATCCATGGAAGCAAAGATGGCTCATAACAAGATGAAGACTTGAGAGAACTCTGCTCATGGAGTGAATAAACCGCATCCAGCCACTCTGCTCACCTGCAGCTCAGTGCCTTCACAGGCCGTGTCCTTGTGAGGTGACGGGATCTGCTCAGACACCGGGGCCATGACTTGGAGCAGACTCCAGTGCTTGACCCAAAACAGTGTCCAGCTGCAGAACAGGAGTTGTTCCTGCTCCAGCCCCAGCTGCTCTGGTAGCTCAGGTGGCTCATTGCTCTCTGAGCAGCATGGGAGAGGGTCTGCTTAGAAGGAAACCCTCTCTCTCCAGCTTCATGACCATTTGTGTTACAGGTTTTTCTTTTGTCATGGTTGTATCATTGTTTCATTGTAGGCCCCTTCTCCTGTGAACCCCAATGCCCTGGACCGCACTGCTGCTTGGCTTTTGAATATGAACATGCAGTTTTTAGAAGATGAAAGCATTGACCCAGATTCCAAGCACAGGGATAAGCTCAGGAATAAGGACGAGCTCAGCCAAGCAGAAAAGGTAAAACCTGATTGGGTTGAAACAAGTTTCTGAATAGAGAGAGGATTTCTTTGACTGTCATTCTCTGAGCACCCTGGGGAGAAGGTGGGATGTGTGCAAGTCCCTGCCCAGGAGAGAGGGGGCCAGGTTGCTCCCTGTCCTACTCGGCCTCACAGGGAACTTATGGGGAATGTTTGGGAGGTTTTCACACACTCAGTGACTGGAATCACCTTCTAATGAAAGCAAGTAAGAAAGACAGGAGCCAGGAATCAAGTGCTGAGGCTGCCCTGAAACAAACTCTGCAGCCAGCCAGTGCCTCTTACTCTCCCCATTCCAACTCACCCAGCTGCTGGGAAGAAAGCTTTAAAAGTGGATTAAACACACCTGTAACAGAGATGGGGTAAGGCACAGGCAGACTCGTTCCTCACAACAGGGGCGTGGAGCAGGAAGCAGCTTCCATGTCAAAAAGCTGTTCACAGACCTAAAAATTAAGTCTAAATTTTGGTCTCAGAGACAGCACTGGTGCCTGGGGTGACTTTGTGGCACTTCCACAAGCTTATGGCAGTGTCACACAGATCAGGGCCTGGCTAGTCAGGGGTGTGCCAGGAAGCCATGTGCAGAGTATTCAGTCTCAGCCCCTGGGCCCACAGAGGCCCTGTGCCTCTGAAGCAGAAGGGTGCTGCTCCCTTCCCCTCCTTCCTGAGCGAGTCTAGAATGGGAGAAGCTGGGAAGAGACAAAGTAGGCCTGGCTAGGATGAAAAAGAAGGATAAAAATGAGGATGCAGCAGTCAGAAGCTGGGAAAATCCCTTCTTTGCTGATTGCTGCTTCTGCAAGGTTCTTTCCCAGCAGCCTGGCTCTGCCAGGACTGTGACATTTGAGCATCAGTAGCATTTGAGATGTTTCCCCATGTGTTTCTCTTCTGTCACACCAGCAGTGCAGACATCACCCTTCCCTAAGCCCCTGACCTGTTTCCCAGCACAGACGTGTTTCTGGTTTTGTTCCAGTAGCCTTCCTGTGCTCGTTCTGCTGTGCTGTGTCATTTGGGGACTGTCACCTCTTAAACCCAAGGAAAATGCTGAGGGCAGGTGCTGTAGGAGCCAGGAGGTACAAGGCAGCAGCTCCCAGCTGCCCCAGAAAGATCAGGGCAGTTCTGTGGGTTCAGCCCATCCTGACTGGGTGCAGGGCAGGCAGTGGTGGGGCTGCAAACTCGAAGGCACTGCAACACCCCAGTGCCTGCCCCAAGCCCAGTGGAGCCCAGGCCCAGGCTGTCTCATTGCCATGCAGCATCTTTCCTTACTCTGCTGTCCCATCAGTCACTGACATTCAAGATCACCATTAGCATAACCTCTCTCCCCATTACTGTAAGACCTGACTGGTAACTGAGAATGAGACAAGTGTTCTAGAGACAGGAGCGACTCCTTCGGGCTCTGAGGCCTCTCCTGCTCTCCTCTGAGCTCACTTACGCTGCTCCTATTTTAAGGCTAGGGTAGGTATTTAATCTTTCCTGTTCAAGCACCTCCCTGCTGTCTGACTTTAGTGCTTCTGTGCAGCTGCACGGGCTGTTCCCTCATTGCTTCAGGTTCCATGTGCAAACCGTGTCGTTCCTGTGCTGCAGTAACAGCTTTGCTAAAGGAAAACTGCCTTGCTCCAGAACTTCGGCAGTTCAGGAGACCATCAGCTTCCTAAGTTCTCAATCCTTGGGAGCTGCAGTTATTTTTGGTGTGAGTAGAATGCTGCCAGTCCCCAGCAGCAGCCTGGCTGGCCTCCCCTCTGCCTAGAGCTGGTCTGGGGTGACACAGTCCAGAAGGACTCTCAGACCTGGGACATGACCCAGCCCATCATGGCAGTGTCTACCCAGGTATGATGGCCAAAGGGGAACGGCCAAGTCAAGACACAACAGAGTGTACTTCTCTCAGTTCATTAATAACACTTGTAGCTTTAACAGCCTTCATGACTCAGATGGAAGCCTTTTTCCCCTGACTCTTGAAAAGCAGCTTGCCACATTATCAGCTGCATGTTAATTATTCTGAAGTTATTCCAGTTGAGATGCCTTTTTAAAAGACTATGTCCAAATATATTTTTTTGAGATTAAAGCAGTTTTCTTGTGCACACACTTACTGGATTTTCCTTTAGCAAAGCAAGATTACTGAATGCTGTGCTGCCACAATAGCTGAACCCAGTTTTACCAAGTTCAAAAGCTCCTAATTTTTTTAACTGCTTTATGTGATTCTGCTGCTGATTTATAGCTTCACCCAAATGAACGGTACAACTGTGGGGTCTTGGCTTCATGCAGCAGCTCTTCTTGGACTGAACCCTGGTTTGAGATCTGAGTTAAATGCTGGGCCCTGAAAGGCAGGAGTGCTCTGTGCCCTGCTCAGCCAGCACAGTGCCCTTGGCTCAATAAGGGTGATGAGACAGCAGTGTCCTGCATTTGTCACTGCCCCTCGTGCTTGGTGCCCAGCCTGCCCAAACCTCCCGTTTATTGCTGCAGACTGAAGAGCTCCTGCGTGAACCCCAAACCCACGGCTGCAGCCTCTCCTGCCTGTGCGAGCCCCGCGCTGGCAGCGTGAGAAGCTGCCCGCCGCCTTTGCCATGGGCCTCTCTAACCTGCATTTCCCCTGTGAAATGCCAGACTCTGCTAACAGCCCGCTCTCTGCACTGCCAGCGACCTGCCCGCCCCGCGGACCCGGCATCGCTCCTGGAGAAGACGGAAGAGGAGGTGTCGGCGAGCGGGGTTGTCTGAAACGGGTTTGCAGCTATAGTCTGATACGAGGAGAGGGGCCTGAGCGGGTTTGGGGGAAACCCTGGCAAGGGCAAACCCTACGAGGTAACGTGCCACATGTGTTTTCTCCTCCTGTGTCTGTCCCTGCACGCTCAGTACCAGCAGGACCTGGTGGTGCTGCAGGACAAGCTCCGCATCTCCAACAAGAAGCTGGAGGAATATGAGACGCGGTTCAAATGCCAGGAGGAGACCACGCAGAAGCTGGTGCTGGAGTACCAGGCCAGGCTGGAGGAGAGCGAGGAGCGGCTCCGGAGGCAGCAGGAGGATAAGGAGATCCAGATGAAGGGCATCATCAGCAGGTACAGGGAAATGGGAGTGCTGGGGATGGCAGTAAGGCAGGGCAGCCTGGCTGGCATTAGAGTTCATCCCTTCTGAGGACAATCAGGATTCTTTGGAGGTGTAGGCAGGTTTCACATATGGGTTTTCCCCTCAGTGTTACCTGAGACAAGGAAAACCCCAATGTTTTCCTGATGCACAAGGGCAGAACTTCAGGAGGGGAGAGCCTGGAGTCTCTGGCAGGCTTGTTCTGTTCATATAGCTATGGATCTCATCACCATCCCTTATCTGTAACTCTAAATCCCTTTCTCCCACCCAGTGGGGAGTGGTGTTTTACATTTGTCCTGGACTGTTTCAGTGCAGCTGGTTTTACCTTTACCTGAGCCAAGCCCACATAGTGCTTTCAGTCAGCTCTCACCACTGGGTTAGCCTTCACTGTGCTGTCACTTCAGCTTTGGGGCACTTTGCTAGAAAGAGCTCTAGGGAAGAGTAAAAGCCAAGAAAAAAAGCTTGATTTGTGGGTAAGAGGAGGCAGAGTGTGAGGGTAATACCTGGGCTTAGCAGAGCCCAGCCAATGTAATTTTTTCTTGTGTGCTCGGCTCCCAGACTGATGTCGGTTGAGGAGGAGTTAAAGAAGGACCACGCTGAAATGCAGGCTGCTGTGGATTCCAAGCAGAAGATTATTGATGCACAGGTGAGTGCCAGAGGCTGCTGCAGTTTTCAGGGTGGGTTTGCCAACACACAGTCCCCCCCTGCAGCAGTGCCAGCCCACAGTGAGACCATGTGGGTGAGTCAGCACCAAGCTGCAGGCAGAGACAGGGCAGCTGCAGCAGGACACAGTGACTGTCACAGCTGTGTGCAGCTTTGGAGTGTGGCACAAGAGGCCATGGGGTGGCAGTTTGGGGAGGGATTGTGCCCACAACTCAGTCAGTTAAAGGATGACATCCCCCGGAGCATTGCTTGGTGCTTCATGTCCCAGTAATGCCTGGATCATCAGAACAGGACCTGGACACAAGAAACACACAGCCTGCCCATGTTTTTTCAGCCTTTAGGCTGTGATTTGCAGGATCAGGAAGCTCAGTTACTGCAGTCAGTTACAGTGGAAGAGGAGCATCACGTGATGGATGTGAAACACTGTGCTTGGAAAAGAGAATATGAAAATACAGCCCATAATCTTTTAGTTTGTCTAACAGAGACCACCATGTCCTCAGCAACCAGGCCTCCCTACAGCTTGTGGCTTAGAAGTGATAGTATATTCTAGCCTTACACTTAACAACCCTATTGATCACTTGTGAGTCACTACTCAGGACTAGTTCACTGTATAGCTAATTAAAAATGAGACAGTAGTAACTTTGTAAAAAAAAACCCAGCTTTTCTGGGAAGCAGTTTGTTCAAAACTGCTAAATCATCCATCCTGTTCTGTTCCACACTCCAGCTGAGCCAAGCAGACCCAGGGTGTCCCTAAGGTGTCAGTGGTGGTACCTGCAGCCTCCCAGCAGCTCTGGGACCTTCTCCTGTCCCCTGCACCTTGTGGGGTACATGTGAGGTTTCTGACCATGCCCCTGCACACTCTCTGTTGTTCTCTTTTGGTCACCTCAGGCTGTACATGTGTTGGATGTGTTCATACATGGACTTTCAGAGTTACACACAAGCAGCTGCTGTGTCTCTGACCTGGTTCTGTTCCTCTGCTCGTGGCAGTCACAGGAAGATGACATTTGTTCAGTGTCACAGAGAACAGGAGTGGTAGACTCAGGCTGCAACATGGAAGCTCTTGCTCCCATCCTTACAATGCTGTAATCAGTGAGAGCTGCCATCAAAGACAGCCTGGGAGGCTACAAGTCATTTAAACTATTAATTTACACTAATTAAATACTGACAGGAATAACTATCTTGGGAGAGTTTGGGTTTAGAAATGGAAGCCTACCATCTTTTGTAACAGCTGATTTAGAACAAACAGTACAGTGTGTAACTGAATAATTAGAGCAACTGTGTTACCTCCATTTTCACCAGGATACTAAAATAAATGTAGCTCACATCACACAGGCAGGGGATATTTGTAGCCCTGTGGATTTCAAAAAGTGCTGTGTAGCACTTAAAAACCCCCCACCTGAGAATGCCAAAGAGAAGGGTCCCGGTCCAGAAGGCCTCTGGGTCACTGTCCTGGGCTGACATCCTGGAGGGACAGGGCTCGTGCCTTTGCACTGACCGTGCCCTCTGCCCGTTTGCTTGCAGGAGAAACGCATCGCTTCCCTGGATGCTGCCAACGCACGGCTAATGAGTGCCCTTACTCAGCTGAAAGAGAGGTACAGCATGCAGACACGTAATGGGATCTCCCCCACAAACCCAACTAAATTGCAGATTACAGAGAATGGAGAATTCAGAAACAGCAGTAATTGTTAACGCGCGGAGGGCGCTGCCGCAGGAGAGGCCTGGCCGGAGGGACCGTGCGCAGCAGGCGTGAGCCGCGGCTTCAGAGAACGGCTGCTCCCCGAGCACAGCTCCTTACTGCGGACGGCGCCGACTGACCCTGCTGGGACATGTCCTGCCAGCACTTTGAGGGACGGGAGTGTCGAGTGTGAGATGAGTGGCATAAGGAAATAACATATATTTGAGAATCGCTGTCACTGTTGGATTTGAGTCAGTGTTTAATGTTTAAACAAAAGTAACCTTTTCCTTCTAAACTGCCCAAAGGATATGCCTCACCCCTCCCAGCAAGGAGTAACGTCCTTGTCAGTGCAGTAAGCGAAATAAAGGGAGCTGGGCAGAGCCTGCAGCAGGCAGGGGCCCAGTAAGTCCAGTTCAAGTGTGCTGCTGGATGTAGCGTCTGAGGGACGGCAGCAAAGCCTGGCCCGCTCCTCCTGTGACTCCCCCTGGAGCACAGCCCTCCCAGAGTGAGCCCCAGCCGAGCCCAGCATCCTTCCTGGGGGCTTTCGTGAGGCCACTGACTTTTACAGCATCCACAGGGCATTTATGCAGCTAATCAGTGTTTAATTAACTCTGCCCATACAGAGAGCACAGTGCAGATGGAAGGTCAGGGCAGTGTGGTGGCCAAAGGCGTGCTGTGTGGGGAGCCCCGGTGGCAGGGGGACAGGACTGGTGCTGCTGGGGGTCCCTGGGCAGCCCAGGGGCACAGAGCAAGGCCAAGGCTCTGGCACAGGAGTGGAGGGAGGAGCTGGTACCTGGTGAATGGCAGCTCGATTCCTCTGGACAGCTTCTGCTCTCTCACAAATAAAGGGGAAGAGTTCTGTAAGCAATAGCCCCAGGCACTGTCCCACGCACACTTCCTGCCACAGAATAAAGTGAATGTTGCCTGAGCTTGGTCCCTGAGCTGTGATTGAGGGACAGGGGCTGGATTTGCTGGAGCCCGTTGCGGTAGAGGGGGAGTGAGGGGGCTACGTGGAGTGGCAGCTTCCTGCTTGATCAAGGGTTCATTGTGGGGATGGAATGCTCTGTGCTGAGAGTTTTACTATTTCTGGGGAGAAAAACAGACAAAGAAACAAGAAAAAGCCCTGAAGAACCATGAAGATCGGTAATTGTATTTCTTTTCTTTCACAGTATGCATTAGAAAAAAAAAGATCCCATTTTCTGGAATACTGTCCTCTTTAAATTGAGAATGAGCACTGCATGGAAATTAACCGGCTTGAAGAATGTAAAACATGGTCATAAGGGAGTAACCACCAAGAACAGCAGCCACCAGCGAAAGGCCCCTTGTCAGGAGCACTGTGCAGGCATAAGCCAGGATTAGACTTTCCCAGCGCCGAACGCGTTGTGCTCAGCGGAGGGGGCGCCCCTTCACGGGGGTTGTGCCGCTGACCTGCCACGCTGTGCTTGTGGGTTCGTGGTTCTTGCAGTTAGTCCTTCACAAGTCCCACTCTCAGAGCAGGTCCCTCGTACCGAGAGCCAGAGGTTTCTCTGAGATACGGATGACAGTGTACAGTGTACAGGACATCTGCCTATGCTCCCTCTAAAGGTTAACACACTGCTCAACGCCTGTCCTAGCTCCTCCTGCCATGTGTAAATGTACAGCCCAAGGGACTAGGACGTTCCCTGAGCTCTGCTCTGCTTAGGTACCGTCTCCAGCCTCACACTTCCCAGGCTGCCTGAGCAGGACACTTTGCCAGTAAGCTCTGCATTGCCGTGCTGCCCCACAGCCATGAGGCTCCTTAACAGCATTCTTCCTCATGCAATCATTTGCAAAATTAAAGATGCTCTTTTTTCCTACACGTTTTTCTGGTCCCTGGAAGCCCTGGGCCAAGCCCAGGAGGAGCGAACGTGTTGCACTGAGGTCTCCACACCCCGCCAACACCTGCCAAGGGGTGCAGCACACAGCAGACCCCAAACGGAGCTCCTCAGAGCAATGTCATAACTCAGTACTTATGGCAAGTACAGTCACCTTTGAATTTTGGAGACTAGCACAGATGGCTTTGAAGAACCTCACAAATCTGACAAGGTTACAACTGGAGAAAGACCCAGACAGGTTAGGAATATACAGGGTACTGTGAACCGTTGGGTACGTAGATTTACACCTGCCACTGTCTCAGAGTCAAATACATAAGAACCCTGCAAAAAAGACTATTTTAAATGCTTTTGCCCTAAGATGCCTGTTTAGAGCTGATTGTTTTGAATTCTAAGTATTTGTGCTGCAAGAGACTGGAGTTTTTCAAGACAGAAGTGACATAGAGGAATGGAAACACTAACAGGGTACGGGGCGGGCGCCCCACCAGCAACGTTTCCATTCATACATGGAAGTAATTTTGGGATGCAGTCAGTGCTCTCCATAAGAGCTGGAAAAAGAAACACCCACAAACCAATTGTTTAGTGCTGAAGCTAAGCACAGTACATCTTAATCTTCTTCTCAACCACAAGCCAAGGCACTGCTCCCCACCCCACCCCAATCTGTCACAAACTCCTGGTTACCCTCAAACTTGCAAATTACTGAACACATTGTTCTGCTGAAATAGCAGGAATGCTTAAATCCTTCCACAGCCAGTTATTAAAGTCTTAAAAGTTCCAGTGCCAACACCTTCTGGAATTGATGCTTAGTTTCCCAAGCCAGTACAAAAAGAAATTTAAATCAGGATGAAGTCTCATTACAGTAGAGATTCCCCCCTGTTTTTCCCTGTTTCCTTTCCCTGCAACTGTCAACAACTGGACCTAACCGTGACCCTCCCCTAAAAAGGTTTGGGGGCAGGTGTTCAGGTCCAGGCTCACTTCTGTTCCTTCAGTTTGTGTTTCTGTTATTTATAAGCTGTACATTTGTGTGTGTGTGAGTGCAGGAGCCCCGCGCGTTCCCTGCCGTGGCCTCGGAGCTGGTCCCTGGCATAGCAATAGCTGGATCCCGAGAGGTGCTGCAGCACCAGAGCAGAGCACCACTGTCCCCACGGTTTTGTGATCAGCTCCATTTCCTTCCTGGTTCTTGCGCTTTCTACAGTAAGAGGCTGTTCTAGTGCAAACTCGTCAAAGTGTAAACAAAGCAAAAACACTCCAATTTTTATCTTAATACAAGTCTTAATATTTTTTTGTAAATGTTCTCAGTGTTTACTGTACCGTATCTATCTCACTAACAGTTGTATATAGTAACTTACTTCTGGTGCTGCTTATTTGGTCGGGATTTGGCTGTATCTCACTGCTGTGTTGGAGAGGTGGGTTCAGGCTGCCAAATCTGGACCCAGACCCACGTTCTGATTCCAGCCTCCCCCCTTGGGGATCTGAGGGAAGGGAGCAAAGCCACGGATCCAGATTTGTGGTGGGCCCACCTCAAAGATTCTGTTTTTAGAGTTTTGATTTGGGGTTTTGTTAAACTGTAGTGAATGCTCCTGAAAAAATGAGCGGTTTTGTGTGAAGGGGGATGAAACAGACTGACCCGTATCCCGAGGTCTCTGCAGACTGTAAGTATCATCATTTTGGACAGGGATTATGGCTTCAGTGCCAAAAGATGGGAGGGACCCCAGTCCTTCCCCATGCCAACTAATACTACAGTGTAGTCACCAGCCCCTTTTGCACCAGTTTAAACAAATCCTGCTGCCATCCAAAGAGTCTGGTGTCACTTTGCATTGTCATTTGAGTCTGGTTGGTTTTGTTTTCTGCTTTTGCAGCTGTAAAGCACTGATTGCACTGTGAGAACACATGGAACCCTCTGGTCTGGGAGCCAGTCCCAGAGTTGCTGCAAGGTTGCAGGACGCAGGTTCTGCTACTATGAGTATTCCTAAAGGGCAAAGGGACTTGCTGGACCTCAGTGAGGTGTCACAGGCTCTCCTAGGAAAGCAATCAGCAAGGAATCAATCATTCCCAAAGTTTAGACAGCTCATAGGCTTTTTCCCGTTCCTAGTGTCCACACCCAGATGCAATAGAAAATGTGCTGTCTGTTCTGTGATGGACAAAGAGAGGATTTTCAGTCACAGATAGCAGATGCATTGATGTGGCTGTGGCCCAGGGGTCTGATCTGAAAGGGGCTCATTTCCCCAGTGATCCCAGGGCAGGGGGAGCAGCCCTGGGGCGAGCCCTTTCTAACAGCAGCCTGTGACCAGTGGGTCCAGCAGCTCTACCACAGCCCCTGCCCTGTCCTTCACACAGCTCTGCCTGGACAATGCAAAACTGAAGTCCCCAGGGAACACCTGTGACACTGTCCCTAAGTGGACTCTCTGTCCTTCCCACCTGCAGTGACTGCTGGGGTTGCCTCCTCCCAAAGGTTTGCATTCAAAGCAATCCAGGCCTCCAGGCTGGCCAGGACTGGGGCCCGGTGTGGGGCAGAGCCTCATGGCCACCAGGAGCTCCTTTCAGCAGCCGCAGGAAGGGACACTCCCTGCCCAACCCCAGCTGGTCTCTGAGCCTCAGGGCCGTTTCAGAGGAGACTGCTCAGCCAGGAGGCTGAGACAGTGGCACCTGCCCTGCTCTGACCCCTGCTGCCTTTTCCTTCTCCCTTGGGGAAAATCACCCGTGGGGGAGCGGGAGGAAAACAGCATCATGAGAACATGCAGCCCATGGGCTTTCCAAACCAAATCCAATCCTGAGGGCGTTGCACAACATCCAGAAACAACCATGCTTCTGAAAAGGGTGTCACATTCAAGCATTGACTTTCACAGATCACCTGAGCTGTGACACTGCTGTAAATGCCATGTGGTTCTGCATCAGCTACCAGTACCCCAGAGTGCAGCCTCCATGTTCACATATTCCTTTATCATACATCACTGTGTCTTAAGATATACCTCTCTCTGTATATCTGCTTAGGCTGATACTTGTTCCTGATAAGCAGTCGCTATGTTTTATATCCTCTTATAAAGAAAAACAAATCTTTTTTTGTAAGTATGTTTAAAAAACAAAAAAGCAAAGTGGAAGTGTTTGCTGAATCTCCTTCAGCTCCTTTTAAACTATGTAATAATGTACAGAGAAAGTTGTTGGTGTTCAAAGAAATGATGTGGCTGTGCAATTTATGTACATTTGCAATTAGAAATATTAAAGATTTATTTAGATATTTTACCTAAGTGCTTCAGCACCTCTACTCAGTCATTTCCAGCTTTTAGAGCATCCTGGCACGTGCCACATGCACATACAAACCTGTCTTATCTGCCTCCCCAAAGAGATCATTGAAATTTGCTCCCAGTAGTATTTTAGTCCTGACCTGGCTCCACCACCTTCCCTTCTCATACTCGGGGAGTCTGACAGCCAGGCCTGCTCCTACCCCCACCAGGCCTTACAAACCACCCTTCTGCCTCCACTAAACGTGGCAGAAAAATTGGAGGAAAGTAATTAAAACCCTGGGTAGCATCAGCACCTCTGCCTCATTAACATAATCATAATTAGCTCCTCCGGGAGAGGTGGAAGACAGGCTGGCTGCATCGAAATGAGTCGGGACGTGGAGAGCACCTGTGGCTATTCCTGTGCTCAGCGGCGCTGGAGCCGGGCTGGGCACTGCGCTCCGCTCCTCCTGTTCCTGTCAGGAACCGGCACCTGCCCAGGGAGGGAAGGCAAAACCCACCCAGGCCAAATTCCTCTCTCAGGGCTCTGCCATCCCCCTCAACACTGTTGATTTTGAAGGCTGAGAGAAAGGAAAATGCAGCCCTGGAAACACAGAGCACCTCCGAAAACGCTGCAAGGAGGGATTAGTCAAAACCACCTTGACTTGAATATAACCTCCTTAGCGGCTGTTCGGCTCCACCAGAGCACAGCTGAATTCTCAGCCGAAAGCACCCAGGACGTCTCTGTGCACTTGACAGCTCTCGGCATCTGCGGCTCCGCAGCCCGGCTGCAGCCGCTCCCAGGGGGCCCTGGCAGACGGGCAGGGCTGGGAGAAGTGAGACTCGGAATTGCAGATCAGCAGCCAGAACAGCCACGGGAATACGGGCTGGGAGGCTGGGGAGCGCAGATGTGTTTGCTTGAGGTTTTTAATCTGGAGAGCAATTTTAAGCACAAGACTCATCAGCAATAATGATGTTGCAGTAATTGCGCCCTTACAAGTACAGGGTTTGCTCTGAGCTCAGTGAGTGAGAGTCACTGGCCTGTGAGCTGCTCCTGGTGCCAGGCAGCACCACCTCCAGCACAGCCCGGGAAGCGCCTCAGGCAAGGCTGAGGTGGTGCAGCCATGGCCCCACTCCATTGTCCCGGCAAAGCCCGGCAGCAACTGGCAGCTGGGAGATGTCAGAGCTGGGCATCTTCAAAACGGGCAAATGCAAGGATCCTGCCCACCACAACTGAGGACAAAGCAGCAGCCAGAACAGTGGCCACTGACAACTGAGGAAGTGACAGCATTAAGCCAATACTTGCCAAGCTGGGGCCTTAAGAGCACAGAAGAGCCTGTTTGTTTTTTCAGTGGGAGGAAGGCAGGGAGGTGCAGAGATGAGGCTCATACCTAGGGAGGGAAGGGACAGCAACAGCTTGTGTCGGCTCCTCCAATAACAGTCCCTAATCTGCTCCTGACAAGCATCTTTCCCTCACAGCTTCCCAAGCCCTTCACAAGCAGTCAGCTCCCACTCCACTGCAGTGGGTGAACGTCAGCATCCTTATTTTTACAACAGGGACGTGCAGTAGGAGCACGACTTTCCCAAGGCCTCTCAAAAGCTACAAAAGCCGAACAGCTGATTTTCCTTCCGCCCCCACCACCTTCTGCATGCAGCCATCCCACGCCCGGCAGCCCAGGCTCCTGAGCAAACATCCTCTGGAGAAGTAACTCAAAGCCAGGCAGTAAACAAACCTCCAAAGCCTTGGCCCCAGAGACGGGAGCGCAGCCGCTCCCTGCCAGAGAGTCAATAACGACAGGCGAGCAGAAAGGAAGGAGCTGGAAGAACAAGAGTCATTAGTGGAAACTTGTTGTTTGTGCTAATTAGATCATTATCTGGAAACTGCTATTGATGTTGCTATTTTAGCTCCTGCTGCTGTTCACAACTTTATTTTATCCCTGTCTATTGACTGCCCACTCTCGTCTACATCCTGCAGCAAGGGCTGGTGGTGCTGCCCACAGCCAGGCCAGGATGGAGACAGTTTGTGTCCCGTGCCAGGCAGCACCTCCTTCCCCACCGTCACCTCAGCACCTGCAGTGTTCTGAGACACTCAGGAAAAATGTTTTCCAGCTTGTTACAACGTGCCCTGTGCTATTATTGATCTTAGACAGACAGTGGATCCTGTTACTTGGCTATTAAGTAAGGTGAGAGGAAGAGAGAGAAGGACTCGTGTAGGATTTCTGCTATTTCCCACCTGACAGCCAGCACAGCCCCTCAACACATAAATAATAGTGATGCAGGCCCCCTACATGATCAGATTTCCCCACTGGTGGTATGAGCCATAACTGAATAACCTCAACCATTTGATTTTTGTGCTACATCATCAAGGAGCGAAGCCTGAATAACAGAGCTCCCAAGCTGATTGACTTTGATTTATTACAATCACTAACTACTCTTCCTCCTAAAAGCCACGGTCCCTCCTCATCCCCTGTGAGCAGAGCTGTGTGCCAGGGGACCTGGGCTGATGGGAGGACAAACATGAGGCACAAGACTCAGCAAACCACAAATCAGGGAGCTGGGTTTGCCTCCAAAACTCGCATTCTCCCTTTCTCCTGCTTGTTCACCAGTGTATCTGAACGGGACCTGCAGAAGGGCTTTTGTATTTCCAGTGATGAGGCAAAGGAAGAGGGAAAATCGCATCACATCACCATAACAGGCTTTCAATTTTGTCTTTTACTGCAATTTCATACCACTTTCACACTACACCTGCAGTAAATTCAGCAATGACACAAGTGAACTTAATTTTGCCATCAGAACTGCAAAAAACATCCGTCTCCCGCAGAGGCCGTTGAGGCAGAGGGCAGGGACAGGGTGTGGGGACACTGCCCCCTTCCCGGGCCACTCCTGAGCGCACGGATGTGCCACATGCTCCCAGGCACTCAGGTTGGTGACAACAGGCAGGCAGAGCACTGTCCCTAACACTTGCTGCATCTGGGACAGCGGTGAGGAACGGGAATACCGGGAAACGTCAGCAGCTGGCCGAGGTGTGAAGCCAGGCTGCCTTCGGCCATCCCGCCGGCGCTCCCTCGCTGAGCTCTGCTTAACACACTGCCACACGCCCCCCGCTGCACTGCGAATAGAAACGCGCTCGAATAAATCACCTCTAAGTTAAAAGCAGCCATTAGCTATTAGCAAACACCGCAGGCCTGTGGGCCAGGGTAATTCAATGTGATATGCTTGGGCATGCAAGGTAATAGGTTCCAGCTGAATACCATGTGATACAATCTCTTCAATGGGAGGTTAAATGAGGCTGAGACAGAGACCAGATAGATTTATCTGGGTAGCGCTGATGATTTTTTGTGTGTGTGCTTAAGGTGAAGTGAAGGTAAGTAAGGCAGAAATAATCTGAGAGAAAAGCACGAGCTGGGCTGCGTGCAGGGGAAGGGATAGCGGGAGGCTCGGGACCTCATCCTGCTGGAACAAACCAAGCGAGCCGGAGGATGCTCTCAAGGCAGTACAGATGGAAACAGCCAGAGAAAAATAAATACTTTATCAATTTCCCCTTATGGAGGAACAACCAGAGGGCAGAGAGAGACAAGTCGAGCGTAGCCAGGCAGATGTAGACACCTCACTGCTACTTCAGCAGGAATCTGGAGCCCAAACACCACCTCTCATCCACCCAGGACATCTGCAGCAGGCAAAGGGACAGACCCAGCGTGCTCCCTCAGGCTGAGCTGTGGCAGCAGTGCCCGTCAGTGTGGCCAAAGGAGGGGCAGCTCCATGAGCAGAGTCAGTACCTAAGAAAACCAAGTGCTCAGCTTGTGCTTGGAGCAGTTTGTTCTCGCTCAGGTGGGCAACAAGGAGCTGTGGGCCCTCTGTGAGGCACAGGCAGGTGTCTGCAGAGGGAGCAGGGCTTCTCAGAAAGCAGAGAGAATCCTTCCTCTGGCACAGGGTGCCCAGAGCAGCTGTGGCTGCCCCTGAATCCCTGGAAGTGTCCAAGGCCAGGCTGGACGGGGCTTGGCGCAACCTGGGATAGAGGAAGGTGTCCTTGCCCATGACACGGAGTGTGATGAGAGTCCCCCACACGGAGCTATCCCATGCAGTGCTCCCTGCTCCAGAAGGTTCCAATCAACCTCCGCAATGACAGCGACGGGAGGTGGAACAAAGCACAGAGCGCAGCACGTACCAGCTCCTTCACACTCATCGCCACGGGCCACTGACAGGGCTCATTCCGGCGCAACGAGGCGAAACCCTGGCCATTGTTATGGAAACGCCCCGCTTCGCCCCGGGTGTGCACTGACAACCCGCCGGGGCCGCGGCCCGGGCCGCCCCTTCCCTCACGGCCCCGCCGCCGGGAAGGTTCTGGAAACGCCGGGCTCTGCCCGCGCCCAGGATCCTCCCGGGGACATTTTCCTGTGCGGGGCTCTCCGGGAAGCCCATGGGGCTCCATCGGGAGGACCTGAACGAGGAGTCACCCCACGGTTCTGCTCCCTGAAACCGAAGGGCATCCCAGGCACCGACCCCATCACGTCCCCGCAGAAGGGCTGAGCAGAGTGGGGCTGGCCGGCCCTCACGGTCCCACAACCCCAGCACAACCTCGGGGACTCCCACATGAAGCAGTGCAGGAGCCGCGCCCCGGTCACCCCAAAATCCCCGCCTGACCGAGCACCAGCACAAGGAAAAGTGCACCTACCCCGCCAGGCTCGGGCTGGAGCGGGACGCGACCCCTCCTCATCGCCAGGACTCCGAACTCGGTCGCCGTGCCCTCCTGAGAGCCCTGCCAGCACCGGGGGCTCGCGCTGCGGACACCGGGCGGGTGCGGGTGGGCTGGGGTTTCCCAGCTGGTCATTAACTCTGTAATTAGCGAGCACCTGCCCTGCACCTCCTGTTAAGGAAGTAGCCACAGGTGTGCGGCCAGCGAGGGGACCGGTGTGGGCGCTGTCCCGTGTTCCAGCCGGGGCGCGTGGGACAGAGGACAGCGAGCGTCCGGAGCCCAGGGCAGATTTTAGGGGAATTACCTGCAACAGCCTGGTGCAGAGAAAGAACGCAAATGCAACAAGGAATCACTGAGCGAGTCTGGGCACATTCAGGCTGCACACAAGCCTGCAGGGAAGAGGGTTGAAATTCTGGACTCGCCTCAAATTTCGTTGGATTTTTTAAATTCTGATTTCTACCCAGAGAGGAATAGCAGACCCGGTGTGTCTGATAACAAGAAAGATTTCACTGGTATACAATATTCATATCATATATGTCATAAATAGAATGATGAGTGCAGTGCTGTGGTATTCTCTGAAGAGAATATATACAAAAGTGCTGTTAAAAATCCAACGCTTTTCCTGTATTGTTTCTTTAGCTAGAGAGGTACCTCAGGATTAACAGATTATCAGTGCATTAGCATTCATATCCTGGATAAAGTGTCTCTGGTCATTTGCATGGGCACAGACTGGTAACTTAAAGGCTCTATGAAATTGGATGCTAAATAATATTCAGAGGAAATTGAATTAGACAGGAGGGAAGAGAAAAGTGACTGCCATTAAATCTCTAAAGTACATTCCTGGTTTATTCCCTCCCCCCGCCCCCCCGAGAATAATAAAGCATTCAATTTTCCAATTATATAAATACATGAACACTGGATTACTAGAGGCAGATAATTGAATATTTTGACTATTCTACAAGGGACCCTTCATATTTGAAGTGGGAGATGAATAGGGCGTGCAGCATCAGCCTCTGGATGCATGAGCTATAAAAACCTCTATTAGATCCAGAGAGTATAAAGGTCTCCCATAGAGAGAGAGATCTTATCAGTGTTCAATATGCAATAGTTAATTTATTCCACTGATATCAGGGTAAGTTATACAATTGCAAAACTGGGATATTTTAGGCCACACATCGTAGTACTTCAAAGGTGCAGGGAAAGGCATTCGCAGTCACAGCATTTCAAATCCGACTCCTCTATAACTCTGTCTTTACAGGACATCAATCATGAGATGAGAGGAACTGTAAGCTATTTTCCAGTAACACACTGCCAATCGCAAGACAAATGTCAGATGTCACAAAAGGAGAAGTAACCATTTTTCAACCTGTGAATGTCTTCAAATATATCACAATGAAAGTGTGAAAAAAAAGACCCTTTCAGCTTCATTTGTTCTGACAGGTGCCAGACTTTGGACTTCTGCATTTTATCTTCATACTGCAATAATCTGTATGACATTTGAACAAGGCTGAGGGCAGTGGCATTAGTTAGTCTACAATTGTCCTCTTATGTACAATACATAAAATTTCAAAGAGTCTGGCCATTGAACTAAAAAAAATCATCTACTACTATTTTATTTGTGTTACAGAAAAAGATGAGGAGAAGGGATGCCCAGATCTGAGATTAACACATGCTGGGGACTAGTTTTGTGTGGGCTCAGCCTGACTCCTGCATTGCATTGCCATGCTGCTTAAAACTGGAATCAGGAAAAAACTGTACAAACATTCCCTGAAGTGAAAACTCACTCGATACCATGCGTGCACTTAGTCCCCGACTTAAAATAGGTGGCCTCCCCCTCAGTGACACAGCACGTTTCGGGGCCACCAGCCACTGGAACATTTTGTCATGGAGCTCAGGAAATGTTCTCCAACCCAAAGCTCAGTGCCCATCTTACAGCTTTGCCATTTCTGATAGCATGGGGGACACTAAAACATAAGCCAAGTCATTAACATTAAAGAATAGAACAAAGGAGGAAAATGAAGCTCAGATGTAGCCATTCATTATTGTAATAAATTGGAGACCACAAAGAATTTCACTTAACAGCCCTCAAGTTCCAAGTTATTCCTGTCCTTGCAGCCATCTCATGTTCTGCTTAGCCCCCACAAGAAGTGTGTGATCATGGAAGTCATGGTTCATTTCCTGAATAATAAGACCCCTCTGTACAACTCCAGCAGTTTTGACACAACATCCTTAGATCTAATTCGTACAGAGTTACGCTGTTATTTAAGGGAAAAATGAAGAATATGAGCAAAGACACAAGAAAGATCTGCTCTGGATGTTACTGCAGGTCCCAAAAGGGTAACAAACATGCAAAAGACAAAGAACAAGCAAACCTAGAATACAATTAGTTTAGACTAAAGTCAGTGACAGGGTTGGTTCCACTGGAATTTAAATGACCTCTTAGGCCTTTACACTGTACAGCTTTCTGCAGAAGCAGTGCTGAATCCCTGAAGACAAAACCACCACTTGATTCACCAAATTTGACTTAAGAAAATCTTTTTCTGTGAATAAGTGTGAGCTTATTGGTTCTGTGGAAGCAAAAGGATAAACAGTTTTAGTTCTTCTTTAAAAAACTAACAGTACTTGTCATGGCAAAGACACGTACAAAGAAGTAGAAGCCAAAATACTATTTCAGTGTTTTAAGACTGACTTTAAAAAATAAGTACATAGACATTGACCAAATCTGTGTTGATTCCAACACGTACAGTCCAAGCCATGGAAAGAAGAGAGTCAAGGCCTGAAGTCTGACCACAAGTGCAATTCCAGATTTCAGTTTTCCAGTCTGGTATTTGTGACTGCAGTTCCTTCCTTGGTTTCTGTGACATGTCCTGTGCACACAAAGCAGCGTAACTCCTTTGACACGAGTGCGCCTCAGTCAGTGCAGCCAATCCCATGATGCTGGTTATCATCCCCTGTGCTTTGGTCCTTCTCTTCCACGCACTCAGGATGAACGCACAGTTTGTCACGGGATGTGCACCGTAAATCCCACAGAGAGGTGAAGAAATAGCCATTGCCAGAGTCATTCTTTGAAAACGGGAGGTTGCAGTAGACTTCTTGAAAAGCATAAATAAAAAACACAGCTGAAATAAATAGTTGTCACTCTGAAATGAAAGGATTCCAGCGGCAGTCTCTCCTCCAGCAGTACCCGTGCCTGGCTGGGGATTAACTCCCGGTTCTGTCGCGGCACATGAGCGCCCGCAGCTGCGGTGCTTTCTGCAGGTGGAAGACGCGGGGCCCGTGGCGCTGCGCAGCGCGGGCGCAGCCGGGGCCGGGCGCGCTGCCCGCGGCGGGCAGGGCCCCGCGGGGCTCGGCCAGCCCGCAGCCCCACACCAGCCGCTTCCCCCGCAGCGCAGCCAGGCGACACTCGCACAGCTCGATCAGCGACGCCACCTGCTCGTGCAGCGGCAGCGACTTGTATTTCTTCTGGGCCAGGCAGAAGAAAGCTTCCACAAAGGCTTGCAGACACATTCCTGCAAGGAAAAGGTGCTCACAGGAGACTGGGAGTGCGGCATTTCTAGCAGCCCGCATTCCTTAGGGATAATAGCATCTCTCGTTTGTTGTGGCAGCGAGGCCAAATGTGTGTGTGATGGGCGTGAACACAAACAATCGTGCTAGTTCACATCTTTTCATTTAAATGGCAGCCATCTGGAATGCTCAGAAAGCAAAGAAATTGTCTGTCCTTCAAAGACCAAAAGCCAAGGTTTTATTTGTGTCACACTCATTGGGTGTTTCAGGGCAGGGTAAGCCCAGGCTGGGTTACAGATGGGTGACATTCTCCATCACTGAGGCAGCTTCTGGCTTTGCAGACCTCAGCCTGGAATCCAGAGGCAAAGTGCTACAGCAACAACCCATTTTAGGCTATCACACCATTAAATTGATGTAGTATTAGCCTTGATTTCTGCTGCCAAAATTACTAACTTGAAACCAAATGAGACACGCAGTAACACACTGAGCATCAAGGAAAACAATCCAGCTGGAGAGAAAAACAAGTTTATGTCAGCAGCTGAATGGAGTCTTTTCAACCCTGTATTTTTAGAGCCAGATCTGACCCAAAAGTTCACACCAGTGTGTTATTACAGTCTGTAGCACTATGAAGGTAACCCCATTACCAAGTATCACCTTAGCAAGATGTGAGTTTATTTGAAGCACTACTTCCCTCCTACACAGCCTGTATCAGGTACAAACCCTTTGGAAGGTGAAGAGGCCATTTTTTCAGTCATACCCAGCACCTCCACAATAGCTGTTTCAACTGAATGAAAAACAAACAGCTGAAGAGTGCAGTGCCAAAAAATGTCTCTGCTGTAATACAACTGCTCTGCCCCTTCCCACACAAAAGTCCCCTGCAGAAGCCCCATGCTGCAGGGGAAACTCTCTAGCTGCTGTTCCATCACATCTCACTAACAGCACATTGCCAGAGCCAAGGGGAAGAGAAGCTGAGTATTAACACTAATTATTGTATTTAAAACCTTGATGTAATACCTACTCAAATTCTTAATTAAGAAGCCATACCCCAGTTGGTTGTGCAGAATGTCACAAGCTCTCCCAGTTTGAACATACACTTAAGAAGATTATTTTAGGACGAGATATTGAAAGGTTTGGGGTTTTTAACTGTGTTGGCTTATTGATGCTGTAGGAAAGGCACCTTTTCAAAATATGACAATTACATTCTGAAGTATAATTTCTCTCAACCAAGGCTGCAGCTGGGGTCGTTTACGATCTTGGCTGTAAAACAGCTTGCAAAAGAATTGTGGAGTTATCTGAAAGCAGCAGCTGCCAGCTCAGTAAATTATTTTATCAGTCACAGTGAGCTGCAGGCATGGAAAGCACCTCTGGTAGCACACACACACTTTCTCCCCAGAAGTGACACTCATGTGAAGCATATTATGAAAAAAGTTAGAAGCTGTTTTAGAACAACAGAATCATGCTTGTCTTGGTTACAGCTGGGAGTGGGCCAAACATAAAGCCAACAGAAACAGGTGGATAGTTTGTGTTTTAACACCTAAAAAGCATCTGGTTCATTGACACCATACACAAATCTCTTAGTTTTTGAAAGCCTGAAGATTCAGTTGTATGTCTGTTATTTTTCCAGGTGAAATTCTACCAGTCAACCATGTAAGTGATTTATTCCTACCCTGAAATGCTAAATGCAAATACTCAGATTTTATATAGCTGTGAAACTGAGGTGACCCTCACATACCTACAGTAATACTACCCTGAAGGTAACTGCCACAGCACTAACAGGAGAATTGGTTGTGTATGTGCATGCCTCAGATGTACATGGCTTCTTCCCATTTCTATCAAATGTTTGAGGTATACCTGAGCAACTAAAATTGAAAAAAATAACCCCAAAAGTCAGATATCATAGTTTTTGAATACAAACCTGGGTTACCTGATTCCTTGTGGTCAATGCCCATGCTGTTCCACCTCCTTGTGATATCAATATACAGGATATCTACAGCAGCCATTGAAAAATTGCTGTTACTCAGTTTGCAGTTTCTGTTAAAAAGAAACAAAATAAAGATGAGATTCTCATTACATCCAAACTCCCAAGTTAGGAAAAATTCTGCAAGGGCAACTTGCAGGAGAAAAGTTTACCCATGTCATGTGTACAGACCCACTGCAATGTGCTCAGCCTAATAAAACACACACAGCAGAGAGCAAACAAACCAGCATTCATTAAGTGCTCCTATCTGAATGGAACAGGCCCAAACCCAGAATATTTCAATTAAAAATATGACCTGACTATTACACAGAGCTTTCTCCCAGGGTATTGCCAGTACTCTGAGGCTGTAAGAGATGGAATTAATTGGTACACTGCAAAACCCACCACAAATCTGCACAGACTATCTGCACGAGGCAGAGTTTGCACAGAGAAATACCCTTTTATTTGTCTGACTGATCCTGTTTGGAAAGGGCTGGAGGAAGCTTTCAGGCACAGCCTTGCTTCTCCAGGATTTACCCTGGTGGAATGGAGCACTGCATGGAAAGCAGCTCTGGGTGCAGCTCGGGCTGCAGGTGTGGAGCTGGGACTTTGTGTGGTCCGAGTGTGCGCTGCAGTGTTGATCAGTGGATGGGAACACTCATCAGGTCCTGTGTCCAGGATTTCCAGATGTCTGGCAGCCTGGCTGCCACCACTGCACGTGCCAAAGAGCTGGCCAAAATTTCTCGCCAGAAAGGAAACAAAAAAACCAAAAAAACCCACCCCAAACGTGGATAATTGAAGCAAATCTCACTCTTTAGTAACCTCAACAGAGCTCCCTTAAAATAAAGTAAGGCCTTGCCTAGATAGCCCAAAACCTCCCAGGCAGCATCCAAGCAAGGACTAGAGACAGTCAGTGTTTCCCTTTTAGCCACTTTTTTAGAATGAAGAAAATATTAAAGGAGAACAGATTTTGATGAGCCAGAATTTGGGTGGACAGTCTTTGCAAGCACTTGCCCACACACGAAATCCCACTTGTGTACCATTTTATTCCTAAAAAGTGATACGCACACAGAAACCTGACCTTCCTTCTGAAATGAACAGCAATGACAGCTCTTCAAAAAAGGGCCTTATAGCTGGTATAGATGCTCTCAGAGAAAATAAACAAAAATATCTGCCAGTATTAAAAAGTTTAATTTAACATGCATTAAGAAACTGCAAATGCTATTTCATTGAGATATGGCAATTTATCTGAATATTCTTAAAAGAAAATGTTGGCATTTATTCTGTGTTCCTCTGACAAGTGCCAAAATAAGGCTGGATAAAACTACAAAAAATACAGAACTGGATGCAATCCTGTGCTGGTCTGTGGATAGAGCAGATGCCTTCAGACATTTTCTATATATTGTAATTTGTATAAACCAAGTTGTTTTATATTCATTCCTGAATGCTAAATGCATCTGCATAGAAACAGGATCTGTGTTTTAAGAGTACATCTGCTGCTGCTGCTCATTTCTTTTGTCATAGTCAATGAAAGACAGAAAATGAGGTATTTGTACCATGACTATAACAGATATAGTCATAAAAAACAATGAAAAAAACCCTCCTAAATAAAAAGTATGTGAAAAAATAAATTGAGTTCCTTGACATTGCAAGGTGCAATTTCCCAATGCAAATCCTCCCTGCTTGGTGCATCAGGAACTGGCATTTGGGAATCCTTCCTGCAGCCTGGGGCGGCCGGCAGTGCCCCCACAGCTGACAGAATCACATCAAGTGACCCAATTTCAGTTGTCACTTCCTCACAATGACATTTCTATCGTTTACTGGGAACGGGACATGTTGATAAAGACGGCAAATTGTATCTGCCAAAGTATCACTGATCTGCTGTCAAATAAAGACTCGACTTCCTCCCAGACACAGACCCATAGGTCAGGTATTTCAGGAGCTTGGACTGATGAGAATGTATTTTAGAACAGAACAGGCACTGGCTCCACGTTGGAAGGCATGACAGAGCCTGCAGGCTGAGGGTGCAGCACCAACAGGGCCAGCTCTTACCCAACTGACCTTATAAAGGTGCGGAATCCCGTCGGGCCCAGCTTGGTTGTCCCTTTGACCCCGAGGAAGTGGATGAAGAGGGCGGCCACCCTGTCCACGAGGCGCAGGTAGCTGAAGTGCTTGGCGTACTTGGGGAACACCTGCTTGAGGCACAGCGAGGGCAGAGCGGCCTCCGGGCTCGGGGGAGCCGCGCTCGCTTCCGGCTCCGAGCTCTGGCACCTGCAGCACAGAATTGCACAAGGGGTCGGCCTGGGAAGGACCTCAGAGCTCATCCTCATCCCACCTCCCACACACCAGGGTGTTGTAGACATTCTCAGTTCATCTGAAGAAAGAACAGAGATTAATTTCCCAGGCTTGGCCTGCGAGACTCAGAGGAAAGAATTATAAACTATCACTATCTCTTCTCGCACCTGTTATTTATATTAGTTGTGTTTCTGAGTTTGCTATTCATAGTTCACCAATAATGTGCAGGGCGCTTTCTCTAAGACCAGTCAGGTCTTAGCCTAGCGAGTCTGGTTATAAAAGACATGCTGGATTTCTACTATTTGGGCTCTTCTTATAATGAAGCTTCTTGTCTCGCCTTCTGAACCTTGGAGTCTCTCAGTCTCGTTCCTGGCTCAACAACGACAGGGTGTCATGTTGATACTCTCTGAATTTCTGCAAGCTTGCTAGGTTGTTTTCTCTCTCTAGGGAAAGCTCTCTTTCCCTGTGGAAATTTCTATAAACAATCTCTGTATTCCCAAAATAACACCTGTTGTTTTTCTGCCCTGCTCCACAATATGGAGGTATGGGTGTCTCTCTTTCTCTCTTTCAACCAATGACAGAGAGAGTTGTTATCACTGAGGTCTAGGCATTTTTTGTACTGAGCACTAAGAAGAAAGCGTTGTACCAAGCATTGCACTAGGCTGCATTGTACTAGGCATTAAGCCTCAGCCTGAACATGGAGTCAGTCATAATAAAACTTCCTTAAGCCTTCTGATACTGGAGTCAAAGTCCTTATGTCCAGGGGACACAATGACCACACCAGGGTGCTCGTGGACACCAAGCCACTGCTGTCAGGGTGCCACTGTCACACTGCAGATTACAAAGCACCTGGCCTTCTAAGGCTATTGCTGCAAAATGCTAAAGTAATTATATTCTTTTGTATCACACTTATATTCACTGAGGTTCAATGTCTATAAATGTGATCACTGTTTTTATAAAAGCCTAAAAAGTCTTTAAAAATAAATAACAAGTTTAGGTAGTGCTTTGATAATGTTTCTCTTTGCTGCAGATAGCTAAGTAGAAAAATAATGTTATTTTTGTCATTAGTTAAATAAAGCTTAGTTATTAATTTTGCCCTTTCCCATGTAAGATGGGATGGTGGTGTCACTTCTGTCAAATCCCTGCCAAAAGAGCAAGAGTATGTACAACCAAGAAACAACAAGCACACAGGCTTCTATTTTTAATCTTAAAATGTCTGTTCATGAATTTAAAAATTCAAATCTTCAGCCAGCTGAACCAGACCTTGACCAAATGTGAAACCTTGTACTCAGTAGAGAGGAGGTTGTGCTGTTTGCAACACAACTCTCATTTTAATGATGCCTGGAAGCCCCAAACCCTTTCTCATTCTAAATTCAACAGTGTTTTGGATTGTACATGATTCATTTATCATTAATGCTTTTAGTTAAAAAAATATAAAACTTTATTTTAAAAGTGCAAGCAGAGTTGAGGATATTTCATTTTTTATAGCAAACACTAAAGAGACTATTAAAGGGATCAGCTTCAGAGCCCTGAATTCCGGCCCAGCGCTCTCGGAGCGAGGCTGGAGCCTTTTCCTTCCACCCAACTCCCTGACACAGGGCTTGGGAACATCATCTCCTCCTCTGCAAACCTGCAGCTCCTCCACAAACCACACCTCTTCCCTGCTCAACAGCAGTCCCTGCAATTTCTGACAAAGTTCTTTAAAAGACGTGGTTTTCAGCCCTTAATTTTTCAACCTCCATGCTGCACAGCAATGAGAAGTGTCACAGAGAGAAGACCCAGAGCAGAGCCAGTGCCCCGGACACATCATCACTGCTGGGAGCCACAGGAGCCTCTGCCTCCCTGGCTGAGGGAGAATGGACACAGTCAAATTACTACAATATCTTTGGTTTGGTTTAGGGCATTAAAAAAAACAATTGTATTTTGGTCAAAGAAAAAATATTCATGAAAGCAGAGGCTCTAAACTGCCACCTAGAATTTCCTGCTTCCCCTCAAACTTTTACTGAGAGAGCCCTTAAATCCATACTTTTTATTAGAAAAGTATTTTAAAATTAAAACCAGCGGTTTTTTATATGCTACTGCATGTCTCATTCCTTTCCACTTATACATTGGAAAAGTCTGTAAAATATTTAAATCAGAACAAGAAAACTTAATTTAGTCTTTATTGCCAAATGTTGTACTTCCACTTGGTAAAAAAGAAAAAAAAAAAAAGGGAATATACTTCTTAGTTTGCTTTTGCAGGTTAGGACTTTTATAAAGTTTAATGATTTGTTTTCATTCTTTAGCTCCCCCCACAAGATTTCCTTACTTTTCCTTTTTTAAAACACTACAGCCCAATTAATATGATCATACAATCTGAATTACAGTGAAAGACATATTTTGCACTTCTAATAAAACTCAGACTTTCCAAAGCAAACCTGCACAAGGGCTTGCCTGTGTCTGCATTATGAATTGATCCACAAACCTGCCTATTCTGCACACTTACCCTCCCTGATTTACACTGACTATATTCAGGGTACAATTCTCCACTGCTACCACAGACACTACCTCAATAAAAGTTTATTTTCTGTATTATTCACACACCTGTGTGCCCCCACCTCGGTGTGGTCTCAACATGACTAATTAAGACAAACAGCCTGGGCAGGTCCACACAGCCAAGTGCAATGCCTATAAACACAGATTTTTACTGTGATTGCACATTTCCCAAGGAAAGGGTGCACAGCCCATTTTTTGCTCTCCTTGCAGTGCCCCATTTCGTGCTCTCCAGGGTTTGGCTGCCATCTGCCAGTGCCACACCACGAGGGGCTGAACTCCCCAGGGCTCACCCAGCCAGACCAGGACCAGCAGCTTCCTCAGAGCAGAGCAGAAGGAAAGGAAAAGGAGGAAAAACAACAAGCAGAGAGAAGGAGAGATGATGTCCAGAGTGCAGGAGGAAGGAGCTACAAAGAGCAGAAATACAGCTCAAGTCCAGCAACAGTGAAAATGTGAGGGGGATTTTCATTTCTCTGTCTACCTTTAGCTCAGCAGTCAGCTGGAAAATACAGAAGTGCTCGTTTTTGTAATCCCACAGAATCATGGAATAGTTCGAGCTGGAAGGACCTTAAAGCCCACCCAAGTCCATGCATGGGCAGGGACACCTTTCCCTATCCCAGGCTGCTCCCAGCCCTGCCCAAGCTGGCCTGGAACACTTCCAGGGAAGCAGCCACAGCTGCTCTGGGCTCCTGAAAACCTCCTGGACTCACTGAGGTGCTGCAGTGGGGCTGTGGGGAAGGGACCAGGAGCTCCCCATCTCCAGAGAGCCCTGCCCAGGTTCCCTCCATTAGCTCCTCTCCCCAGGGATTCCCAACAGGAGAGGGGAGGAGAAGAAAGCTGAGCCCCACTCTCTAAAGCTGCTCATTAGAATTAATTGTTTTGACTGACACAGCTGAGTCAGGCAAATGAATGAAAGGTCAAATATAAGGTAATGCTTCTGTTGCCACACAGAAAAAAGCAAAGCTTCATTTACATACTAATGTCTGACCTCAATACATTAGTTTCTCTAATTCTGCAGCTTATGAAAGATCACTCTTTAGAAATGATCAACTGTGGTGCAGCTTTAAAAAAATTTAAATTTTAATAAAGCTTATGGAAATGACATCTAAGACTACTTATCTTTTATACATGATTACTAATTTATTAATGTTTCTTCCATCTATGTTTTATTCCTTTCTTTCTGACCAGCCTTAATCTTTATGCAAATACAAGTTGCTAAGGGACAAACAAATTTGCAACTACTAATTAAAGGCTTCAAAATTTGCAGCATTTTGTACACTTGTATATAAAATTTAGCTGTCAAATTCAGAGTAAAATGGGGTAAGAATCACAATATTAATATTTCTAAGAATGCTTACTTGAGGTATTTTACATTTAGGGCATTGCTAGAAGTATAAATTAAGCAATTTCAGTATCAGCTTACAACTGCTTACCTAATAAAAGAAAATATTATGTTCTGGATTCTGAAGCTATAATTATTCCCTCAGCTGAGCCTCTACTCTCCAAGCAAGGACTATGTTAACATAGTTAAAAGCAGAGAATACTTTGCATGACAAATCTATCTATCCACCCATTTATCACCACAGCATATGGACCTCCCAAAGAACAGGTAAGTGTTTGTACCTGGAGCGTGTAGGAAGGAAATATATTTGTGTGCTCATTCACAGAAATAAATCATTTAGGAAACTAAGGCCAAGCCAGAGCAGTGTCTCTGCATTATCAACCATTCATGAATTTGCTTTTATGAACTAATCCCATTACTTTTATTAACACAGAGACTTCCAGCACTCCCAGGATGTCATAGCAAGCAGTTTCATGGTTTGCCTGCATGTTGTGTGAGTAATCAGCTTTTGTTTTGTTCTGACCACTTGTGAGTGTCGCTTGAAGAAAATGAATATTCATCCCCTCTTCACCCTCTGGCAAAGTAAAAAAACATCAATAGCACAAGAATTTCCACCTTTCAAAATAATAATATAGTCGCATAAAGATAGAAGTATTAAAAGAATGTTAAACCCACAGAGTAAGAGATTTTTGACATTATGTTGGAAAAATTATGGCTCTTACATAGAGTTTATTCAACACTTTGGAGAATGCTTTGAGGCAGGCAAAGCAACCCCAGTAGAGAGTCCATATTTCAAAGAGCAGAATCAATCAGATTAAACATAAGGATTGATAATCACCACAGTGTTGGCAGACAACGAGCTTCTGATCACACCAAATACATTTTGAAAACACAGCAGCTGTCCTGTCTCTGGGAAACAGAAAATGCTGAAAGCAGGATTTCCATCTCTCTCTGAGAGAAAAATAAACCCTGTATCTCAGTTAAAGAAATAAACTGGGTAAATCACCTCACTTAGATTTAAACTTCACCTGCAGCTTCCAGGCCTGACAGTGGTGCCCCTGCAGAAGGGTGAAAGGCACAGAGCATGCTGCTCGTTTCGGAGAGTTGGCAAACACATTTTAGGTGAATCCATGGGTAAAATGTACTCCATAGCTTTGCCATTTCCTTAAGAAAACCAAAATAATGTATTAGACTGTTGGAGAAGTGAAGGCCAAGCCCCTGCAGCCTGTCAGCAGCCATCACAGCAGCTCTCACCCATCCCAGGCTCTCTGTGTCCCTGGAGTGCTGCTTGTTTGCCATCAGTCCCCTTGCTGAGAAGGATGGTTCACTGCCTCTTCAGATTGATGGATTTATTATAAAAATAAACACTTCTCATTAAAGATTAAATAGCTTTTGGCAGAAAACAGAAGACTGGAAAGTTTGCTGCCTTCACACAGTGTTAATGAGTGTTTCCAAGATGTAGAAACTTGGCATGGATCCTGCTCTGCTCCACACCAGGGACACAAAGCCATGGATGAGAACATTACTGACATTTTCATTTCATATGCAGGGAGTCTAGAGCTGTGGTTTGATCTCTATAGCCCTCCCTAATTCACAGTTTAAATAATTAAAGGAGAAATGCATCTGAGGAGTCTCAGGTGCTGAAAAAACCCAGCTATTTCCTAATTTTTAATTGAGATTCTTTACTTCCAACTTTCTCCTCTTAAGAATAATGGTGGTATCATTCTGTATTCACTACAGATTTATTACTCTTAATGTAACAAAAGCAGTGAATGCTTATGTTATTACCTGTCATCTATGAGTGCAGCAGAAAATATGGCATTACTGTAATGAAATAATGGATAAGCAATGCAAATCCTGCATCCAAAGACTTTGTTCCACTGAAGCAAAAATTATTACAGAACAAAGATCATTAAATATAGTCCCCAATACTTTATTTTCTGTGGAGGCAGCTGTTATTATTCCTAGTAGATTTATTTGTGTTCACTATTTGCTTTGAAGGTACTTATGTGCCTCATTATTTCTCCAGAGTTTCTTTTGTTTCTTTAGAAAAGTGTGCCTGAAAAATAATGATGCAGGATAGTGCAAAGGCAAACCAGCTGTAAAGCCTGGGAATACACTGAAATTAGACCACCAAGTGTCTTACAGTAGAACAGAAAAAAAGGAAAAAACCAGGATATTTCCTCCCATGTGGAAATTATTCTTAGAAAGCAGTTGTGCTTATGCTGGGACAGAAAAGGAGCTTTACCCTGTCATCCAAGGGAGCAGAAAGCAGCAGTGCAAATGCATTTTATCAGCCTTAATCCTCCTATTAAAGCAGGTGAATTCTCATATACAAAATAGCACTCCTGATGATTACACTGCTATTAAGTCATGTGACTTCATGCTTTCATTTTGTGGCTACTGGGTGCTAGGCAGTTTTATTGCTTTCTCAGTGTTTCAGAGACTAGAGACTAATTATTACATAAAAATAAGCCAATCATCTCTCTTGCTGAAAGATGACTTGCAGCACAAGTTAAATTATAGAGAACATCACTGCCCCCAATACATTAATTTCTGTCACTCTGTCACTGTAAAAATTTACAGCAGATATAATCTCTTTGAAGGGGGATCAAGTCATAGAAAGTACAAGCCTAGTTTTAAATAGAATTTTAATTTTAATGAAAGCTTCAGGGAATGATGTTTATGCTGCTTATCTTTCATACCTGGTGATTAAGTTAATTTATACTTAATGGAAGAGGATATTTCTAATCCCCAGACAGGCTCAACATCTGTCTGTGACTATGTTTTTGGAAGCCTTAAGCTGCTTGTGATTGATGTAATAAAACCAGGATCCTGCAGAACTGACACCTGAAGGATGTCTGTAAGAGGGAAAATGTTATTTTTCTGCTCAATGCCTCTGCTTAAGTCAAACCAAAATCCAAGCACTTAATATTGCTGTCCCTTAAAAACCTGCTTTGCACTCCCTCACCATTATTTGATTAAGAACAGGGCAATAAGCAAACAGTTCTCAAATATGTTTATGATCCAATATTCACTCATTATGTGCAGTGCCTGAGAATGTAACTTTCTGATGGCCTGAAGCTAATGACAATAATAAACCTCCTGCAAAAAAAAAAAATCTGTGAAATAGTCTCCATTTTTCCTTCGTTTCTCATTCCATGTCTTTTTAAGAGCAAATCTTAGCAAAAATAAATGCTTGCATTTATCACATCATTAAAATGGGAAAAAAAAAGTCTTGAAATGTAAACATCTTGACAGAAAAAGATACAATTTTCAACTTTGTCCCAAGAAATCACAGTACTGTCAAAGAAAAAAAGGTAGGTATTTCCAGCTGTCATTTATATCCATGTTATTTTAAATTCTAATTCTTACAAGGCACCTGGACATAAGAACTTTGCACTGGTGTTCAGGGATATCATCTGTGTGTGCACATTCATTTATTCCATTTCACTGTTATCTGCTACAAGTCTGTGATGTGGCCCAGGAGCCCCACTCCAAGGAGGGATTTGTTTCTTTCCTTGGTGAGGTGATGCACCTCAGCCTGCCCTTGGCTGATTGATTGGTTCTAACATCTCCTAGGCTGCATGAAATCTGATTTTTTGAAATCAATTTGTGCATGGGTTGTGCCATTCTTGAGAGAACACAAAGTACACGCCACGACTCAGGAGTCACATGAGGAACTGGAGACCAGGACAAAGCACTCAAGGCTCCCCCAGATATTTTATGCAAAACTCTCACAGCTGGTTGTAGTTTTAGTTACACATAACACAGGGATTGTAAAGATGTCAGGGAGACAGGTAAGAAATAAGACATTTTTATACCATATACACATAGCCCTGCTGTACATACAGACATAAATACACACTATGTAACTACAATTTCTGTTTGTAGTATGTACCTGTACACTTATGCTATGAAAACTATCTGGTGGGAAGCAATTCAGTATAATAGAGATTACAGAAAATTAGAAGTTATTGGAGTTTACATTACAGAGCAACTGGGAAAATTGATTTAAAGGCAGAGTTGATCCTGTGCAGCACAAACACTCAAGAAGGTGAAAGGGAAAAATGTCAAATTAAATACACATATATCCTTTATTTTAGACAAGGCAATTAAGCTAATATTCTGAAAATCAAATTTCATTCAAGAAGCATTTAACTGAAGATTAGTAATGGAAATTATGCGTATACAAAAGCCAGGAAAAAACTCTACACTCAAGAGTGCAGCTGAATCACTGCTCCTGCAGTAAGATACCACCCAAAAACTAGATTATGTTTGCAAGCTACAGGCTACCTAGAGGTGAAGATGATTTTGCTGATAGCAGAAACTCAGCTCAAATGATTAACATATTGAAGTGTCAGGAAAAAACACTTTGCACTCAAACCTAACTATTAATGCCCTTCCCTGTATGAACACAGAAATCCAGTGAACCACCCTGGACAGGGAAGGCACACACAGATGTTGCCTTTAAGAGAGGGAAAAAAAGTGGTTTTAATTTCAAACTACAACAGCTTTCTTGTACTGAAAACTAAAGAGGAAATTACAGGGGGTGGAACGAGATGATCTTTAAGGCCCCTTCCAGCAGAAGGCTGACTCCACCAAACACTACAGTAAACACTTCAGTACTTGATGAATAAGGTCAGAATTGCTATTGGTTTATATCCTATCCAATGTAACTCGAGCACCTTTCTGACCATAATTAACCTGAATTTTCACTGCTTTCAGCTGAAGCTTCCTGCCAGCAAGGCCCGGATACAGCAAACATCTGCAAGCAACACAGCTCCCAGGGATGCTTTGAAGTCCTGCTGACTTCATGGTTTAAAAAACAAAGCAAAGCAACACAAACCAGCTTACTTTGTTAGAATTCAGTCAAAGCAGGAGCAGACAGCAGAGGAGCTCCAAGATCCACGTGGCAGTTCGGGAAGGAGCTGCTGGGACAGGGCTGAGGGACACAAACTGCACCTAAACCTGCCTGAAACCAGGTTCTCCTACCATAAAGACTCACTGACAATCTCTAAACAAATTACTGAATCCAAAGATGTACTTAGACCTGCTGCCTCCATGTTCATTTTGATGCCATGTGCAAAGAGATGAAGCAGCCACCCCTTTATTCCTGACCTCCCTTCTTTTTGGGCAAACCTTGGAGATTACAGCAACTCTTGTGGCTGCACTGCAAAAACTCAAAGAAAGTGACATTGTTTTCCTTTTCTCTGTATTTTATCACAAGAGCTTTCTTTTTATGTAAGAATCACTGTAAGATATGAAAAAGCAAAAAAAAAAAAAACCCTTCTTAATGATCAACTTAAAATGTAATATGGTGTGAATATCTAAGAGATGTAATTGCTAGAGCATGTTTTGATACATTCAAATGTTGGGAAAGTTCAGGTTTTATGGGAACACTTGTGACAGGTCACATTCCTCGGTTTATCTCCATTCCTTCCTCTACAGCTCACGAGAGAGAAAAAAAGAAATAAAAGAGATGTCAATAAAAAACTAATTAGATTAGCTGCATCTCAAAACACTGTGATTCAAGTCTAATTGGCCAAAGTAGTCTCCATTCCCAATTTGATAGCACAGACCCAGAGCTGGGCTCACCCCAGACCCAGGGGCACTGCACACACCAATTACTGCTAAAGCACACCACGGGTTTGGGCCAATTAATTCCACAGTGCTGAAAATGAAACCTTTTCAAATCCTGCAACCCATATCAGTTCTTGTCCATTAAAATTTCCAAATGAGCTGGGCCTGTCATCTGCTCACTTGCTTAGTACATTGTAAGCACTTCCAGCTGTCCCTCAATATGGGGTCATTGCAAGAGATTCAGGATAAGACTGAATTCACTCTTTATGTGCAAGTTAAAGTACAGCCTGTCCAGTCAAGATGTGAGTGCTTGGAATACAATGTGTGAGCAAACACAGACCTGCTTGCAAAACTGGACTGTGAATAACAGCACTTTCTGCAGTGGTGAAGGCTAAAATAGGAATAATCATAAATTAATCTGTATCTATGCAAGGGATAGGGTTTTAGCTATTTTTAAAGAAATACTATTACCCATTATTACCCATTTTTAGTCAATTAAAACATTTCGGATTATATTTCAGGTTATAGCCACTTAGAAATTAAAAGATCTATCATCAGATTTAATTACCTTTTCTGTGTCGGGACTTCTGCCACAGCACATTCAAATTGTCTGCCAATGTTCTGCCCTGATATTGTATTTTCTGTTGTTGCAGTACAATGTAAGTGGCTCTTAAAACCAATGTAGAACTATTCTGTCAGTCAAGCACTACCAGATCCTTCCCTTTATGGAGGGACATCTCACACTGTAGTTCATAGAATTTCCAATAGGGTCTGTCCCAATCAATAGGAGAAAGGTTAACTGCTCTTAAGGATGTAGCAGATAAATAATTGGAAAAGCAAGAACAGAGAGCAAGGGATCAAGATACCACAACATCTGCTTCACAAAACTGAAAAGAGTCATTGAGGCAAGTTCCTCTTGAGCAGGATGAGAAATAGCAGTAGAAATAAATACTCTCAACTACAGAAAAACCAAGTTAACATTTCAGTAATCTGAACTGAAGGAACATTGACAAACATCACATTTAAAAGTCTCCCTCACATGTCTAACTCATCAAAAGCTGCCTGGGCTAATGTAACAGACATGAATTGATAGTGGAGCTGGCAGATTGCCTGATGAAGGACTAAACCAGAAAGCCCTGCAGGAAAGAGAAAGGGGCTAATTCAATGTGCTTCCAAAGGGCTTTGGCAGAATGAGCCTCAATATGAACCCTGGGTCATTTTGACTGATGGAGAAAAGAATTGTGTCAGCCTCCAAAATGAACCAGAGGAGAAAGATCAATCTCAAGAAAGGCACACATATGAGTTTATACAGTCTGGGGCAGAAATGAGGCTTGGAGTGAAGAGGTGGTGCTTGAGAGGCATTTGAATAGCTGCAAACCTGAGCAGACTTGCAGGCAAAGGGATGCAGGAATCAACCCAAAGCTCCAGCAGTCAGCCCACAAAGTCAATTAGCAAATGGAAACCCAAACACTGATACTTCCATAGCTGGGTTTATTACATGCTTATTTTGATAGGCACTAAAGTCACTCCATACAATGCAAAAGGCACTGACAACCCTGAGTAATGAATCCCTGAGGAACATAATACAGTTGCTCACAGCAGTGGAAACTAAGATACATTACAGCCAGCCTGAAGAACAGTCATTATTTTCTGATCAGTGATAGCTGCAGCACCAGCATTCCCCCATCCAGCCTCTCCACGTGTCTGTGCACTGAGTTTCTGACCCTCCTCAAGCACCCCTGTCACACAATCATAACCTTACAATGCAGATAGTGAGATAAACACAGTAATAAATGGCAAGAATGACTTTACCATCACGAAATCTAGGCTAATCATACTCTCAAGACATCTCTGCACAGTGTATTTTCATTTTTCCATTAAACATGACTCTAACATCAGGGGAGGTTATGAAACTGAAGAAAAATATCTGGAAAATAAATAGAATACATCTGAACAGGTGATTTCCTGACTTTCCTTAAGAATGTACAGAAGTGCTCCTCAACATCTAGAAATTTAAAACAGCATTAGGATTTGGAAAATGTCTTTGGAACATACAAAAGAATGACCAGAAATTAATTCATGTTTTCATTAAATACAGATCCCATTCTCCTCCTAGAAACTATTCATTTTTTCCTCTATCATGGAAAGAAATAATTTCAAGAGCAAAAGTTGTGTAATCAACACAGTGGAAAAAATGAACCATCTTGTTTTGTGCAAGAAAAGAGGAAGATCTTTTGTGTAGCAAGTTCTACAAAACCTTGTTTTGACTGAATTTCTTCCTAACACCAAAAGAATAAAATAAAAAAGTCAGTCAGACAGACATTAATATTTACAGGGTGCTCACAGAACAGAGTGACATTAGGCAATGTTTGCATGCTGATCTTGCAAAAATTTGAGAGCGACCACATTGGGGTTCTTCCTGCTCAGGAAATTAGTTAATCATATTTGACATTTCCTAGAGCCACGGGACCCAGAGAAGAGAATTGTACCTGACATATTTTAAAAAGAAGGGAAAAAAAATAATCAGAACATCACAAATAAATTTCAAGGCTGGTTTCAAATGGAAAAAAGCACTGCAGTGGCATGTACAGAGAATAGCACCCAAGAAAAGATAAACTAGCAATGAAACAGCAAGGGCGTGATAGGCAATAAACCAAAAGCATTCAGTTTGGAGGGCACAAGGAATTGATTGTTTTTGTAACAGCCATAGATTAAATTACGTTTCATTTCCAAAGTGTTTCAATTCTTTCTTCTGTCAATGGCTATTTCAGAGCTGAATAAAAGTCATTATATTACTTAGGGGGCTGCACCTTCATCATCTCTAGCAAGGAAAAAGCAGATTTTATTCCATGAGCAACTCTCATTTCTAATGACACGCATGCCATAACGCTATGATTTCTTTATCAAAAGAATAAAATGGTTCTTTTCTGTCTTGAAATATGTAAGAAACTAGGCATGGAAATGCAAGAGATCACACTAGGACACAGAGTAAACAACAGCAACCAAAATACAAAGGAGTCCTTATTGCTGGACTAATTAGCATTAATAAACTAGGGCATAAATATTTTTGACAGGACAGGAAAGTGGGTCATTAGCATTTTTGGGATGATATGAATGTTCCTCCTATAACATGCTGAGCAGTCCTGCTCCAAATGATCCTCCCAGCTTGCCTGTATATCTCCAAACATCTGACATCCAGTGGAGAATACACAGTATTTACATGAGACTGAGACTCCTTTTTGCTCCTCCAATCTAATGCTATTTGAGGAAGAATAAATTGCTAATAATTAAACAAACAGTGAAACTAAAACCTTTTTACTACTATCAAGATTCCAAATTAGGCACAGAAAAATGGAAGTTTGCAAAGCCTTTTCCAATGGATTTTCTGTTGGAGGCACAACATACACAATGATTTGCATCAGTGATTATCTTAATTAAACTGCTGTTTACATAAGTAACGTTGATTTACTTTACATGTTGTTCGGTGTCATTAGACCATTCATTTAATTGTGCAAATTTCCTTTAGCTGAAGCCTTCTCCCACCTTCAGCAGGCTGTGAACAGCACCTCTGTTGTAAGGAGTGAATCCAGAGCAAGTTTAATAATTACTACACAAGCTTCAGACAAGTTTCAGTCACACAAATCACTGGGTTTGCTCCAGCATGTCAATGGCCTGGATGTTTGCCATCACCTACTCAAGCCTTAAAATCCATGAGAACAGCACTGCCACACAGACAGAGCAGAGATCAGTATCTTCCATGACATTTTATTAAATGTTTTAATTTCTTAATGATGAGTGAAACTTGAGTTCCACATTAAGTGACTTAAACTAGGAAAAGATCAGTTCTGCTGTGGAAGAAAAGCCACCATGTATATTTAAATACATTGATTTGAACATGTATCAATGCAGCTTTTCAATCACTAATTGCTGGCAGTGCCAAGATAATTACTAGCAGTTCCTGCATGTAAAGACTGGAGTTGTGTTGGAAAAATTAAGAGATATGTATGGAATGACAAACTGATCTTATTCAGCTTAACTTTTTTTTTCAATATTATACATCACATGATAGGAAGGAGGAAAAAAATATCAAAACACCACGAAGATGAGGGAAAATTAAACTCAAAAAAATTCTGAGCTATTAATCCTTCCTGATAATGAAGTACTTCAGGATGACTTCTAAAACTCACTTTCATTTAGCTGCCTCATTTATTTTAATCTGGGAGATAATTAGAAGGAAATCAAATTCTCCACAGCAGAATATTTACCTGAGATGCAGCTCAGACATCTCAGTATTTCCCCTGCGTGTTCAAACTCTATGTTGTATATATTGCTAAAACCTTACTGAGATTAATGCCTGTTACTTAATTAGCATCAAAATTTGAGTCTTGCTGCTGGTTAGCTGTCAGAACAGCAATTCTTTCAGATTTTTTTTCTATCAATAGGCCAAGTTTTGCTCAAGAAGTTCCACACACTGTCCCCAGTTCAACAAAAAGCACTTGGAGGCAGAAGGGGTGAATGCCAGGGGAAGGATGGGCAGTTGTCACACGAGTCCCTGCACACCCTCACCAGCACTGCCCTGCAGGCTGGCTCATGGTGCAGACACAAATACTCATCTCCAAGATGCTCTGTTAACCAGATTACCCTGGAAGAAAAGCTGCACCACTGATGAATTCTTGCTGTGAAGAGCCAGTGGTTTATCTCATCACCAGCTAATCCTGTTAGAAATTATTTCGCACTCTAAATGTATCAGAGAAGACTCCTCAGCTCAATGAGCCTTCCCCACACACTGGCATCCTCTAGCAATTTATTTGTAATTATCATTTGCCTTTTTTCCATATCTAAAATGAAGTTAATGAATGCCTGACATAACTTCAGCAGAAAAAACTGCCATGACTAGTTACATAATTACAGGTTAAAAAATGATCTTTTTCAGCTCCATGCACTGAAGTAATCTTTAAGGGTAGAGGTTAAGTACAGGCAACACAGAGTATAAATTGCTTTGCAAAACGTTCTGTACACTGACCACAGCAACTTCTCTGTGTGGCACTGCCTTTGAAGGAAGAGTCTGATCTTATAATAACACTGCAATAATACAGAACTTGTTAGTATTATCAGTCATGTCTTGTTCATGGGCCTCTGTCTACAAAAGGACAGCAAATTTGCACTTGAAATCATTATAGAGTGTGAATAATACTTCAGTTACCACTAAGTGCCAAGAGAAGAGCAAAATGGATACTTTAGCATGGAGGCAGACCTATGAGCAAGAATTTCTAGAGAAAAAATAAAAAAGGAAAATAATCACCCTTTCATGTCTTCAAGAACTGCTTAAAATGAAGTGTTTCATCAAAAAAGAAGGTATGATTTCTCTCAGCCTGATCCCACCCCAGGCATTCCTGTGCCAGCTGCTGCAGGCAGTTCTTCTCATTTCTAGATCATAGATTTAACTCTGTTTATTATCACAGATTAAGGAAGCAATTTTTAAATACAATATTCATACTTTTCAGCTCCAATGGGGCAAATCATTCAGAGTAATTTGTGACTTTCAAGCAAATTAATACACAAATTTGTCTCATTACTGTTTTGAATAAAAAAAAGAGCCCTCAAGTAGAAGCACAAATAAATAAATAAATCTGAGTTACTAAACTGTTTGCACCAGTTAAGAGTAAGATATTCCAGGGAAACTGGTCTATCCTGATTTACTACCAGCTTGTGAACCTTCTCAGAGAAAAAAAAATCTCATTTTTCTATTTATTGCAAGGCACTGATGCAAAAGCAAGGAAAATCAACACACTTACTGAGTATCTTTCCTCTTCTTTTTCTGAGGGTCCACCAGCCGCAGAGTGTCTCTGATGACAGCAACTTTCACTTTTTCATCAACAGGGCTTGGGACATTTTCAAATACTCCAGGAGAAAGCTTTACATCACAGAGGCATACAATTATTCACTACAGAACTAAGGGTGATTTATTCCACATTTGCTCAAACTTCATGCACTTCATCTATATTTTAAATACACGATGATGGATTACAAAATACTTCTTCAAGGATGCACAAGTTCACATTTTCAGTATGACATTACAACAAATTTCTCTAGTAAACTGCAATATTTTAAAAAAGATTGTTGCCAATGTTATCATTGATATTATGTATACAAACATGAAAAGGAGTATTAACAATCCCCTAAACACAATTAATGACTGCAGCAGATGATGAATAAATGCATTTATGACAGAGATGATGGAGAGCTTTCACAATTCCAGTAAGTCATATTTTCTATGTATAAGATTAGCAATGATTTCAAAGCAGAAAATTACAGAGAACCTTGGAGGTTTCATATTAGCAGACAGCTTTCATCTTTCAAACAAGGAAAAGAGCCCAGAAAACCCAACCTAAGCAATTTCATTCCAATATCACATTGAGAACTCTTACCTCTTGCTCATGTTCTATTCTCATGCTGGGGTTTGCATTTACTTCCAGTAACACGGGCTTCAAGTTTTTCATCAGGAGAATGTCAAACCCTAAAATCTGTGCATAACAAGCAATATGTTACTTCAGTTCTACTCAGAGTGTTCTACAGAATGCAGAGTTTGTCCATATGGCAACACTGAGGAGGAATAAACATCTGAGGGGCAGAAAAGAAATAACTGAGAAACTCTACACAGTGCTGAATAACTCCAGAAGCCACTTGTCTCCCACACTAATGGCTCCTTTCACACCACCCCCTCCCCTAAACACTGCATCTGCCAACATGGAATCTTGGCACTCGTGATGAGGGGGGTCTCAAAACTGCCAGGATCAAAACTGTGTTAGGAACCTGCAAAGCTTCACTTCTAACATGTAGAAGATGGAATCTGGAGTGAATACTGTCACTAAAAAACCACACCCATTGAAAATTCTCTGTATCTGCTTAGGGCTGGCAGTAACACAGGTCAGGAGACTGAGGTTTGACTTGGGTGAGGAGCTCTGAGCTCCCACCAGTAAGCAGCACCATAACCAGAGAAACCCTTTAGAAAAGGCATTGAACACCCACAAAATTAATCTATGCATAGAAGTAACTGCATTCCTGGCAGAAATTCCAACTTACCTGGAAGCAAGTTGGCCCAGGCTTTCCTGCTGGTATGTCAGACTGATAGTAAACTTTCAGTTCTGGTGTCAGTGCAATAATTGTTTTAATCACCAATGAAATTATATCTGACCAGAGCTTTTTGACATCAGCTCCTCTGGAAGACAGTCTGCACAGAATGCTTGAAAAAGTCCTCTTGCTGCCAGTGTTTGCACTGTCAGAATGGATGAAATTCCCACTATGGATATTTAGTGAATAGTTGGTTAAGTGCATAAAAACCTGGTGCAAATTTTTGAGAGTGGGTTCTTGATAGGGCTCTGTACAAAATCTAGAAAGTCCATCTTTGGCTATATAAATCTCTAAGGGCTCTAAGGATTTCAGCAGGACATAGAGACGAATATCAAATTTCATTTTGTCCACGAGCAGTGGTTTGCAGATGTATTCCTGGACCACAGCTGGCCGGCTCTGGATGCTCCCTGTCAGCCTGATGTCACTTGGGTCTTTGATGAGGTAGATTCCATCCCCCTGGCAGCCTCCATCAGGCTTTACAATGAAAGTGGGCTTCCAGGAGGGATTGCTGTCTTTCATCATACGAACCTAGAAGGAGAAGCATTACAGTGAGAGGCACTAACTGGGGAAGGGAAGAAGGGCTGGTACTGTGAAAGCCAGTGAACAAAAATAAATAAAAATAGCATGAATACATCACCAGAGTAGTAAACACCATGCAAAAAAAAAGCAGAAGATGAACAGTGCTGACAAGCACAAGGAGAAACAAAAAAGCACAAGTAGGGAATTACTAGTACAGATAAAAGGTAATTTTATATAACAAGCCATTGTATAAATCATTTCAGGAACTTCTTTTTAATGTTCTGTTCCAATTTACAGAAAGAAATGGGGTATATCTCATGAGATTCATTTTAGTAGTCACTAATGTATATGAAACTGCAAAGTTAAACTTTCATGCTGCATTTTGAACAACTACTGACAAAGACAACCATTAACTTAAGGAAAGGTGCCTTATTTATTGAGGTATGAATGCAAATACTACCAGAAGAAGGAAAACTGAAGTAAAAATTTGTCACTAATACCTTTTTCCACCGCTGAAAATATCTCACCATCAGATACCCAGTGTTACTAAAACTGGGGAATGCTGAACCATGTACAGGTATGTCACTGACACATCTGCTGAGTATCAGAGCTTTCATGTTACATGCACATTTCCCACTACCTAAATAAATTCTAGTTTATTTATTACTTGTACAGCGAAAGTCAGAACTGCAGACATGGGGATGCCTCAATCAGAAATGAAATTGAGAAAGAAAGGGGAGCCCTAACAAAGAAAGCAGCTGAAGAAATGCAGGATGCAGGCTAGCAGGTTACTCGTGGGATTCAGGACAATAAAGCACTCAAAACCTCTTCCTTCCAAAGCAAAGGGGTGTCCCAGCACTGACCACTCCTTTCTTGCACTCTCACATTTTAGGGCCCCAGCCCTGCAGCTGCTGTCCTTCTCCCTGCAGCCAGGCACGTGCTGAGCCCAATTGGAGATCTGGTTTTTCCCTGTGGCTCACCAGCAACAACTGGAGATTGATTTTTAGAAGCCTGAGGACAAAAGCTAACAAAAAAAGAGCAAATCAGTTGCCACCATCAGCCCTGGAGAATGAAAGAGGTAAAAATCAGCCCCCAGGAAAAGGCTGAGCATGGTCACATCACTGTGAGAGCAGCAACCTCTGCTGTAACATCAGGCTCTGACCCCCAGGAGAGGCCCAGCTCTGTCAGCAGTGACATTCCCAAGGCCTCAAGGACTTCTGGCTCCACCCTACCCAGTTATTTATTTCACTGAGACTCACACTGCTAAAAGCCTTCCTACCAGCTGCGGCAGAAATTCAAGATCCATTATCCAGACTAGGATTTTTCTCACGGACAGGTGTCACACTGACTCAGTGAAAGATCCTTCTTCAAAATAGGTCACTCTGAGGGATAAAACGCCTCAGTGGAGGTCAGGCTTACATAAATGGCATGTGGATAAATAGATCCAAGTAGATCAGCAGGCCTAGATGAGCAAAGAAGGAAAGCAGGATTTATGTCCTAGTCTTTTTACCACTACAGAATAATCTTCCCCTGATGTGACATTACCCTGCAGAGCAGAGGAGTTCTCTGGCTCACTGTTGTTAAAGTCAGCACCACAGAGTGACACCTGCTTAATGTGAGCCCTCCATGACCAAACACACCCTGCTGGGACTCCTGTTGAACACACAAAGTGTCAATTGTGCCCTCCTAGGGCAGAAAATAGTGAAGAATCTCTGTGACAACAGGTGGAAGAATCTGCCCCCCAGTCCCACATTTGCTGTTCACCCCTCAGGCTGTATCTGCTCTGCTCCAGCAGCACCTTCCAAAAGAGATGATACTTTCCAAAAGAGATGATACTTTCCAAAAGAGATGATACTTTCCAAAAGAGATGATACTTTCCAGGGGCTATTGCTGAAGATGAAAAAGAACCTGCCTTTCAAAATATTTGCACTCTAACAATCACTGGTCTCTGAGATCTCTCTTTTCTTAAAACAGAAAGTAAATAATTTTCTCCATCATTTTCTATTCCATTTTTTAATGGACTAAAAGGCCTGGATATTATTCAGGCTTTCTAGTCCATCAAAACCTACACATGGCAGATGAAGATAGGCTGGTAGGGAAAGGGGGAATAGTAATCCAGAGTCAGTCTCAGTCTGTTTTTCAGCAGATTTACTGTCTTGAAGAAAACAGATGGTTTCTTGATCTTCAAGGAAATTCCCAACAGTCGTCTTCAAATTCTGCACAATCCCCTCAACTATATTCTTTCAAATTCAAATTATGAGGGGGCTTGTCCAGACTTAGACAATTCAGTCATGTAGGAAAATGAGTTTAGACAAAATGAAATATTTCTGTGTCCTTTGCTTGACAGAAGGAAATTATCTTTAAAAAACATGTTAACCATTTACAGTTAACAACAAGAGAAGAGTTTGGTGAAGACCTGCAGGTTTGGCTTTCATGAGGAAACACAAGCTGAATGAATATAGTGTTCTGAAAAAAAAAATGCATATAATGGGCTATAAGATCTGACAGCACAAAGACTGGAATATTCATGCCTATGCCTAAGAGGTATCCAGAAGCTGAAAACCTGATTAAACCACCAAAAATCTGCTGTGCTGGAAATTAGACCATCCAAATTAGATTCTTATTAAAAATTAATCATACTGGCCTATTCATCATCCTCACAGACAACACAAAGAAGGAAGTATGAGAACAATCACGGTCCTGGTTTGAATCCCAAGCTAGTTACTCTTCAGAAACTGGAATTTCATGTTAGAAATAAGTCCTTAGCACAAGCATTCTCATGGAGTTTCTGCTTCCAATAAACATTTCTGTTACAGGCAAAATCTCACAGGTGTTCATTTCTCATCCAGCCCTTTGCAACAAAATCCTACACTACAAACAGCACCAAACCATCTTGTGTCTAACCTGCACCAACACAACTGGACTTTTGCTAATTAACATACTCCAGAGTGTTCCAGATCCTCCGGGGACATGTCTGACATGCAGGCACCACCAAAGCTCTCCCCACTTGTCTGTTGTGAACCAGCTGAAATGCAGACTCAGAGAACTGACAGTTTTGGCAGCATTAGGGTTGCAAAGCAAACAAAACCACATATGAACAAATAAACAACGCAAAAGACTGGAGAACTCCTGCTGAGAACTCACCAAACTGCAAGTGAAAAGTGCTCTGAACCTTTTATGGTTCACAGGGGGTTTGGAATGTTTTGGGTTGTACTTTTTCTAGTTCTGGAGGGGTTATACTCCAAACTTGTGTTAAGTAGAACACAAACTCTTACAACATAAAATATAATGTTTGATAACAAGAACTATGCTTTTCTCCAACACAGATGGAAGAACATATGCAAAGGAAACTCCTAGGAGTGTGTTAGTGGACATCTGTTCCTCTTGGAACACAGGCGGCAGCGTTTGCAGCGCAGGGAGCAGAGCAGAGCTAACTCGCAGTGCCACCTGGTGCCAGCTCACAGGGCTGAACGTGTCACCTGCAGCTCACAGGGCTGAACGTGTCACCTGCTGCTCACAGGGCTGAACGTGTCACCTGCAGCTCACAGGGCTGAGTGTGTCACCTGCAGCTCACAGGGCTGAGCGTGTCACCTGCAGCTCACAGGGCTGAGTGTGTCACCTGCAGCTCACAGGGCTGAGCGTGTCACCTGCAGCTCACAGGGCTGCGCGTGTCTCATGTACC
>VXAX01001622.1:348800-362390 GCA_013399835.1 Leptocoma aspasia
TAACCTGATAATTCCCCAGCAAAGCCCCGGCAGCGGTGCCACCGCCGGGTAATTGCAGGACGGTAACGTGAGCTGATGGCGGCCGGGGATGGATCCTCGCCGTTATTGATTGTGACAGCTAAATTGTTAACCGAGAGGGAAATCAGATGAAAGCCATTTTAGAATAAATACAAGGCATTAGGTTTAAACATCGAGGTTGCAGGAAAGCCCGAGAAACCCCCAGGAAACGGAACCCAAGGCCTGCCAGCTTGTCCTCCCCTGTCCCCGGTGCGGGGGGACATGGACAAGTGCAGAGGCGAGATGCTGAGAAAGGACAATTTAAACCCTTCGTTCTCACTGCTGGGGTCTGAATTAGCTCCGGCTGCTCCAGAAGAAACACGTAGGAGTTTTCATGGACGCAGCCGTGAAAGCTGTCTGTCCCCCTACACAGCACTGGTCGAGGCAGGGCCGTGTGGGGTTTATTTGCATCCCCAGGGTGATGCTGGGCTTTGGCAGCCGTGGCTCAGCACCACGGGCCAGCACCACGCAGCCAAGCAGATGCTTGCACTGCTCTCATGATTACAGACCCGTCTCTCTGGATCCTGAAAAGCCAGAACAGGCTCAGGAATGGGGTGACTCCAGCCCAGCTTCTGCCCTTCTCCAGCCTTGGGAGTAAGTCTTGGCTCTGCAGGGTTGGTCTCCTGCTCTCACTGCCTGCTGAGAGCAGACAGATCTCACACGTGCATCTTGCACCAGGAACAGGGCCTGGGCAGTGGCTGGGGAATGCAAAGCACTGGAGCCAACAGGTATCAGCACGGAGTCCATCCCTGTTCTTACCCCCGTGTGCTCCCTCCACCAGCGCTGGAGTTTGTACAAGCCAGCAACAAGGTGGCAGCGTGTCAAGCAGCAGCTCGGCCAGAATCCCGGAATTTGGGGTTGGGAATGTTCTGTGCTCCCAGAGTGGAGATTCCATGCCTGTCCCAAGTGAGGAACTGCCACCAAAGCAGAATGGTTCAAAAACCAAGGAAAAACCCACACTGTGGCCACGGTGAGCATCGCCCTCAGCAACCCACCTTGCTCCCATGGATTTGCTGGAAATACAGGGGAAGCAAGGAACCCCCTCAGAGGACAGGAGTGTAGGCTGGAGGTGAGAAACAGCCCAATTCCTCTTCACAGGAGCCAGGCACCAAGCCCGGCTCTCCTTCCCACCACCGGCTGCCAGCCTCCCTACTTACGGCTCCAGCACCGGCCGCAGCGATGCCGTGCTCCCCGGCGCTCTTCAAATCCCTTTTACGACGGTCTTATGCAAAGTCCCAGGCTTGATGCTCATGAAAAAACAACGTTTCTGAGCATTTCCCTCCTCCCAGCTCCAGAGTTAGGAGCTCTGGGCTGCCGGGAAGCCGCAGCATTCCCGGGAAGCGCGGGCAGCACCAGCGCCTGCCAGGCCGGCGGCAGCAGCAATGACCAGCACGAGCTCTGACCTGCAGTAAAGCTCCCCCAGGTCTGAGTCTGGCCCAGGCACAGACAAGGCACTTCTGTTAGCGACCACGGCAGTGCAAAGAAATAATTTAAATAAAAAAGACTGATGCTATTGTGCCCGGGTTCTGTCAGTGGACTCCGGCTGATGCCAAGCATTTTACCACCCTCACTCACTTCCTGCTTGCCACCCTCGGCTTTCCTGGAGGAAAACATGCATTTTAAATGTTTATTTAGAGCTGTAAGAATTTCAACAAATTGTATTTAAATACAAATAAATATCAAAGTATGTTTCTGAAGGGAGCACAGCCACACACCCTTTTGAAACCAGGTATCTTCAGGTATCTTCCTAATGGGAACAGAATCCAGAGCTGTTCTAAACAACGCAGATACAGACCCGGAAAGCTACAAATGTTAGAGCACGCAGGAACAAACACAGGCTGTTCACAGGGGAATGCAAACGGGTGTCACCGACATTCAGAGGGGTACAAACTCCCAAGAATACTACTCTTCCCTCTACTTAGGTACCCAAAAACTAGGAAACAAACATTAACAGCACAAGACCTACTTTAGAACAATTGAGGCTTTGAACAATCCTCTGCCACAGACAGGCACGGCTCCGTTCCAGGTGCTCGGTTCGGCAGCAGGAAGCGAGCTCTGCCTGGAGGGAGGTGTGCTGCTGCTGCAGGAATACAAACCTCCCTGGGCTGTGCCACTCAGCAACTCCTGCCTGCACACACTGGGGCTCTTTCCAAATTGTTTTCCTCCTCCTGTCTGAGACCACTATTAATCAGCTTGGGGGAGCAGCTCAAGAGTGACCGATGAGGTCTGACAGGGCTGGGGAGGGAAAATCAGACCCGTGTCACCTGGACCTGAGCACGTGAGCTCTCTGCCATCCCCCTGGCACATGCAGTCACAGCACTGTGTGCACACAGGAGGGGATGCTGCCAGAAAACGGTTTTCCCTCAGATTTCTATTTTGCAGACATTTAGGGAGGAAATGTGCTGCAGATCAGATGGTTCAGAGCAATGCCTTCCATCAGATCTGTGGATTTGGCCCCTGGGGCAGTCCCAGTTCACCACAAACACTGGTGTCACCTCATACCAGAGGCAGCTGAGCACCTCTACCAGCCCATGGAAACCAAAGCTGGGCAGGACAGGGGGCAAACACCGAGTTCATGGCTTGGCAGATGTCTCAGAGGCTGCAGTTACTCTCACACTGCCCATTCTGGCTCATGAGAAGCTGCCACTGTCAGGGATCACTAAACACAAATGCCAAAGCTCAGGGCACAGCTTGCACTGAGGGCACACCTCAGTGGTGTGTAAACACACTAATTCCTACATGCAGGCACACACCTACAGCCTAAATGACACTGAAAATACCTGTGCTGTGTCATTGCCATGTCATAAAATAACATTGTGGAGTGTGCAAATCAAAATGCAAAATCAATTTGCTTTGGTGAATATAAAATATTGCATGCACAGTTACTAAAGGTGGTGGCAAGATCTATTTAAAATGAGTTTTATTGAGATGAAAAAGTTTTTCCATTATAACTACAGCATGTTAATCAAAACCAAGTGCTTCCCCTTCCATTAAAACATGAATTGGAATACATTTTGTTCAAAAATACTTTAAAAAGTAATCAGTTAAATGGAGTATTTTTGGATGTGCTTTACTTCCAACGCTGGTTACTGTTTCTAATCTGGCTAATGAATGCACACTAACGAGAGGTTGCCTGTGTGTTCATCAGAGGCTTTGAAGGGAACCTATTTCTCTGAACAGCCTTCAGCTGTGAGCTGCACAGGCAGGAGCGTGCAGAGCCTCAGGTGTGACAGAGGGCTGTGCTGGCTGTGCCCTGCTCAGGTGGCATTGTCCTTCCCATTCTACAAAAGTACAAAAGCATTGGAGGACTCCAGGTATACAAAGCAGTGTTTCTTGCTACCATCATCCATTCATAAGCATCATCTTCTGGATTTCCAGGCAGCTCTGGAGTAAGGAGTAGTCCTTTTCTTATCTGGTGGTTTGAAGTAAGAATAAACAGGTGCTGCAGGATATTCTGCGTCTGGATTTTCTGCCATCATTTTCAGCTTGGCTTCAATGGCCTTTATTTTTGCACTGACACTGGAAAGAGAAAAAGCAGAAGGGAAATTGAGCTTGATCTTAGCATGAAATCCAAGTACAGAAATCCAGAGATTATGCTGACACGTGGATCCTCCCTGCACAAGGAGGGGCCAGGCAGCCCCCACTGCTGCATCCACAGGAATGCACTGCCCAGAGGCCACACTGCTGCATTTCAACCTCTGCACGGGTTTGCTCCTCCAAGAGACACCTCAGCACCCCAAAATAACAGCCCCTGCACCTATTCAGTGCTTTCTTGAGGACGCTGAGTGAGACAAGAACACCACAAGGCTTCCTACTTCATGTGAAATGATGTCATTTCAGGAGGTCTGAGCATGTGCAGCAGAGCAGAGCTCGGAGCAGGCTGCTGGGAACAGCACAGAAATGAAAGCCAGACTTCCTCCCAGCTACAGCCTGCTCGGGATGGGAAAACCCCAGACTCTAATTAGGTCAGGAAGAAACATTATTTCAGCATTAGCAGGGTTTATCCCAAAGGGAGAAGCTATCCCAGGTTACACCCCAAATTCCTAGGACTTTTGTTTTTCACTATTCTCCATTGGGTATGGACGGGGAGGAATGTTCCCTTCCACACTGTGGCTTCTTGCACCATCCATCCTCACTAGAACAACCCCTTTGTGCCACTGATGCAGTTAACAATCTGCATGACTCAAACCCCTCTGCTCTTTACTTCCTAGCCTGTTACTTCTGAATTCCAAGCTCATTTTATCTCTGGGCAAATGCATTAATCTGGTCCTGGTTCCTCACAGGGTTCCACTGACAGAACACAGAGGAAAACCACACACCCTTTCAAACAAACTGTGAATTAGCAAAGCAGCCGTGTGCTTTAGGTAAATGCAGTGGTTGGACAATTTAACCACATCCCACAGACAAGGCCTACAGGCAAAAAACCACTGGCAAAAAATTTTAAAATTAATTTTATGTGAAGTACTACCTGTGACTTTGTTTAAATCTTCTGCCACTATTGTGGAACTTCTTGCTTTTAAGTATTTTGCTGAACCAAATTAGTCCAGTAAAAACCCAATTCACATGAAGTGCAGAGATTCTGGCCAAAGGAGCTGGAGTGCTACACATTCCCAACTCCTCATCTCACCTCATTCCCTTCCTACTACCCACTGGCTTTGCACATTAGAAAATAAACTTCCAGTCTGAAGTGTCCCACATCAAGTGAGTGACTTCACAGGCACTGCCCTTTCAAAACCAGCTTTTTTGCTGTGCTAGATTGTTAACACAAACAATGCCAACAACTCCAAATCTTACTGAAATGGAAGAAGTTGGTTCCCTGCCAGTCCCACAGCTGGGGCACCTCTCACCCAACCCATCTCCTACCTTAGGTTGGACTGGGGTGGCTCCGTGCTGGAAGATGGCTCCAGACTGATTGGAAGGATCTTCTCATTTTTATTGTGATCATATCTCTGCAAGCAAGAGACCAAGGACTGAGTCAGCTGCAATTAGGAACAAAGAAACATTTCCCACAGATGGACTTTAAAGCTGGATTAATAATGCCTCAGGTTTTGTGGAGCTTTTGCTAGGAAAGATTTTGGTGGCCAAACACTGAAACAAATCCCAACCACAATATTTGGTTAGTACCAACATGGAATGCAGGCTGGATACTGAACAGTTATGTGCATTGTACTGTGGATCCTTAAACCTTATCCTGTCACTTCTTGTTCCCCTCTACGTAAGGCAGGAAGCACAGATGGTAGATTTGAAGGTAACTACTGTACTGTTTGCTATGCTCTTTATGTGCAGAGCCAGAAGGTAACCCAAGCACACGACTGCACAGAACTGGGCAGTCCTGGGAGAAAAGATGGGAAAAAAGAAGATAAAAAAATCAGTTAGGAACCACCTCCTTTCTGTAGAAGCCAGCTTGTGAGTCTGTCATCTCTGTGGGCAACGGGCCTCCTGAACTATTTGCAGTGTTCTGCTTCCTTATTTCGCTTGGCACGGAGTCAGGTTTGTTTTTCAGCAGAGCTGCTCAAACCGACAGCGTCTGGTGAGCCTTGGCCACTCATCTCAGAGCTGCTCAGCACCGTGCTGCTCTTGTCTAAAACAAACTCTTGTTACAATAAGCCCAAGTTTTGTGCTGTTAAGTCTTTCCATCCAGGGATTGGAAAATGCCATGTGAAGCGAGGTGATTATTTATGCATGTTCCTCCCCTGACCCCGGAACAGCTGGGCAGACACCCACTCCTCCAGCTCAGACTCCTTTTGTGGCCTGATCATTCCTCAGGCATCCTGAAGCACGTGGCACTCCAGTAGCTCCACTGGTACAGAAAATGGAGACTGAATTTGCACAAGAGCTTGGATGTGCTGACAAGAGCCCTTGAAGTCAGTAACTAAAACAATGTGGTCTCCTTTAATGAAGATACCTGGTTTGGTTTTTTAAGCATCCAAAACAGATGCACTAATATACTTGATAAGACAAAGCAGAAAGCTGCTGGGAGGATAATCAACTAAAAGAAAACTAGCCAAAGGAAAATAGCAACAAACATCTCCTCTCTGTCTCCCCCAAAATCTGTTAATCTGCAAAGAAAGTTATTCAAAATAAATTGCTTTATCAAATACGAGATAATAAATAACTATAGGAGAAACAAGACAAGAATTTTAAAAAATTAAAATAAGGATGTTCCAGAAGTACTGCCTAAATCAATCTTAAGAACTTAATTGTTTATGTGACGGAGCAGGAATAAAAGGATATTTAACTTAGATGCAGAGTATGTTACTTTAAAGTCAAAACTAATTAGAGCTGCTGCCACATAAGTGCTTTCAGAAGTGGAACAAAGTAACACAGTAACCGGTAATTGGGAATTTCCATACCTCTCTTATGCAAAAAAACCACAAAGGGAAGGATTCAAGCTTCCAGCCAATTACTCACTAAGTTTGGGAAAAGTTAAAACACGGGCATTTATAGAAGTAATCTGTTCACACTGCTCTGAGCAGAAACCCCCTCCCAAAGAAGCCCAGGTGAAAGGGCCTGTCCTCACTCACAGCTAAGCCAGCAGAGTTCGGGTAAACAGGAGAAGCTGTAAGTTGTAAACATCAACTCTCCGAGTTATTTCCTAGAACAGACTGAAATTATTTTGCCAGGCCAAGACTGCCTCGATCAGAAGGCTTTATTATTAAAGCTTTTCGATTTTGCAAACTAAAAGCAATTCTTCTTTCCAGCAGCCAGCTTACCTTGACTTGTGCGTGTGCCCACCGCACCACCAATTTCTTGGAAAGGGCCAGCTTCCCATTGAGACACTGGATTGCCTTCTCTGCTTCCTGCACAGGAAGACAGCTCCATAAACAAACCAAGCCTTTAGTCAAAACCCACTCACATGGAAAGAGCCCTTTTTTCCTTTGTTATTTAGCCTACAGTAAGTACAGCTCACTGACAGCACAGAAAGTTTGTCCCACTGTATCCCAATCCAGGAACACCCTTGAAAGACTCCCAGTAACCAGACTTTATCTGCATTGCTATGAATAATTTTCTAGATGCACAATGTTAGGGCTCTTCTGACATCCTTATCACCAGCTGCAAAATGGACCAAAGAACTGGCCCTTTCTGGTTAGCATTAAAAAGCAGGATTCAGGAAAAGACAGCAGAGGAGAAAGGAAATCACTACTGCTACTTCCAGGAGCAGTCACAAAGTGGCTGTGACAGAGCAGAGCTGTCAGAATCTGTGGGTTTGTGAAGACAAAGTACTGAATTTATCCTTTCCTGTTGTAGTTTTGAATTAGCATTAAAAAAAAAGGGAAAGAAGTCAGTCATTTATATCAGAACTTTAGATAAAAAGCAACTTACCTGTTTGGTTTCAAAGTTGACAAAACAATAACCCCTGGGCTGCCCTTCCAGAGCACCAGATTTGTGGAAGAGAAAGTCAAATTGCTTTACTTTGCCAAACTTCTGAAGCAGTTTGAGGAGGTGGTATCTGAAGGGAAGAGAAAACATTTATGACATGTTTCATCTCACTGACAGTGAGGAGCTAGAGAGGAACCCCTGACACACACACACACACACACAGAGCTCACACTCAGCTGTGTCACACACAGATTCCCAAATCCCTGCAGAAGTAGGCACCCTGTGCAGCAGCCATGGCTCTGAGCAGTGTTAGCAGTGACTTTCCAAAACCCCAAGGCACAAAGCTCCTTCCCAGCAGTGCCAGCTGAAGGGCACAGGGATCTATTAATAGCTGCCTTTTGGACAATTATGCAATAGCTCCCAAGGGGTTTGGGAGGGCTTTGCCTCCTGCCTCACTAAATCACTCCTCCTTTTAAGCATAACCCTCCAGTCTCCCCCTCTCTAGCCCTGATGTGACCACCTGAAGCTCCATCCCCTGTACTCCTCTCCCAGCACAAGCACCCTGAGCCCACAGAACCCTGCATCCCTCAGGATCCCGCTCCTCCTGCTGCCCTCCCTCTCCCAGAACAAACCCACCCCTTCCCTGTGCCACCCAGTGTCAGTGCTCTGGCAAGGACACCCCAGGGCACACAGACACTTGCCTGGAAAAGATGGGGATGCAGGAAGACAGAAGAATAAATAGAACAACCTGCAACCAAGAATTGCCAGCAGGCCTCAACAAAAAAAGGCAGCAGCCAGCCCTCAGTATCATCCAGCCTAAATCTGCCAGTGCTTCTGGCTCAGACAGCTTTTCAGTGACATGTTCATGGAAGTCAGACACTTTTTTAGCCAATTATCTTCCTGCCATCCAGTGGGGCGTGTGCTGTTTCCAATAAAACTGGGGAAAGCCAGAGTAAATCTGTCTGCTTAGTATCTGGTGCATTGAGCAACTTAAAACAAGCAGCACATATGCTGTACAGGCCACAATCTAATCCTGAAAGTTCTTTGCAGCTTTTTTTGGTTCCCTGGGATTGAAGTGTTTAACAACACTGGCTGACCCAGGAGAAAAGCGACACCCATTGCTCCTTCACTGCCTGACCCCATCTCTGACATTTAAGAATTATTTAAGTGTTTAATAAGGGTGTCTTAGTCAGGACTCATCTCCTGAGCAGCTGTATGGTGTTTGTTAGCAAAGCCACGCAGTCTAACCCAAATTTTCAGTGTTTAGGGTAACACTCAGTGCTCAGAGAGCCTACCAGGATAACACCAGGCACTGGCTGAAACCTCCCATGTCCAAACATGAACTGTCACTAGTGGCCCAAGACAGCCAAGTGCACCAGCCAACTACAGGGACTGTCCAGATGGGAAGGGCAGACAACATTTTTCCTAATAAAGCCTGATAGGATGTCTGAAAAGGGCCTTAGCCCTTTGTTAAGCTTCAGAAGCCAGGCAAGAAAGTTCCAGGAATGTGAGTCATCCCACAGGATGGGTCATGGTGGACATTCAGGATGTGCACTTTTAAAGAGGTGAAGGTGCAGCGTGTGTACAGACGAGCAGTGCAGAAGGGCCAAGTTACCCCCCAGGGGATCACACACATTGTCATTGATTATGGAAAGCTTCCTACATCCTTTGGAACACCTATGAGCTCTCAAACTGCTCTGAAAGCAAGGGGGACTGAAAACAGCAGGGCGAAGAAAAGGAGCTGATTACACAGTAGCCAAATTTCACCACCTCACACTTCCAAAAAGCAGACACAGATGTACCAGTGAAAACACTGACTTTGGAGATGTGATGTATAAAAAACTCCACATGTTGGACTTCCAGAGCCTCCAAAATACGTAAATGCACCTCAGGTCTGTTGCTGTAAACATACTGCTCCAAAAAGCTCTTGGAATTTCAGCAGTATGGAAATAAAGTCCTTACCACCATGACGCTGTGTTGCTATGAACATATTATAAGTTTCTCTGTGTGTGAGCCTTCTGATCATTTTCCCATGGGAGAACATCCTTTTACTGTCTTTACTCTGTATAAGCTTTCTGTAAACAAAATATCTGTGTCTGTTCTTCAAAAACATAGAATTAGTTAGCCTCCTCCTACCTATGAAGAGACTGAACTAAAATTACTTTATCTTTCTGATATTGTAAACTATTCAAGCACACATTTTCCTAGACGAAGCAGCAGCAGGAGCATGGAATGCTCTCTGCTGAGCAGATATAGAAATATATTAGAATTATAGAGTCATTTTAATAAATCATTTTAGCCTTCTAAATTTATTGTCAAAAGTCCTTTCTTCGATGCATAGACCACGACAATAACGCTGTTCCCCTTCTGCCCATTACAGAGGCAGGGGAAGGGCAAGGAGGATTCTCCCTGAGTTCTGCACTAAAAAACCCTGCAGCTGCCTTGCCAAAAGGAACTCTTTGTGTGGCTTTTTTATTCTTTCGCAAGAGCATCTGCATTCAAATAATACTTTCTTAGCAGTGAGGTGATAGTTGCTCCTTTAAAACAATTTTCATCAACAGTCTGGAAGCAACTTAGGATTCTAAACAAAATAGATGACATTTCTCCAACCATGCCTGCAATTTTACAGCTGCAGGTCACCTCCTCTCCATGGAACAGCTCAGAAATCCTCTATAATTAATCTTTTAGGCTGTGATTATGATTTGTTATTGTTAAAATACTGAGGCCATTAACAGTAACTTGACATGTAGTTCTTCAGGCCAAGAGGTAAGGAAGAAAAAGACTGTCATGGAAAACCTGAAGCCTTATTTAAAAAAAAAAAAAAAAAAAAAGGTGAGAAGATGTAAAAAGCTTTACTATGGCAACAACGTGGGTCACCCAGAGCTTGGAAGTCGTTGGCACCGCTGCGGCCCCACGGCCAGCCTCCATCCCCACTTCCTGTCATCTGATGTGAATGCCAGACAAACCTGCAGCTCCCCCATTTCCTTTTCCTCCTCTCTTCCTCCTGGCACCCCCAGCGCTATTCAGACGCAGGCAAGGCTTCCTCTGAACAATGCTGTCGCAAGGATCCCGCGCGGGGACCGGGCCACATGCAAAACCTATTATTGCGCGGAATTCTGCCCCAGGGGGAGCCAGCGGGGGGCTGGAACAACTTGTGCACACATTGTTTTCTAGGTGAGACTCGTGGAGATGGGATCCTCGACAAGCAGCACAACAGCTGAGGAAGCTGAACACCCCCCGTGGAAGATGAATGGGCATTGAAAGGCTACGGGAAAGCAGATGTGAGCCACAGAGCTGAAAATGAGATCCCTGCCTGCCCAGACCCAGGAAAAGTCTCACAAGGCTTTACCAACAGGAATGGGCAGAGGAGGCAATTCTACCCCACCTGCCACACGGAGATGGAACTGAGCTAGGTGGGGATGAGATCCCACAGCTGGGCCAGAGCACATGCCCTGCCCTGCTGTGCAGCTGGGGCACCAATGATGGTGGTGACACCAAACCACGAGGAACCACCTGCTGCCATCCTCATGCAGACCCCATGGCAGGGATCTCCCAGCTTCCAGAGTGCCTGGAGACACCATCCTGTGTCACAAGCAGCTGTGAGGTCCCCTGCTGCCAGCTGTCCTCCTTCCAGCTGCTGGGAACACACTCAGGAGACTCCCAACACCACCTGCTTCCACAGGCAGACAATGCTTTAAGGATGCTGGATGAAAGAAGTCACCCAGAATGACCACCAGCAAGGAGGAATGGCCAGCTGAAGAGCCACCATAACCCAGAGCACAGGGCACGTCAGCACCCCCAGCTGAGTCACAGTCACTCGCTGTGTGCAACAACCTCCCAAAAGCATCAGCTCCCAGGCTGTAATTTGTGGGCAGCCCTACATTTATAAATGCTGCTCCTGCAGCTTGTGCTCCAATGTGTACATTACCTATTAACTCCCCAGCACTTGACTGCAGCTCTAGTTTGCTCTTTAAATGGAAGTCTTGGATTGATTCAAGACTTTCTGATCTCATTTCTGCTCGAGAGTGTCACAACCACTTATTAACTCTGCCAACAACTCAATCAACCTTACTCTTTCTTAAAGAAATCCAACATAGAAACAACAAAGACAGCTCTTGAAAAAACAGATAAAAGCAGCAAATGCAGAAACATTTAGTTTTCAGGGGTTTGATTTAGTCACGTGAGCAGTAACTTCAACAGGAATAATTAAGAGGAACAACTAGAACTAGAGATGTAGGCCCTTGAGCATGAGAGAATAAGGGTCAAGGTGATTTATAGAAACTTACTGACCACACACTTTCTCTACATTGGCAATGTGCTAAAAGGAGCTTCTTCTTCTTTTACTCACAAGGAAATGGAGATACAACATCATTTGCAGGAGAGAAGAGCCATTTTAAAGCAAAACAAAAAGCAGCACACAGAACTACAGAGGCTGAAATAAGCAGCAAGCACTGTCACTCATCACTGGGCAACCTTTAAACATTTAGGAGCATGGAAGCACTCTAGGTTTGAGAAACCACCAAACTCACTTCATCCAAGTGATGAAAACAGTAAATTTTCCCATACAAACCTATTAGTTATCTGGCCAAGACTAAAAGGAATAACCTGCAGGGAAAGGGTCTGTAACAGCCCTGAGGATCACTGGGAAGTGAAGGATCCAATGCTCTCACACCCTCGACTCCTGCCTTCACCCCAACCCAGCTCCTGAACCCCTGAGGACCCAGCAAAAAACACTCAAGAATTCCTATATCTAATTTCACGTGGTCAGTGGATGTGGACAAACCACAGCAACAGAGCTGTGGGAGAGGAGTGGTAATTAATGCAGAAACCTCCCAAAGCTGAATGGCTGAAATCACAATGCATTAATGATTCCATTTACAGGCTATTAGGGAGCCGCTCTGCTCAGATGAACCACACTTAGAATAAAACCCCAGCACCTGCACACACACAAAAAGAGCCAGGAAGAAAAAGTATTCCACGGCAGGCACACACAATAGTTAATCAAAAATGCTTGTTTGTTGTGAGTGTGTACAGCCCAAATTGTTTTGGTTTGCTTTCCTTTTTATACAACCTAGTGATTTCACAGCACCCTATCCAAATATTGGACAGCACATCGTATTCCCTTGACAATTTAGCTGTTCAAATGTTATGCTTGCTCAGGAGATAATTATCCATAGCCTGGAGAAAACACAAAATGCTCACACACATGTTTGATTCGTGCATTTACCCACCACAGCCAGTCCCACCACTCCCACCTCCTCACCATCCATTGCTGCAGTCACTCTCCTCCGCTTAACTCACACCCAGCAAAACCCCAAAACAAGGCTGTTGTTCCACACAGATGCCTGCCTGTCAGGTCTGCCCTGCCCACCTCCATTTCTCCACACGCCCCAACCACTCCGGGTACAAATTCCAGGGCTGTGCCTCGCTTTGCCATTGTTTGTACCGCTGTCACCCTGAAAGTCTCCAGCCTGACATTCCACATTTCCCTAGCGCAGAGGGCAGGGGTGTTTTCAGCCCCTGGGCTCCCAGCCGGAGCCGTGCTTCAGGAGATGCCGTGTGCAGGAGTTCAGGACCTGAGCCCCTCGCTCCGGGCAGGGCACCCCACACACAGACACAGACACAGCCGGGCTTGCGCCATCCCCCGCCCGCAGCAGCCCCCGGCAGGCACGGGCCGCTCCTCAGAGCGCAAATCTGCTCCAGGGGGCGGCTGGCAGCGCTCGGGGCAGGAGCCGGGAGCGCCCCGCCGGTCTGTGCCGGGCACGGGGCACCCCCGGCAGCCCGGAGAGCTGCTGCCACCGGAGCTCGGGCAGCGCCGGGCCCGGGAGGGGCGAGGCGGCTCCGCCCGGGAGGGCTCGGTGCCGCCGCGGGAACACGGCCCGTCTGGGGCGGTGCCGCCGCGGGGGCGGTGCCGGCGGTCACTCACTCGGTGATCTTGGGGTCCAGGTTGCCGATCCAGAGGCGGTGCCCGTCCTGCAGCGCGCCCTCGGACAGGATGGAGGCGTTCTCCAGCGGCAGCGCCTGGCGGCCCGGCTCCATGGCCGCGGGGTGCCGGCCCGGCCCGGGCCGCGCTCCCGTCCCCGCGCAGGCCTCGCCCCGCCCTTGGCGCCGCTCTGTGACGTCACGCTGCGGCGGCCCGGCCGATGACGTTCTCTGGGACGCGCGGGGCTGCGCGACGGTGAGCGAGGCGGTGGCGCCCGCCCTCCCCCGCCT
>VXAX01001622.1:362751-382941 GCA_013399835.1 Leptocoma aspasia
GGGGGCAGCGGCAGCGGCAGGGGATCGGGTGTCCCCGGTGTCCCCGGCGCAGGGAGGGCCGGTTCCATGCTAAATCCAAAATTGATTTCTGCCCCGCTGTCCGCGCCGCCGGCTCCGCAGGACCGAGCCCCGTGTGTGCAGCCGCAGCTCCGGGCGCAGCACATCCGCAGCTGCTGGAACTCCCCGGAGCCTCGAGCGGCCCAGGCTGGAGTAAAGGCTGTGAACACGGGGGTGTCAGAGCTCGTGGGACAGAAATGGAAGTTTCAGCCCAGCTGAACACCCGGTACCGGGGTGAGCCGCTCCTGCTCAGCGGCCGTGGGCTCTGTGTCACAGGACATCTGGACAGGTGTGCAGGGCCGTGCTGACACCGTGGGCACGGGCTGGCAGCCACCGAGCCCTTCTCGCTGCGTTTGCCCGGCAGTCACTGCAGGTCCCCTGCCCACACCACTGAGCTGTCCCCTTGTCCCCACAGGCGCCACTGAGACCCGACCCCGTTTGGTGTCAGCAGGCCGAGCTGCCCCCCTGCCTTTCCCTTCCCCAGCTGGGTCAGAGAGCAGCTGTGAGCGATGGCTCTGGCCCTGCGGTGCCTCCGTGCCCTCCCGTCCCTGCTGCACCGTTCCTCCTTTGCCGTGGCCAGCGGGCTGCCCCGGGCTCCCACAGGCTGCCCAGCCCCGCTGCTGGAGGGCTGCAGGCACTGTGTCCAGCAGATGCTGCTGAGCAGACAGCTGGCTACCAAAAAAGGTAAAAATAGCAGCTTCTTTTCACGGTTTTGCAACCTCTCTTTCAATATTTAGATATATTTTTATGCATTTATTTATTTTGGCTGATGTGCTCAAGTGGTGAGCTCTTTACTCATTACAAAAATGCAGTTACTTTGGTTTTACTTCAGTTTATTTTAGACTTGATTCTAAATCTGACCATGGCTTTAATATCTTCTTTCTACTTTCTAACTAACTTGTCAGAAATAGAAACTAATTTTTTTTTGTGTAATCTGCAGCTAAAGGTAAAGGGCAGAGTCAAGCCAAAGTGAATATCAGTGCTGCCCTAGTACAGGATATTATCAGTTTGGAGGAAACCAGTGAAGATATGAAGGCAGTCATAGAAGCTCTGAAAGAAGATTTCAGCAGAAATCTCAATGTTAGAACCTCACCAGGTTGGTAACTTCCTTGTGTGATGCTCTGTAGCCTGTAAATAAGGATACAAATCCTAGTAATTGACAACTCAGATTTTTTCAAAATGGATTTTCTTTTCCTGGAGTTACCCACTGGGCATCCAATTCCTACAGCCCTGACATCCCCAGCTAGAGGCTTTCTCCACCCTGAGCTTGACCAGGAAGGATCCATTTTTGTTAATAGCTTCCTGGAAATAGCTTTTTTAAGTGGGAGATGTCAAAAGTGTCTAACTGAACTGTTTGCAGATGTGATGGAGAAGCAGCTTGTCAGCTAATGGTGCAGTAGGGCAGGAAAAATCCAATTGCCATTAAATTAGCCTTTTGGAAATTGCCATTGGGCTGGTGTCTGGCATATACAAACTTCTTTCTGCTGTGCATCTTTGTGGGTAGTAACTTGTACAAGCCTCGTTCACTTCATGGATTTTGTGTTTTAGGAAGAAATGTGAATATGTTTGACTAGGCTACAGTTACTATAACACTCTGAACCTACGCATTTGCAAGTGTATCAAGTTTCAGGGATAAAAATTAACATTAAACAATGACCAAATTTGAATCCTTCACCACCCCAGCTCTGGCAGGGGCACTTCTGTCTTTAATGGAGCTGGAAAGTGTAGCTCAGTCTCTTAACTATTTATTTTAACCATAGGTATTTTTTTTAATTGCACTGATAAAGTACCTCCTGTCCCATGTGCCTTTTGGCCTGTTAACATTTTGCAACAGAAAGTAGAGAGCAGATTAGGAGTAGCTCAGGGAGAAACTGAATACTTTAAATTAGGTAGTGTAGAACACCTCTCTGGGGGCCTGGAAAAAAAAAGAGGAGTTTAAGACAGCACTGCTAAGTTAAAGACAATATTTGTCTTGATTTTTATAGCAACATTTTGATTTTCTTTAAGTTGTAAGAATTAAAAAATAACCATTTCCCTTTAATTCTTAACAATCCTGCTTAGTTTTCCTATTCTAGTAGCAAAAACAAACAAGAGTTTTGTTTTTATGTTTTTGTGCTTTAGAGCAGCTTTGAAATATTTAACTTGTGAATACACAGGGGATGCCTGAACACAAACAGCACCTGAAGTCTGAATAAACACCGTTTTTTCCTTTGTAACCTCTGCATTTTGCATGGCAGAAGGGAAGTGGGACAATGTGGACACGTTTCTCTTCAGCATCACTGCAGAGTGTTTTGTCACACTGAACCTCCCTGTGTTTGGTTCTTTTGAGGGGCCCTGGATCACATAACTGTGATGACAAAAGACGGGAAGTTTCCGCTGAACCAGCTGGGGCAGATCTCACAGAAGTCGCCACAGCTCATGATAGTGAACATGACCAGTTTTCCAGAGGTGAGGACACATTGGGAGGGGAGATAATTGCCAGGGGAACAAACAGGTTGATGCTGAGCAAAGGAGCATTTAGAGACAATCAGTCAAACGTGGCAGGGCTGCAGGCTCGGGCTGGGCTGTGTCACTGTGAGCTGACACAGAACAGAAGGGGCATTTTGCTGCTGACAGCAACTCCCCAGCCCCACGTGGCTCCCAGAGCAGCTCACCTGCAGCAGCACAGGGTCAGAGGAGAGTTACTGAGTGCTGTGGTTGCCCTCAGGTTGTGTCCAAGGAGTGCCACAGTTACAGGGGTTTGCTTTGCAGGCGCTTTCCCCTCTGTTGGATCTGCAAAACAACTGGAAGTGTCATGGACCAGATGCCTGGATTCACTGTGCCCTTGCAGCCCTCCCCATTTCCCATGCATTTATGAGAAGTCTGGGCACACACACGCTCAGCTGAACTGCACACATGGCTGCAATGCTGTATCAGCCCTGTTGTATTCATTTCAGTTCCTTGTCGAGATGTGGCCATGCACAGAACCAGACACGTAGTTGGAATTTGTACTGGGGGCTTCATCAGATGCCTCTGAAACCTGCTTATGTATTACCAGGGCTGGTGATGTCCCTGAGAGTTCATGAGAGAAGCTGTGATGCAGGCTGTGACCTTCTGAACAGCTTCTCTGGTGGGACTGAGCTGGCTCATGCTGAATGCTGTCACAGAGCTCGACTTGGGCACTGCTGAGCTTGGCCAGCTCCTCCCTTGGCAGCACCTCCAGGTCAGAACCCAAATTAGGAGCTCTGGTTAATCTTCTGTGAGAGACAAGCTCTTTTAATTTTCTGCAGGAGCTTTAGGCTGCCCCTGAAGGAGGCAGCAAATCCAAATCCCAGCTCAGGATCAAGCCCTCGTGGTGCCCTGCAGCAGGTTCCACCGACAGGGGAGCAGGAGTGAGCGCAAGGTTAACGATCCATCCAGGGCTGGAGCTTTGCCAGGCCTTATCTCTATTTATTTTGCAAAGGCTTTCCCCAATTAATTAAGTCAGCAAAGTCTCAGAGGAGGTCAGTGTAAGGCACTTGATGCCTAAGTGTTTCTTAGAGTGTATCCCGTGTGTATAAAGCTCTGAAGAATGGAGACCCCTCATCAGCGAGGTCCCGCGGCGTGTCGGTGCTGAGAGGGCCAGGGAAATCCCCCCATGGCTTATCCCATGTCCAGGCAGCAGCTCAGGCTGAGGAATGGGCATCTGAGAAATTCAATATCCTCTGGATAGCATTGCCTACATTTGCTTTCTGTGCTGAAGGACCACTTGAACCATTTCTCTCACTACAGTTGCTTTATGCCCATACCTGTTTTGTGATAGATTGAACTAAAACCATTAGAGACACGATCACTTGATGTCATTATTTACAGCATACAGTCAGTAGTTCATGACATTGAGAAGCAAATAAAATTGCCTGAAGAGTCTGAGAAATAAAATAATCATAGAAAAGGACTTTCAGAGCCAAAGTCTGTCTTCCCAAGAGTTAAAAAACTAAACAACACTGGGTTTTTAAATACAGTTATTTTTTTCACAGGCTACAAGAGGATGGAGGCAATATTGCAATATTTTCCCTTCTCTCATTATTTTCCTCCTCTTCTTTCTCCTCCAATATCTATGTTAAACACAGTTTTTACTGAGTATTTCTTTCCTGCAGAACAGGCACTGTCCATGGAGTAACACATTGACATTCCTAATGTGCTGAGATCATTTTGGTTGTATATTCTCTGCCCTTGTAGTTTCAGGGGACAGCAGTTGTCTCCTGCAGAACACCATCAGAGCATTTATTTCATTCAGTGATGTCACACATTAGGGACCTGAACAAATCTGCAGAGCTTTAGTTTGTGCCTCAGTTGGCAAAAGCTGAGCTTTATAAATACAGTCTGAGCTAGATAAATACTGCAGCAGCCTGGAGCTAAAGTTAATGATGGCAAAGAGTATCAGGAATAGCATCATGCCTGGTAGGAAATGTGAGTGCCACAAGAAAAAAAGACTCCTGGGGCTTGTCAGAGTCAAGAATGAAGTGACCTGGCAGAGCCCTGGGGGTGTTCTTGGCCAAACTGTGCTTTAACCCCAACCTCTGGCACTCTGTAGAGGGGCACTCACACCTTGTGATGGGGGTGAAGCCTTTTAATCACCTTGCAGTCACCAAGCAAACCTGCCACCCCACCTTCTAAGCACAGCAGAGTGTCAGCCAGGGGCGGGGGAGTTTTGAGAAGTTAATTCTCACTAATAAGCTGTAAAGTAAACAGAGCTGGGCACGAGCACTGGTTCTCAGCCATCTGCTACTGCCCTGCTGTCCTGTGGTCAGCTTGTAGTGCTGAAGTGGTTAAGTTAGGGTTTCAAAATTGGCACTGGGTGATTTCTAGGGGGAAAACATTCAACTGGAATTTTTAAATGCTCAGAATCTTTCATCTCCTTTGCCACAGTCAGGCCCTGCCTTGGGAATTTATTGCGGTTTCACTCTGCGTTGCCTCAAACCATTCAAATAGTTTCAAAGAAGCAAAACAGTTTTCTTTTGTTGTTGCTTCCCTTCCCCTCTCCTCCGTCCGTGCCCCCCTACCCCAGTAGGAGCAGCCATAGTTTCCCATTCGGTCTGATCAAAGCTCTCTGCACCAATGTAACTTCCTGATCTTACTGGTAACAGAAGTAAATGTTTCCATGTTCCATGGAGATGGATTGCCAACTATTGACAGAGTTCTGGCATATGGGAATGATTATTTCCTAATTCCCTTTACCTTTTGATCTGTTTTACAGAGCACAGCTGCAGCTGCAAAGGCTATAAGGGAGAGTGGCATGAACCTGAACCCAGAGGTGGATGGGACGGTGATTCGGGTGCCAGTGCCCAAGTGAGTATCAGTGCCCAAGCTCATCATCATGCAGGATAACAGAACACTGCAGTGAGTGCCCTCCAGAGGGTAAACATGCATGATTGCTCTATATCCCCAGGCAGCTGCTTTCCAAAGAGCTGCAGTTTGGGTTCAGGAAAAAAATCTGAGCCCTTAGAAGTGTCTTGTGAAACCTCCTTGGAGTGTCTGAGCTCTAAGTCACCACATCTTGGCATCTGATGATTGGTCTGATTTTTCATCTTCCCTCTGCAGAGGAAGCTTGGTCCTAGTTGGCTGCAGCACTTTGAAAGAGAGAGCCAAAGGCTTTTGAGACTGTATTGCATTACTTAATTTAAATCTCCCAGACCTCGGATGAGGCAGGAGGTGTTGCTGCATCCATGCTTCAGTTTGGATCAGGAGAAGTGATCCTGGCTCTGCCTGGGAATGGGGTCCATTCAAATGAAATGAGAAACCTCCCAGCAGCTCCACCCACTGACACACACAGAGCCTGTCACAGGGCTGGGTGGCACAAGGAAAATTCATGAATTTCTGTGGGTGCTCAGACCTTATGGAGTATCTGAATACCCTGGGCAGGTGTGGCTGGGCATGGTTTCACACCGTGGTAAAGACAAGCAGCTCCCACACAGGGCATGCACAAACCCCTTGCACAAGCAGATGACTTCTTGGTAAAGATGAACCAGGTATTTCTTGTGCTGTAAATCTCCTTTAAAAATTATGTGGAATTTTACCCAGCATTTTGATCAGAGAAGTCTAATTGCAGCTTTCCGTTGCTGTCGGTGAGAGGGAATGACATTATCATTCTATTTGCTGATTTTCCTTCCCTGTGCTCCCTGCCCTTCCCCCATTCCTCGGGAGAGGAGGCAGAGGAGGAGGAGGGCACCATTATCTTCGTAATTGCTGAGGCTCCCGGGTTGCTGCACGGTGGTTTGATTGTTAATGGGCACTTGGGTCATCCTTGAATACGAATTGCAGGGGAGAAAACTCCAAAACTGCAAATCCCAAGCTTTAACAAAATACTGTGTTTTTAAACAAATGTGTACGGTCTGTCACTATCTTCGGTGGTGCTGCAGAGCGAAAACAAGGCTTCTCTTCCCAGGGAAGCTCTGCCTCCTGTGCTCCTCTCCTGTGTCAGGGTTGCAGCTCTTGGTCCCTTCCTGGCTGCTTGGGAGCCTGGGAAGTCCTGAGTTAAGGATTTTGGGAGCTGAGCCCTGTGGGTCTGCCCTCACTGGCACCCCCTGGTCCCTTTTGCTGTCTAGCCCCATGTCTGGGGCTGGGGGAGCTTCAGCCACTTACCAAAAAGACAAACAGTTCCAGCCTTTTAAAACCCCCTAATGAAAGAGGTAGGGAAGAAATAATTATATCCCTCATTTACTTTTAACAATTTTTTTTAAAGTTTTGCATTCTTTCCAGCAGTTCATGAAAGAATATATGACAGACTGATGCAGTGAAATTGCAGAATTACGTCAGGTGTGCAAAATAAGCAACAAATCAGAAATGAAGAGACAATGTTAATATTGGTTCTGCATACTTTGGTTCTTTCATGAAGAGAGGCACAGTAAAAATAAAACCAAATCCAAATTGCCCTTACCTGTTATTGTAACCACTCCTGAGTCTGACCTGTCAGCTGGACACACGTGTCATATTTTGCCTTGTGCAGGTCCAGCTGTGCTTCAGAGTGTTTCAACAGAGCATTTAAAAATGAAGTTTGCTTTTCAGTATTTTTTCTATCAGTTTAGTTTTTGCAATGCAGTTTTAACAGAAAAAATACACTCATGTGGTTGGTGTTTACTTCTGCTGCCTGCCAGGATCCCTCTGCTCCCCAAGGCATTCTCCTGTTTGTGTGGCTAGCACTGCATAGGCAATATTTATTTCTATAAAAAATAGCCTCTGAGGGTTTAAAAATAAAAATTAAAAAAAAAAAAACCATCCTTGGGAATGTTTGTATTGGTTGATCTCTTGGCCGAATTTGACCTGACCTTGTGTCTTTCATGGTATTGCCTCATTTTTAGATTCATCTTTTTTGGATCTATTGTGTTACACTGGATATTGTTTGTAAATCAGTAATATTTTTACACATGCTTTACTGAAAGCCAGATGACTCATTTGAAAGTTTAATGACTCATTGTGAGCCTTTTTTTTCCCTTTGCCCTTTAAGAAATAAGCAAAGATACCTACTATGGGGAGAAAGGACCAAAAAATTTCACTTGAAAACACCCCAAAGCTGTTCTGAGCTGCTCCTGCTCATCATCAGGAGCTTCTCACGTGCACTTTATTGAGCAATAAATGTTGGACCCTGTGCTTATCTGCAATTATGAATGCAGAGTGTTAAGTTTAGCCTGCTTTCCTTTAACTGATCCCTCTCCTTGACAGGAAATTCCTGGTGTTGGAGGTTCAGAAATCACTCTTACCCACAGAAATGTGTTGAGCTGGGCTGGGTGACCCTCTCTGAGGGTCTGCTCTGCCACACACGGGGGTGGGACATTGAGGGCTGCAGTGCTGGGGGAGGCAGAAAAAAAGATGTTCCTCAGAAAAAAAACCGTGACCCCCCTGACATGTCACTCAGCAGGCTTTGCCCTGGTCCAGGCAGGACAAGGCTGTCCCTGGGGGAATGGCAGGGGTTGACCCTGCTGCTCCATGGGCTGCTGGGTGGGACCTTGTCCTCACTCCCCATCTGACCCCCCTTCCCCAAGTTCACTTCACACTTTGTTTTGGCTTTAAGAGGGGGTAGGGACAGTGGTTACTAGACAGAAAAGAAAACATACCTAAGAACAGCTTAAAAGTCCCAGATCTCGGGGCAGGATTAAAACAACTGTCCTTAGAAACCTCAGGCCTGGCTCGTGTTGATGGATTCCTTAACCAGAAACAGCATCTGCTTGGAAAAGTGTCTGTTTCTGGCATTGTTGGTAGCATTGCTGAGAATTTACACACAGTCTGGCTGGAACATAAAACCCGCTGAGAAACTCCCCGGCACTGCGCGGTGATAAAAAGAAATTGGTGTTAATAAAGACAGACAAGGAGGCATGAAAGCTGTGACCCAGTGCCAAGAAGCAGAGGAAATCTGGCAGTGCTGCATAAACAAAAACATTTCCTTCAAGGCTCGGCAGCCCCGGGCAGGCGAGCGATACCCTCGGCACAGCTCGGAGCGCCGAGCCCGGGCTCCCAGAGCTGAGCAGCTCCCTCCCAGGCAGCAGGAGCTGGGACAGATTCCCAGCTCCCTCCTCCAGGCTGAGCAGCCAGGATTGACTCCCTGCTTCCCCCCCAAAAAGCTGCCTGAGAATGTGACCTGATGCAAACCTGTGCCTGTGGGCTGGCTTTGGGGGCTCCAGGTGTGCCACGGGGCTCTGCCTGCAGAGGTGGATGTGAGGAGCCCCAGAGGCACTGATGCTGGGATGCAGGGGAACCATGAGGGTCCCTGCTCCCTCCTGGTCAGGCATTGGGGCCAGGCTCGAGCCTGTGCTGACCAGAAGCTTCCTGCCACATGTGCTGAGTTAGGCTGGAGATCAGGGAAGGGTTCTTCCCCCAGAGGGTGGTGGGGCCCTGCCCAGGCTCCCCAGGGAATGGGCACAGCCCCAGGGTTACCAGAGCTCCAGGAGGGCTTGGACAACACTCTGAGGCACTGGGTGGGATTTTGAGGTTGTCCTGTGCAGGGCCAGGAGTTGGGACTCTTTCAGCTCAGGGCATTCTGAGATTCCATGTGACATTCCCTGGCCAGCTCCCTCAGCAGGGAGGGGACAGGCCAGGGGCCCTGGGTGCCAGGGCTGGGGTCCTGCTCTCTGGCTCTGCCAGCTTTCCTGGCCATCCCAAATTCCTGTAAATGCTAACTGCTTCTGGGAATCCTCTTCCCTCTGGCACTGTGAAATGGGGATGGCTGCCAGAGACCTGGCTGTGGGGACAGGCTGAGGGTCCAACTGTGCCCCCAGAGCCCCCCATAACCCACACCCACTGTGGGGCAGAGCCCAGGCACTCTCACCCCACGTTTCCTGAGCTCTCTGTGGAAAAAGTCCTGGCCTCAGGGTTTTGGTGACCCAGGCTGCTGCAGCCAATTTCTAAATACTCCTGTGAAATGTTTATTTTGCAGTATCACCCCCACGTGTTCTCCTGCTAGTGAGTCTCAGGGAGTGCACCAGGGTTTTTCCTTATCCAGGCAGTCTGAAGACTCCAAGAGCTATGAAAATAATTAAAATAATGTTATTAAGCACTAGCAGTTGACAGTGGTCAGCTGTAGGTGCTGGAGCATGCCCCGAGCTGAGGGGACATATCAGCTATTCCTGAGCCTTTTTGATGGCCAGACCCCTCATCACCAGTTTTTAGTTTGGGATAGAAAGTTGAACTTTTTTGTTTTGTGACACCACAGCAGTAACTGGCCCCACATCAGGGAGAAGGTTCACCAGAAGTTCTCCTGGGCTGAGTTACCTGTGGCTTACCATGTCCATCAGCATCCTCTTGTCAGCCCAGGTGTTCATACCATCTTCGTGGGAAATCTGGTCATGTTGAGCTGGAATAAAATTGAGTGAAAGATCAGCTCATTATCTTCCAGGTACATAATTCAGGCTCTTCAGCTGCAGGGAGGCAAATCCAAGTTTCAGGAGCAGACATTTCTTCCTGGCTTTACAGTTTTGTGCTTTTTAGGATGACACTTTTCAGCTCCATCTTTCAAGCCTGGAGCTGGATTTTTCCTCTTTCCCACACATGCTTTGGCAGCAGAAAGTAAGGAAAGTCTGAACATTTCAAGATGACTTTCAGGCACTGCAGCAACAACTATAAAGCAAGATTCAGCCCAAGAGCCCCAGCTTAGGGCTGGGCTGGAAATTTTCCATTCTAGGCTCAAGAGTTGCTTCCCTGGGATGCTGTGCAGAGCTGGCAGATTTTCTCAGGTGGACCAAAGCAGAATAAAAACGTGCCCTGAGCTGTTCAGTCCCTCTGCCCTGAGGCAGTGTCTCCACAGAGCCAGCTCCATCTAAAACCAGCAGCTTTTGTGTGTCCCTGAGCAGGACTGCACCAGTTGGAGAAGATCACTCATTTACCCAGAGTCTTTCACAGAAAATAAATCTGGCTGTGCTACACATGACACTGCTTTTCCTTTCAGTGTTTTTCCTCTCCTCTCTCTCCTAGGGTCACAAGAGAGCACAGGGAGAGCCTGGCCAAGCTGGCCAAGCAGTCCACCAACAAGTCCAAAGAGGCCCTGAGAAAGGTGAGAAGCAAAAGCATCACCCAAGTAAAGAAGTTCAAGAACAAAGTGTCAGAAGATACCATCTGGCTGCTAGAAAAGCAGGTAATTTTTCTTTCCTTCTGCCATGTGATGGTGTCCCACGGTCAATGGTTTGTCCCAGCCCTTGCTGAAAAATTCTCAGCACTGAGAACCCAGTGGGGCAATGGACAGCCCTGGGCTGAGTTTTTGGAGCTGGCAGTGACATTTGTATCTGCTTTTTCTTTGTGAGATTTGGGGCTTCAATCCCAAAGCCAGATTTAGGATGTGAACAATTGTAAGCTGACACAGGGAAAAAGAATTCCCCAAAAGCTTTTGTACTACAAGGGATTGTTGCACAAACCAGCAGAATTTAGGGAGTGAAACAATCCATGACCATGGCTGTACCACCACTCGTGCCATGCCCGGCCACTGCAAATGTGTTAATGAGCATTGCTCCAGTTGTTATTAATGAAAAGGCTTGCAAGATTATCTCTGTTCAGAGTTTTTGGCTTCAATTCAGGAAAATACTTAAGCACATGCCTAATTCCCTAAGAGCAGATGTCACTAAAGTCAATTACTTGGGCATAAACTCAGGCACAAGCCTAAGTGTTCTGCTGAATTGATGCCTCTGAAGGCAGGCCATTACTTCTTAGCTGTTTGTTTATTAACAGCTAAAGTTAGATACATTGCAAATGCTCTGGGACAGTTCTCTGTGTGCTCACAAAAATAAACATTGATATACAGAGTGTTTGTGCAAGCAGGAAAAATGGCCATGCCATTGTAACCAAATCCTGTCGGGAAGCCTCTCTCCCAGAGCACACAGATGGTTTTCTGCATTGGTAGAGGTAACATCTCCAGTGGAATTTTTTTCTTGTACCCAGATTTTTCAGTATGAGCAAAGGTCATTGTCAGACCCTGTGGACAAGCAGATCTTAATCCTTTGAAGCCAGTGCATAACACGTGGCGTGCTCCAGTCCTTACCTGCCTGCACGTTTTCATCCCTTTTGCACACTGGCCACGTCCATCTCTTGTTACCAAGAGAGCTGATCCCTGGGCAGGGCTTGAGCAATCACAGTTTTATTTCTTTTTACAAGAAATAAACAGATTGTTCCATGTGAATTCCTGGTGTGTGCACAGGACATGACCTGTGTGTGCCTGTAGTGCTGCTGAGGTGACAGGCCCTCTTCCCTGCTGCCAGCACCAGCAGCTCTGTCTCTGCCCTGGGTCTCTCTGTTAAACCTGACCAAGCCACTTGTGCAGCTCAGCCAGGAGTTTGTGTGGGCATTTATTTTCAGAGCCTTTGACCAGTCCCTGCTCTCACAGTCCAGGTGCCATGCTGGCACAGATTCCCTGAGGGCTGGTGGGAGCCCCCAGGAAGAGCCAGTTATTGCCCCAGCACTATTGGGGTTCTATTGGCACTTTAAGCTTTGTTCCAAAGGGTGGTTTGGTCACTCCTTTCCCTTTAAACTGTGGCATCACCTCACACAGAGCTCTGATTTGCACTGTCTTGCCACAGATCCAGCAAATGGCAGATGAGGCTGCTGTGGAGATGGACAAGCTGCTGGCAGCCAAGACCAAGGAGCTGCTGGGATAAACACCATGCCAATGGCCACACTCCCCCTGGAGCAGGAATGGACTGCCACGTGTCCCAGCACCCACCCCTGCCCGGGGGCAGCAGCCTCAGGGATGGGCAGGGGCAGCTCTGTGCCTTGGTGCTCCATTGCCTGCCCTGGGGTGTGCTGAAGGGACAGGGAGCTCTCCTTGCTGTCCTTTATCCAGCTGGGAACAGGACTGGATGAACTCAGATCAAAAATAAAATATCAGGAAGGAGAACCGGAAACTGCTGGAGGCACAGAGGAAGGACTGCCCTGCTCACTCTGTGCCCCATCTTTGCCCCACACCATCAGCCCCCTGGAGCCAGGGCTGCCCACTAGAGGAACCTGCCTGTCCTGCTGCAAACTTCAGCGTTTATTTCTGCTTGAAATAAAGTCAAAATGAGGTGTGGAGCAGCAGCCTCGTGACAGCCAGGTCCTGGTTGGTGTGTTCCCTTGGCTTCAGGTGCTCCAAAGCAAGCATTTGCCCTGTGCCATGGCTGCAGGTGCCAGCAGGGTGGGCAGGGCTGAGGGAGCTCAGCACAGGGTGGGCAGAACTGAAACCAGTGCTGTCAGCACGGCTGCTTTGGCCAGGACTGAGAAGACCTAAAGCCAACACAGGAACTTCCAAAAGCAGCATCTGCCTCCTCAGCCATTTACAAAACGCCTGTGAGTCTCTGGCACCACAGTTGAGGGGTTGGAGGAGGCACAAGCAGAGCAGGTCCTGAGCACATGACACAGCCCAGCTCCTCACTGTGAGCAGGTACTTCCCGAGGGCAGCAGGAGCAGGAAGGTGGTGGCAGCCCCCAGCCCTGCTCCCAAGGCATTTGGGTTCAAAGAGCACCGAGTGCTCTGCACTCCTTAAATAAACAACTCCCCAAAAGTTAGTTTGTGCGCCGCGGGGAGGGGGAGGAGGATGAAGGATTTGCTCTGCTAGGGCCCCACATGTCAACAATTTCTCTGCTTTGTGTATTTTGGCCAAAGCCCTTACCATGATAAATGAATAAAGGAAGATGGCGAGCCCAGGGCGGTTCCACAGCTTGGGAAATTGCTTTCAGCCGATTACTGGATTTCTTTTGACATTTATCAACTGGGTGCTTTTTTTTTTTTNGCAGCCTCAGCATCCCCACAGCAGCCTGGACTTGAAGGGTTTCCCTGATACCTGTCCAGGAGCAGCAGCTGCTGGGCTTGGAGCTCCACAAAGCCAGGGCAGGTGGTGGAGAACTGCTGCTGTTCATGGAGGCTTCTCCAGCCTCTCCCCATTCTCCAAGCCTTGGGGTGGTGGCAGTGGGCTGGTGGAGGCAGGCAGTGGAGCTACAGGGGGTCGTGCACATGGGAATTTCCCAAATATTTACCACTACACAAGGAATAAAACCTGTGGTAAAACTAGCCTGGTGCTGGGCTGGGGACAGAGCTGCCTGGATGTTTGGGGAGCCCATTTGCCTGCATCCCCCTCTCACCCCTGTGCCCTGCATCAGCCAGGAGCAGCCACAGGGCCCACAGAAACTGCTCTCAGCCCTGGTACAGACAAAGCAGGGCAGATAGGATGTGAACCTGGGGAGCTGTGCCCCCACTGTCCATCCTGCTCCCTGTGGGACAAGCATCAAAAAAGCACAGCCCCAGCCCCTCCCAGTCACACAGAACCACAGCAGAACCACGCAGGAAAAGAGAGGATGGGCACTCACCACTGGCTGGCTCACAGGGCGGCCCTGGAGAGGTCCCACTTTCCCTTTGCGGCACAAATCACCTGCTGCTCCACATCAGGAGCTGCAGCACAAGCTCTGCCTGCTCCAAACACTCCTCCACTGGCACTAGCAGGAACCTCTTGCTTGGTTCCAGCCTGGATTGCACCCAGAGCTGATAAGAAGCTGCAGCTGATGCTGTTGGCGGGTGGGAAAGGAGCTCCAGCTGTGCCAAATAACCCAGGAGGGGAAGGGACATGAGCCAGAAAGCGGCTGGGCTGCTTTAATGTGTGTGGGTGTCAGTGATGCCGCATCAGCCACCAAGTGCTTTGGCCTTGGCAGGGCAGAGGGTGAGGGAGGGCCGTGGCCAGACCCCCTGCTGTGCCCTGGGCTGTCCACAACCCCCTGCCCTCGCAGGGACCCCTCCCCTAACAGCACCTGCCAGCCTGGGGCACAGCCATGGCCTGGAGGGGTGGGGGTCCCAAAGGGGTCACACGAGGAACATATCCTTGTGAATCTCCCTGCTCAGGACAGACCTGTGCCCCTCCCAGGCTGCCCAAAGCCACTCTTAGCTCCACCAGGATGTTCCAATTCTCCAAGCAGCTGGACAACACCAGGGCAGGCACCAGGCTCCTGCCAGCTCCTGGACCGAGCCCCGTGGCCGCAGGGACACGCGAAACGGAGGCGAAGGGAAGGAAAAAACTCCAAGGAAGCTGGAAGCTCTCGACATAGTTAAAAAACAACATTGCTCTTCAAAATAGATGTGATTGCGCTCCTTGTGAGTCATCGAGCAGAGACACCGAGATTGCTTTGTGCCAGGGACGAGCCGGGCGCTGATTGTGCCGCCCGGATTTGTATCCAACAGACCCTGGATGGCATGTCAGAGTTTACAGCGCGCATACATTTTCAACAGTGAGCTTTGCAAAATGTATCAATGTAATCTCTGCCTCCTATATTCCGTGTTGATTAGACACGATTTCTGGCTGGATTTTCAGAAAGCTCAAGTGCTTTTTTAATCACTACAGAAGCTCATTATTGCTTTCCAGTGACTCTTATGTCCTTCACTTCTCCTTTCAGATTAGAGTCTATAGTCAGATGAATATTGGATGATTTCATTACATACAAATGCAATCAACAGTTTTGCATAAATTTCTCTTCTTTTCTTGAGTTTCAATTGACCTCAGCACCCGTGGAGGCAGGCGCAATACACATGTAAATGAGCTGGCGTTGCTGCAAAGACACGGATTCGAGAAACAAGATAAACTGTCAGATAATATTCAGGATTTTTTAAGAAATCAAAAAATACTTCCTCGTTCAGCCCAGCCATAAAAATGGCACCTTCAGCTGCTGGGGAATTTGCTTTTGTTTTGCTCGTGTCTGGCTGTGGACAAAGACCAGGAGTGGCACCAGCGGCCGAGCGAGGGGCTGAGCAGAGCCGGGCTGGCCGGCAGGGGTGGTGTGGGGATGGGACTGGGGTGTCCGTGGGGTCCAGCTGGTGGGGGCACAGGTCTCCTGCCACAGAGAAGCCACTGGTGGAGTCTTCTGCCCCCAGCACACTGGGGAGGTGCCCATACAGCCCAGTGCCTGCTGCAGAGCTGGGTTTGGTGGCTCTACCTGTGGTGGTACCAGTGGTGGTACTGCCATCCCCATTCCTGCCTGGTGGGACCATCTCAATGGGATGCTGAGTTCAGACCCCTCAGACCCCCTGACCCCTCCTGGGCAGTCCTGAGCACCAGCCCAGCACTGGGGACACATGCTGGGGTGCAGGGCTGGGCCAGGGGCTGCCCTCCTCACCCTGTGCTACCACACACAGGGGAACCACACGTTCCAAATATATTTAAGCTAACACTCCACACGAACAATCAGGGCTAATTTTAAAAAACTGTAATTAAAAATAAAGGACCTCTTGGTAGAGAAGTCGGGGTAAACTGTCAGCGGTTACTTTGGATGTGAAGCCCTTACCTTTAAAAGAATCATTTTTGTGCTAATGTGAGCAATCCAGCACTCCCACACTCGCCTTTGGGGGCCTGTGGGGAAAGAAACTCGTGGGTTTCTTTTGATACCTTTACGTGCTAATCTTCTTAACAGATTTTTAATTAATGGGAACAGAGCACTTTGCAGCCGTGAAATCTATTGGTGTAATTGCCTGGTGGATTAGTCCCATTAACCACACAAATTACCTGTCTCCAGGCCGCCAGCCCCACCGGGGAGCTCCCTGCGCTGGACACACTGAGCAGCCCCATTCTGAAGCAATTTTGATAAAATAAACTCTCTAATCAGGTAAATAATTCCATAAGGGAAATTGCTGCCTTCCCGCAGCCCCCCTCCAGCGGGACCTGGCTACTTTCAGGGGAATGCAACACGCCTCCAATTACAGACAAATCTCCAGCTCAGAGACCATTTGGGAGAAGCCCACGGCACACGGGACCCCCTCGAACCACAGCGGCTGAGGAATTAAGGCATTTAAGCTGTCAGCTGGAATCTGGCCCAGCCCCTGATTACCTGGGGGGACGTGCAGCATATTTAGGTTCGTGTCCGTTGTAATTTCCTGACCCCCAGCGTTGATCCCAAATGACTTGTGTCCGTGTCAGGTTCCTGCCCAGAGTCCCTCTGACACGTGGCCCCGGGCTCGGGGACACCGACCTTTGGGCAATTAAGGACATCCAGGCCAGCCTGAGCCTGGAGAAGTGGTAACGTGCATCTGTCCCCAAGAGCCACAGGGTGAGCAGAGCCACCTGTGCCCGTTTCACCACCGCGCTTGGCGAGGCTGCGTGGCTGTGCTGGCTGCCATCACCCCTCGGGATGGACACCTGGACCCTTCCCAGCCCTGTCCATGGGTTTCCACGTTCCATTGTGATTTTGGGCCTGAATCTGACAGGACTCCCACAGCTGTCCTTTGCTGAGGGCCTGAGGTGGAGATGAGCTGCTGCAGGACGCACACACAGCGGGCACAGAGGGGTGCAGGGCACCCACGTGCTGTCACACGGCCCTGCACAGCCCCAACACGCTTCCCACTGCTTGCTGAAGGGCTGCCCAGTGCTCAGGGCACGGCCAGGATGGCTCCAAAGCTGCTGTACCAGCTGGGGCATCCCTCCACCCTCTGCCCCGTGCCAGGGAGCGGAGAGGAGGGTCCCTGTTGTGAGCACGTGCGTGGGGACAGCCTGAGAGGGAGTGGCAGCAGTGACACCCTGGTGCCCAGCGCTGGTGGGGACGGCCACACGGTGAGGTGGCCTTCAAGCATGCCCTGAAGTGCTCGGGTGACCAGTCCCGGTGCCGGGCCCTGATCCGGCGGGGAGGAGCCCAAAGCTCCTGCGGGGGCACAGGGCTGAGGGCTGAAGCTCTCCCCTTGCCCCCATCGCTCCTGGCACTGGGAGCAGAGGATGATCCGCGGGGCCACCCCGAACAGGAGGGGACGTGTAGGGGCCGAGCAGGCTGTGGCCGGGGCAGAGCTGGGCGGGAGGGTCGGAGGCAGGAGCCGCCTCGCTGCCCGGGGAACCCTACACCGCGGGTAATTGGCATCAGATGCTCCCTGACCTGCCGCATCCACCGGGAAGCTGGAAGCATTTATTTGTCTGAGCCGGCGGCTCTATCTGCGTGCGGGAGGCGTTGGCGGTGGCGGGGCTGGGCTCCGCGAGCCTAATGAGCCTGAGCTGAAGATGATGAATATGATTGCTGAAAGCGCTTTCCTGAGTCCTCCTTTCCTGGGGCTCAGGTTACGAGTTCCCAGACAGCCTGTCCAGCTCCGGCTTTTCAATTCTGATTTGTAGCCCCCCAAACTGTCTGTCAGCTCCCCATGCCGGAGGAAATGCTGGGTCCTCCGCTGCCGTGCCCGGCGGAGCTGGGGAAGGGGCCGCCAGCCCTGTTCAGCCATGGGGGAAGGTTTTGCCCCCCGGGCTGCCCCGCTTGGCCTCACACAGCCCCCCTCAGCCCAGCCAGAGAGGACTAGCCCTGAGTAATGTCCCGTGAGGGGTCTCCAGCCACCAGCATCTGCTGTGCCCTTGTTTCTCTGGCTATTGGGGACCTTCCTCATGGGGACTTGCCACCAGTCACCTCTTAACTTCACAGCACAAAAATGTGGGGTTCAGCTTCCGTGTTCTCTGCCCATCCCCTGCAGCTCATGTTCAATGTTCCCCCACTGAACCATATCCCTCAGAGAAGCTGCTAAGGGATGGACAAGGAGGGTCAGCCCGGGGATGCTCCATGGCCATGCAGATCCCCTGGGATCAGAGGGACACAGTCCTGACAGGCCTGGACTGGGGAGTTGTGGGATGCCCCTGCCTGGCTGCCCCACAGCCCTGCTCCCTGTGTGAGGCTCAGAGTGGGTGGGCTCCGTGAGCTGCTCCTTTGCCCCTTGTCACACGGCTGTGGGGCCACAGCACCAGGTGTCCCCATGGCACGGGTGTTCCCATGGCTCCAGCATCCTTGGGAAGATGGGGGGAAGGATTTTGGGTGCTGACCCATCACAGGTTCTTGTGTCCCGTTCTCCTGTTCCAGTTACGTTTCTGATTCCGGGGGCAGCACCACCCCAAACAAGGGGAGTGAGGGGCTCAGGGGACCGGAGGGGAGATGCGGGGTGGCCCAAGGCAGAGCAGCATAGGACCAGCGATGCTTCGTCCCTCCCAGCGCCTCCCAGCGCCGCCCGCCGCCGCCGCCGCGCTGCCATCGGCGGTGTTCTGCTGCCTCCCCACGGAGGACGCGCCGGCAGCACCGGGGCCCCGCAGCCCCCGCCGGGACATACAAGCGATGCCGTGACCGGGGCGGTGACCTTTCACCGGTACCTCAGGCGGGGCTCTTGTGCATCCCGAAAGCGCCTTCTCCTTCCTGCCCTACACTGCAGCCGGAGGGCCGCGGCCGTTCCCGCACCCACCCCGTGGGTCTGGCACATCCCAGGGCAGCACCAGCAGCCCTGAAACAGCCAGGGCTGAGTGGGGGCTGTTTGTCTCCTGCTTTCCTCCAGGACATGGCAGTGAGACACACGTGGGATTTGGCAGCACCACACTGGACATCCCCTTTCTGCTCCAGAGTGGTGTCAGGGCATTTGCTGGCCAGACCCAGTGCCCAGGTTGCCAAGCCTGTGGCATATCCCCAGATGTGCCCTCTACGCCTCAGGCGGCCCTGGCCTTGCACCAAGGCTGTGAGACCACAGTCTCACACGGTGCCCAAGCAGCACCACCCTCCTTTGCCCTGGCTGGGGACAGGAACTCATCTGGGCATCCAGGGCTGGCTACCATCCTGGGACTTGAGGTCAGACATCGTGGGCTGCAGCTCAGACAGAGTCACGGGAGGTCTGTTGGCAGCCGGGGCTGGCACCAGGGAGTTCAGTGGCTGCTGGTTTAGAGCTGAGCACTGAGCACTGGAGCGAGGGGTCTGGGTGCTCGAGAGACACCAGGAGTGATGGAGCCCGCAGGACACCCTGCAGCCGGCAGCAGAGCCCCCTCCCTCACCCAGCAGTGCCGGGACAGCCCCTCCATGGCAGACCCAGCGAGACAGCCGGCCCCGGGCTGTTGCAACCGCTTCCGGTATTGTGCAAGAGAGTGGTTATTAAAACCTGGTGAGAGGGAAAGGAGGGGGCAGTGAGAACGGAAGGCTGCTGCAGCGGGACATCCCCAAGGGCTGCTGGGCTGGCCCGCAGGGGGAGGGGGTCGGGCTGTGCCAGGTCACACGTGCTGCGGGCATCAGTGTCAAGCATCGGGTGCAGGACAGGAGGGGGACAGGCCGGAGCTGGGGCTGGTGGTGCTGCAAGAGGGAATGGAGGGGAAATACACACACCCACAGGGTGAACCACTGCCTTCCTTGGGGCTGTGACACCCTGGGGAGGCTGGCAGGGGGCAGGAGCAGCCGTGGCCCCGGCACACACTGACTGCACCAACTGCACACGTACAACAAAGCCTGCCCCAATTCCCTGTGTGAGCTTGTCACTGGGAGCAGAGACCGTCCCCACCCTGTGTGAGCGCATTGAGAGCCTGCTGAGCTCATGTTTATATCATGGCTGATGCATTTGCCTGCTGAAGCTGGATCTGAGGCCCTCATTCATTTTTGGACACCTGTGAAAGCCACTTGCCCTGTGAGGACACTCCCTCCCCGCTGCTGAGACCCCGCAGAGGAATCAAGCAGGATCCACGCAGGAACTGCGCTCCCCCAGCCTGCCAGGGCTTCCTGCAGCTCAGCCAAAGCCGCGATAATCCTCACACACAGCCAGGCCTCTGCTGGGGTCTCTGCCACTTCCACAGTGCAGCACAGAGGAGGGTCAGCAACCGCAGGCTCTGAGCTCTGGCCTCCACCAGTCTGGGGACATCCCAGCAAGGTCTGCAGCTCACCGTGCTCTCCCCTACCCCAGAGCCATGCAGAGCCTCTCCCAGCCCCA
>VXAX01001622.1:383135-400895 GCA_013399835.1 Leptocoma aspasia
CGCGGCGGAGATGCCTCTCGCCATGGGCGGTGGGTGCCGGGCCCGGGCCCCGCCGGCCGCGGGGCTTCGGCTGCTGCTCGCCCACGCCGTGCTGTTCTGCACCGCCGGGAGCGTCGCCGGCACCGGCTCCGGTACGCGGGGCGGGGCCGCACCGGGAGAGACAGAGGGAGGGAGGGAGATGCGGGGGAGTCGGTACCGGTGGAGCGGCCACATCCCGAAGAGGGGACATTCTGCACCGGGGGGCGCGAGGGGACCTGGTCCCGCACGGTCCGGTACCGGGAGTCCCGGGGAAGCGGGGAGCGCTGCGGGGCGGGCGCTGCGGGACCGGGCGGGATCGCACTCGTCACCCCCGGCTGGTCCTCGCCCGCCGGTGCCCTCCGTGTCCCGGGCGGAGGGCAGGCAGGGGCGGCTGGCAGGAGCCCCCCGACCACCGCCCGGGTCAGGGTGCCCGCGGCGCCCGGAGCCGCAGGTTTTGGCCCGTCACGCCCGGCTGGGAGTAGAAGCGCCCGGGTAGAATAAACTTCCCCTCCGCCTCCCGCAGCGGCCGCGCAGGGACCACACGCAGGGCCCGGGAGAGACATCGCTGGCCCGAGGCGGCCGGGGACGCACGACAGGGCTGGACCCCCGCCAAGACCGCGGCCACCCCGGGCCGGTCCCAGCACCGGGCTGAGGGGCAGTGCCCCGCTGGGGCTTCTCGAAGGGAAAGGGGACAATACCCGTGCGTGCTGGCTGCCAGGGCCCTTGCCACTGTCCCCAAACTCACGCCCAGTGACACTCACTTGAGAGCGAGGAGGGAGGGCTGGGAGCAGCAGGGACGGCTCTGGTGGCCTCAGCCATCGTTTCGTTCCTATGCCCATGTGCTGTAGGAGTTCACCACGTGCTGCCCAACCTCAGGCACACCAGAAGATGTCGAGGAATTATGCTGACTATGGCAGGCACCCATGGAGCATGTGGTTAAATAAAACCCTTTCTCAAACCCCATCAGCTCCATCCCCAGCGCCTACAGTGCAGACTCCTCCAGATCCTTAGCCAGGGCATTGATTTCAGTTTCTCTTCTGTGAAATGACCTTATTCCCTGAAGAAAAACAGCACGGACTTGGGGTCCTTGTCAGATTTTACAGTTCCTCTCCACAGTAAGATTCAGTAACAAGATGAGCCCAGGCACATGGGCTGCATCTCTCAAGGGTCTCTGGCTATCTGTGTTCAAATGGTGCTGATGGGGACCCTGCCTCCAGCAGCCTGCCCAGGTCAACGTTCTGCTGTGGGAAGCAAGGTGCCCACACTCAAGCGTCCCCAAAATGTGCACAGGCTGAACATGTGGAGTGCAACAGGCACCCCCATCACAGGGGGAGCGGGACATCTGCTGAAAGGAGAGCCCCCAGGGGATGGACCTGTCACTGGCTGGGCTGGACCACAGGTGGTGGGGACAGGCAAGGGACAGTCTCTGCTCCTTCTCTGGCTTGGCCATCTCCAAGGACAGGGCCTGGGGACATGCTGAGGACCCACGTGCCTGAGGCAGCTGGGACAGATGCAACGCTGGAATGGTGCAGCCCTGGAGCTGACTGCTGCACAGCACGATCAAAGCAAATTTCATTATGTGGGGGGAAAAAAATACCTGGGATACATGATATACATGAAAGGAAGACTTTTCTCCAAGCCTTAATTAGGGAGGGAGATATCTGATGGATAAATTAGGGAGCTGTGCTGTGCCCCGAGGTGCTGTCAGCAGAGCGGCCGGGCTCTGCTCCTCCCCAGCGTTGCACCAGGAGTGCCACAATCTAGTCCTCAAATCTGCTCTTGAGGACCAAATAACAGGATGTTGGGCTGGGGCTGGGATCTCCTGCTCACTTGATATTTGCTGCTCAGAGCACTCCACTTGACTCCTCACTGGCTGCACCTTGGCTCTGAGCCACGATGTTTGTTCTCTGTAGACTTTTCCTCTGGCTGTGAGCGGAGCCAGGCTCGTCCCAAGGTGTTTCTCGGTTTTCCCTGCAGATATTGCCTTTGGCTGCTAACTTGCCTTCAGGGGTGTAGTTTTGTTCAAGCATTTTTGCAAAGTAAACCTGACCATCCTCTCAGCAGCCATTGCACAACTCACACTGCCAAACAGGAGCAGTGGCAGCACCACAACATCACCGTGTGCCCGAGCCCCTGCCCCGGGGCAGGTCACACACAGGCCCTGCTGTGTGAAGCTGCTTTGCATTCATGTCTGTTAAATTGCCCATGGTCTGCGCCTCGTCCCAGCACATCCCCTCCGCAGTGGGGCTCACAGAGTCAGCCTGGGCTGTAGAGTGAAGCCAGCAACCACACGAGAGCCCTGGGGCTGTGTCGCCCCTCCAGCCCATCCCGGGCAGGCAGCCTGGCTCAGGTGCAGGGGGAGGATCACTGAGCCCACGTGGAACACAGCTGTGGCCCTGGCACGCTGCTCCTGCTCATGGTGCTGCCAGAAGTGGTTGCAGATGACAATCTGGCTGTGGTGTGTGCGCTGTGAATAGTTCGTGGGCCCGAGAAACCCTCCTGGATCAGGAAAACAAGTGCGTAAGAGTTCCGTCGTCTTCAAAGCCTGCGGCAGCGGGGCCGTGTCCCATCGAGCGAGCCCGGCTCCATCCCGGCCGTGATTCACCCCAGGTTGCTTTGGCTGCGGTCTGTGGAACGGATGTCGTCCCCGAAATCTGGCATTTTTCAGCGGTGATGGAGCGTGTGCACCAACCCTGCCGGCACGGAGGGGCCGCGCTCCCCGCGCACGCTGGCAGCGGCTTTCCCCATACCTGGAGCCGTCCTGGCAAGGCCAGCGCAGGATTCCTGGCCGGGGTGTGGAGAGGCACGGAGCTGCTGCAGAGGGAGGCTCCGTGAGGATGTGAGAGGGTTGGTGTCACGGGCCAGGACAGGCTCCATCCTCTTCCCACCCTTTTGGCTGGAACATGCTGCTCCCACCCCACCTCCGGGACCCCGCGGCACTGACACTGCGGTGAACCGTGGGAGGAGGCGGCCCGGCCAAGCCCGGCACGCTGCCAAACCCGCCTCGGAGGAGGGCTCGGCACGCAGAGTGCCATCATCCAGCCCCGCACCGGGGAGGGCCCCGGCAGAGACTCCCCATATCAGCTGGAGAGACGGGGCAGGACACGACCTGCTGTGCCGGAGCCTGTGGCACGGAGCATCCTCCCAGCCCTGTGGCTGCGGCGCCCACAAAAGCCCGGCTTCCCCTGGGCTGTACCGGGCACGGCACGGGGCTGCTCTTCGGAGCTTTTGCCGGGTCTGCAGCTGAGCCAAGTGTGGAGATCCCGGCGTGGGAATAGCCCAGAGGATGCTCCAGCTGCGCTGCAACACCTCCCCGTTTCCAAAAATTCCCATCTTGCAAAAATCTGAACGGGTGGTCTGACCTTAATTTGTCTGAGGTAAATAAGATCCTGCCTGCTGCCTCTCAGCTGGAGACATTAAAAGATCCGAGATGAAAGGGAGCCTGATGGAAGTGCTGGGAGCTGAACATGTCTTTGCAAGTCGGGCCCTGTGCCGTGAGAGATTTGGGACCACAGGGCTGAGCAGGGCTCAGCCCAGCAGAGCTGCAGGCTGAGCCCCGGGCTCCCAGGCAGCCCCTGCCCTGCCCTGAATATGTGGCTGTATGTGACTGAGCAACTTCCAAACTTTCCAAAGATGTTAATTTTCAGCTGCAATTTCCTATGGAAAAATGTGGTTTCTGTTCTGCATGCCCATCCCACCACCCAGCAATGGAACCTGTTCCCAAATTCCAGAAGAACCTGAAGTCTGTCAGGGATCTGGTGAGCTCATGAACCATGTGGAGCTCATGAGACCTTCTTCCATCAGCTGTGACACTGGGCACACTGGCACTGGCTGTTGGTCTCTTCAGCACTCAGGGTGTGCTGCCTCTCCCCCATTTCCACATCCAGCACCTCCAGAGCTGGACACTGTGTTGGTGGCACCTTTGTCCATGAGTGTTGTGTGTCCTGGTGGGGCTGGTGGCCTCCAGTGTGCTCTGACAAAGCCAGGTCTGCTCCAGGAGGTCTGGGCTTTAGGCACTTCCCTCCTCCTGGCACAAAGGCTCTGTCCAGACCTGGCTTGGTGAGTTGAGAATGCCACTGGTGAGGATTTCAGGAGGCAGCTGTGACAGAGAACATCCCAATTTCCAGAGCATTCCCTGGGCTAATGGAAGGCAGAGGAGTCTCTCGCCACCTTGGACTGCATTCCTCTTTCTTCTGAGGTTTGCTGCTCTTGGAGGGGCTGCGGATAGTGGAGTTGCAAGGATCTTCCTTCTCCAGAACAGCCCTGAGAGGCTTGGTGTGGATGGTGCTGCCTCAGTGAGGGAACTGCTCTGTGCCAGGGGGTCTCCACGTGATCCCACCGCCCTGGGAAGGGCTGGAAGGGGCCCTTATCTCGTCCCTGCAGGCTGGGCATGAAGGTGGTGGAGGAAGGGGCCGGGAGTGAGCCCAGAGAGGCCCTTTCCATCCGCTCGGGGCGGCGGGCGCGGAGGGGCCCCTGCCAAAGCAAACTGCCCTGACAATGGCTGTTATTGTTAACACAGCTGCTGTTTGCACGGCTTCATCCGTGCTGGGGCTCCAGGGGCACAGCAGCCCCCCAGGCACGAAGCTGTGCCCCCAGGCATTGGGGACACCACCACAGCTCCTGCAGCACAGCACCTCCTCTCCTGAGCTGGGCCCGGCTGGGCTGTGCCCGAGGCCGTGTCCCCCCTTGAGGGAGCAGGGAGCCACCAGGTGCAGTGATGTGCTGGCCGGACGGTGACACCTCTCTCTCCCTCTCTCCCCCTGCAGTGAATCCCTGTTGCTATTTCCCCTGCCAGAACCAAGGGGTGTGTGTGAGGGTCGGCCTGAGAGGATACGAGTGCGACTGCACGCGCACCGGGTACTACGGGGTCAACTGCACCTCCCGTAAGTCCCTGTCCCCGGGGTCTGGCACCCGTGGGTGCCAGGGCAGCACTGTGCCCACAGCACCCACTGACAGCAGCTGTGGGTGGGCTGGCTCCTCAGCAGGGAAAGTGACTGGTCTGTTTTCCCCAGCTGAGTTCTGGACACGTCTCCACAACCTGCTGAAGCCCAGTCCTGCCTTCTACCACTTCATCCTGACCCACTTCAAGTGGTTTTGGGACATTATCAACAGCACCTTCATCAGGGACACGCTCATGAGGCTCGTGCTGACAGGTGAGGGGTTGGAGAGGGTCTTGGGGTTCAGCAGGACTCGAGGACCCCCTGGAATGGACAGATGTGTGGGTGGGGATAGCAGGGCTGCAGCAATGCTGAGCAGCTCCTGTGAGCAGGGTGGGCGACAGGCTTGAGTCACCTCACCAGGAGACCCAGAAGGTTGTCACCCTGTCCTTCCATCACCCTGTCACACTGTCACTGTGCCCGGGGGGGCTGCCCAGCCAGGTTGCAGTGGGGTGCAGGGGGTCCCCAGCAGTGTGCCAAGCTGCCAGCTGGCTGGAAAACATGAGCAGTTCTTGGCATGCTGCACTCCCCAGGCCAAGGAGCTGTTTCACAGCTGCACAGAAAGCAGCCTGTGGAAAAATGGCCCTTGTTACTCATGTCCCCATATTCATCACTTTGCATAAATATTTAGGTTCCAGCTCTTGGAGCCGTAGCGACACGCTCACAAGGCTTCACCATTTCTATGGGTTTGTCATCTCATTTATCATCCTAGAATCAACTTAGCATGTTAGCATAAGCCCTCCTTTTCTGCAGGGGATTGCAGCCTTTAAAAGGCTCGGAGCAAAGCCCAGGACACCTACATGCCTCCACTGCTGGCACTTTTCTGGTTCTTGGGGTGTTGGGGGGGTGTCTGGCAGCACAGAGCAGGTGGGCAGGGACCAGGGACAGAGCCTGCAGGTTGCTGCCTCAAGCGCCACCGTGGTGATCTCCCTCTCTGCTTTCAGTTCGTGCCAATCTCATCCCCAGCCCCCCCACCTTCAACTCTGACTATGGCTACATCAGCTGGGAGGCCTATGCCAACGTCAGCTATTACACCCGCGTGCTCCCTCCTGTGCCAGACAACTGCCCCACGCCCATGGGGACCAAAGGTAGGTGGCTGGTCCGAGGAACCCATACCCTGTTTCCCACCCAGCCATGGCCAAGCTTTTGCTGCCATGGGCACATCTGCAAAGCACCGCTGGCAGTGCCATGTGCTACTGTCCTGCCCAGGCTGGCTCTGCAGCGGGAGGAGCTTGATGGCACCTGGATTGCTGCTGGGACAGCTCAGGCTGAGCTGCTGGGGCATGTCATTGCCTGTGTGAGAGGGCTGCAGGGTGTCTGTGCAGATGAGTCTGTGCCTGATGCTGCAGCAGACACCACCAGCAGCCCTGCAGACAGCACCAGTACCCAGCTGGGTCGGCACTGGGCATCTTCCCTCAACCTCCATCCTTTGCAGGGAAGCTGCAGCTCCCTGATCCCCAGCTCCTGGCAGAGAGGTTCCTGCTGCGGCAGAAGTTTGAAGCTGATCCCCGTGGCACCAACATGATGTTTGCCTTCTTCGCCCAGCATTTCACCCACCAGTTCTTCAAGACATCTGGGAAGATGGGACGTGGCTTCACCAAGGCTCTGGGGCACGGGGTGAGGGCGTGGGGGCAGCAGGAGCGAGGGGGTGCTGGGGTCTATGTGCCACCTGGAGCAGCCTTGATGCCCTGCTCTCTGCACAGGTGGACCTGGGACATTTGTACGGGGACAACCTGCAGCGGCAGCACCAGCTGCGACTCTTCCGAGATGGGAAGCTGAAATTCCAGGTACTGCCCAGCACAACTGAAACACATCCCAGCCCTGTGAGCCAGGGTTGTTTGAAGCCCATGTTCCTCTGGCAGCTCTTGGGAGACCCCAGCCCTGACACCCTGCCTGGCTGCTGGCCAGGGGACAATCTTTGGGGTGCAGCTGCTCTGACCACAGCAGGGGTTTGGGGCTGTATGAGGGAGGTGTTTCCATTCCACTCACCTCTTGCAGGAAAGCAGATGTGGTGCCCTTAGGGAGGCAGCTTGCGGCTGGGCAGGGTTTTACTGGGATGTTTTTGTCCCTTCTGCCCTTTCTGCCTCTCGCCGTTGTGTCCCCAGGTGGTGGATGGAGAGGTGTACCCGCCCATGGTCACCGAGGCTCCGGTTCACATGGTGTACCCGTCGGGAGTGCCCAAGGAGCAGCAGCTGGCGGTGGGGCAGGAGGTGTTCGGGCTGCTGCCGGGGCTCTGCGTCTATGCCACGCTCTGGCTGCGCGAGCACAACCGCGTCTGCGACCTGCTCAAGCGGGACCATCCCACCTGGAGCGACGAGCAGCTCTTCCAGACGGCGCGGCTCATCCTCATCGGTGAGGAACTGACACCGCCCTGTCCCACCCCCCTGGGCGGCCCCCAAGGACTCACACGCTGGCCAGCCTCTTTTAGAGGGTAATGGCCAAACTGTCTTTGCGGCAGTTCCTCTGGCATCCTTCTGGGAATCGTTTGTGTTGGTCCATATAGCAAAAAAAAGGGGCTTCGGTCCATCCAAAATGGTCAGGAGGAGGTGGATGGCTGCTCTGGTAGATGTGGGTAACATCTCAGGTACAGAGCTGGTGGCTCCTGCTGCTGCCAGCTGCTTCTTTTCTCCTGCCCAGGGGAGACCATTAAGATCGTTGTTGAGGACTACGTCCAGCACCTCAGTGGGTACTACCTGAGCCTCAAGTTCGACCCCGAGCTCTTGTTTGGGTCACAGTTCCAGTACCGGAACCGCATCGCGGTGGAGTTCAACCAGCTCTATCACTGGCACGGGCTGATGCCCGACTCCTTCATCATCCAGGGACAAGAGTACAGCTACAAGCAGTTCCTCTACAACACCTCCATGCTCATGGACTACGGCGTGGAGGCACTGGTGGAGTCCTTCTCCAAGCAGATAGCAGGAAGGGTAAGGTCCTGCTCTGCCCTCCCCAGGAGGGACACTCATGCAGTGGTGCACATGTCACACCGAGTCTGCCCAGGGCAGCACCTGATGGGCACATCAGGAGTCCTCCCCACCAGCACCGTGGCAAGGCTGGCCCTGGCAGCCCCGTTGCTTGCCCTTGGTGCTCTGCAGTAAACATTACGGTGGTGCCAGGAGCCTGTGGAAGCAGGATCTCCCCGGCCGGCCCGGCTGTGCAGCAGCGTCTGGCACTGTTCTTTGCTGCCATCGCATGGATGTTTCCTTCCAAGCGACTGCAGCTCATTCCTGACCCTCTTTCTTTGTGTCACACAGCCCAACTGAGCCTGAGCCCCTTTGGGCACTCGGCTTCTCCCAGTGAGCCTGAAATCTCCCCCATCCTCCCAGGTCACCGAGTCACTGTCCATCGGGGACTTCTCCTGCCCTGTGCCCTGCCCTGGGAACAGGGCTGACCTGACCAAGCTGCTCTTCAGCTGGTTTTTGCACTGTCCACTGGCTCCCCCTCCTCTTGCTGCTGCAGTGATGTGCTGGTGTCCACAACACGAGCCCAGGATGGATGCTTTAGTGTGGTGGCCCCTGGAGACAATGCTGGTGCTGCCTTGTGCCTGATGTGTGTTCCTCCTTGTGCTCTCCCCCCAGATTGGTGGGGGACAGACCATCAATGCCAACGTCCTGCACGTGGCCGTTGGGGTCATCAAGGAGTCCCGGCAGCTGAGGCTCCAGCCCTTCAATGAATATCGGAAAAGGTTTGGCATGAAGCCCTACAAGTCCTTCCAGGAGCTGACAGGTAGGGCTGAGTGCTGTTCCTGGGGCTTTGCTGGGCCAGGGCAGGTGCTCTGTGCCCGTGGGTGAGTGTGAGGCCATGAGCTGCCCCTCTGCCACTGGGCTTGCCCAGCAGAGCAGCTGCTCCTGCCCATCCCAGCCCTGCCTGCTTGTGGCCCCACAGTGGGGCAGACTGGGCTGATGCAGGGGATGCAGGGGTCCTTTCTCCTGGGGGCTGGAGGACTGGTCCAGAGGACAGTCCCTGGCCTGGATGTCAGGCTTGCCACTGCCTGTGAGGGAGCCACCCTCGCTTTGCTCACTGCAAGGCCAGTCCTTGCCAGGTGTGATTCTCTTGCTAAAAAGCGCTCTGATGTTCACTTGGTGCAGGAGAGGAAGAGAAGGCAGCAGAGCTGGAAGAGCTGTATGGAGACATTGATGCTCTGGAGTTCTACCCAGGCTTGCTGCTAGAGAAACCCCAACCCAATGGCATTTTTGGGGAAAGCATGGTGGAGATCGGAGCTCCATTTTCCCTGAAGGGGCTTTTTGGAAATCCCATCTGCTCCCCAGAATACTGGAAACCCAGTACATTTGGTGGAGCAACTGGCTTTGAGATTGTTAAGACAGCATCCCTGGAGAAGCTCGTGTGCCTCAATGTGAAGAAGTGCCCGTACGTGGCGTTCCACGTGCCGGACGCTGCGGAACACGGCAGCCCTCGGGCCGGTGGATCATCTACTGAGCTCTAGCAGGGATCACCTGCCCAGGTAGGGACTGTCCTTGCCCTGGTGCAGGCTGAGCTGAGCTCCCAGCCTGGTGCTGAGTGTCCTGTTCTTTCCTACAGCAAACGGTGGGGACACAGGAACCTGCCACCCATGCGCCGAACAGAAACAGGACAGGAGATGGTCCCACCCTGGGTGTCCTCCACGCCAGCCCTCGAGGAGAGGCTGCTCCCTGCTCTCTGAAAAACTCGAGTGCCTCAGGAGTGTGGCTGCCAGCTCTGTCCTCAGCAGACTCAGCTCTCTTGATAGTGAATACCTTGCATGAAACAGCTCTGGAGTCCCAGCAGACACTCTGGACTCCCCAGTGCTCTGTCACCTTCCATCCCTGCTGCCTCCCAGCACCAGGCCACCAGCAGCCCCTCTTCCAGAGGGGTCATATCCACATTATGCCTGAAAACCATTTTCAGAATTAGTGAAATGTGTCAGACTGGAAAGATTTCATTTTAGTTAACTGGTTAGCACTGACTTAATTCTTACCAGAAGTCCAATTTTTCTTCACACATCTGTTTCCAGTACAGACTCTTTCCTGCTCAGAACAGGAGCCCAGAGCCCAGGGAGCACTCCCTCCTTCCCTGCTGCACCTGGTGAAGCGATGAGCTGCCTGAGGGATGCAGAGGAGGTGGCAGCATGCAAAGGGATGTCATGTCACAAACATGACGCAGTGTTTGTGCTGCCCAGTAGTGGCTGAGCTTGCAGTAGAAGCCTGTTCTGATCCAATTCTCCTGCAACAGCCTGCCCAGCACACATGCACTGCTGGGAGAAGGAACCAAAGCAGTGTCTCTCCTGGAGGAGACCAGAGAGAAGCATGAGGTCAGATCCCCAGACCTCCCATGTCATGCTGGCTTGGACCCTAGCATGTGCCACTGGCTGCCAACCTGTCGCTGCTCAGAGTGAGATCCTACCTCTGTGCACACAAAGGGATGGAGTCTCTTCCATCCCAAAATCATCACCCTTCTCTGCACTAACAGCTCAGCAAACACATCCTCAGAGCACACAGAGCTTGCTTCTGTCCTCCTCCTGAAACAGACCTCAGTCCTTGCCCAGCCCAGCCACATGGTAGCTGGCAGCCACTGTCACTGGCTTTGATCCCTATCAGATCCTGGTTAAGCTCCAGGAAAAAGGACATTTAAAAAAATAAATGATTTTAAAAACTCCTCTATTTCTGGCTGTGCCCACCAGCACTGTGCTGCTCCAATGCTACAGTTCAGAGTGTTTGGACAATGCTCTTAGGCACAGGGTGGGATTGTTGGGGTTGTCCTGGGCAGGGCCAGGGGTTGGACTGTGATGTTTGTGGGTCCCTTCCAATTCAGGATATTCTGTAACTCCATGGTGACACAGCGTTTAGACCAACATTGTGTATTTCTATCACATTAAAACTATCCACACATAAATCTGGCTGCCTGGGTGTTTTGTAGACATGAAACAGCCCCAGTCTGTAAGAGAACAGGCAGCTGCAGCTCCTTCCTGTGCTGTCCTGGAGGAGAGGAGCACTCCTGAGCTTCTGCTCCATCCCAGCAGGATTCCCAGGGAGGTGTTACAGGAATTTTAAACTAGGGAGGTTTAAAGGGCTGGTGCCTTGGCAGGTATGTGGTAGGAGAACATCCTAGCAAGGGAACATGTGCAAGCAGAGACTCCCAAGGCATGAGCCTTCTCACTCACTCTCTTTAACCCTTCAGAAATGGGAAGGCATTACCAGGATATCATCTGGATTTAAGTCTGCTATGAGATGTGGGGGGGCAGAAAAGCCAACAGGACTCCTGAAGGCACAGCAGGCAGCTTCACCTGCTCTGTGCTCCCCTGGGCTGGCCCTGACCAGTGCTGGCACATGGACAGCCCAGTGCTCCCAGTCCCACCACGCCGTGCAGAGGTGCAGAGCAGCAGTCCAAGAGGAGGACACGCTCCCTTCCTGTGCACACGTGCCTCCAGCCAGCCCAGCACACTTCCAGCTGTGTGTGTGTGACAGCCCTTCCCAGCAGGGAGCTGCTCCAGCCCCAGCATCCCTCCCATCCATGTGGCCAGAGGCACAAGCTCGGCTCATTTCAGTTAAACCACAAACATCCTGCTTTGCTCGTGGCTATCACTGGCTGCCAGCACTGCTTTGGGACAAGCTGATAACTGCACCAGAGCCCCCGGGCACACTGACAGCAGCCTGGGTGCTCCCTGCCACCAAGGAGGAATGCTCCACTGGGAACCAGCTTGGCTGAGCCACTGCTGGCAAACCTGGCTCCTCTTCCAACCAGTCCAGGACAGCAAAGCATCTCCCTCCTGCTAGCAGAAAAAGCTGTGAAAGCATTTCTTTGAAGGACCAACACGTACCAACCCCAGGCACAGCATCCCACACACTACTGAAATCTCCCCCAGGAGCCCAGGCACCCACAGCCCTGCACACAGAGCTTCCCCCAGCCCAGCACTGCTGAGCTCTTCTGTTTTCTGTGCTGGTTTTCCAGCCATGGCAGTTTGCAGAAATCACTCCCACCATCACCAGTTTGGCCAGCACAAGGTACAGCCACATCCAAGGCAGTGTTTGCATCCACACATGGTGGTGTTTGATGTGGCCACCAGCATCACCCAACCACAGCAAGGCTCCCTGCTGTGCTCTGGGGCTGGTGCAGAGGAGAGTGCTGCCAGAAGTACTCTTTATTTGAGCTCTTGGTAAACACAGCTCCTAGGACATCCTCTGTATTTTTAAACAGGCCTTTGAGGAGCCCAGCTGTGGCTTGGCTGCAGTGGGGATGGACAGGGACAGGAGGATGGGGCTGCCTGGGCTCCTGCAGCAACAATGAAAACATCCATCTGGGGTTGTGTGGCCTCAGAGGCGATGATTCACTAAGCAGGAGCAGAAAAGCAATCCCCCCTTGGAGAGAGTCTCCAGACTCTCCCAGCACACCCCAGCAGGCCCCTCTGCACAGGAGTCAGGCCAGTGACTGCACAGGAAACCTTGTTTGGATTTTCAGCAAAGGCCTATTTTGAACATTTTACAAAGAGGAGGCGGATGGGAGGCCAGAAAACTCAGTGTAATCTTTTCTTTGCTAAATCTTGTCCTGCACTGCCTGGCACCCATGCTGGCACCACGATTAAATGTCCATGCTGAGCTCATCCTGGGATTTAATTCCTGCCCTCGCCAAGCAACCATCCGTGCCTCCTTGTGCACTCTGTGCCCAAACTCTGCTGTTTGTATTGGAACACCACTGACTGTGAGCAAACCCAGGTGATGCCAGGACGAGGGCCTGTAACACCCATCACTCCTGGCTGCCTCCCTGCGCTGCGCTGCTCCTTCCAAAACAAAACATTTCCCAGAGGCAATACACCTACCTGACAAGTGCTTTTTCAACTCCTATTTATAGAACTCCTTGAAAATTCAGCTTCAAAAAAGGGCAAAAGCAGCAGCAGCTTTTCCCCAGCTGAGCCTCCTCTCCCTGCTCACAGCTGTGTGGCCTGTGCATGAATGAGCAGCAGGGTTAGGGCACAGCTTCTCTCCCCTCACTCCCCTGTGCTTGTTACATTCCTCCAGATCAATGGTTAATTGGATTCTGACCTTTTTTCTTCTCCTTTTTTGCTACTGGCACTGCAAACCACCTTTCCCCTACCTGAGCACAGGAGGTTCCTCACCAGGAGTCACCTTGCTCCAGGCCATTGGACACAGAGCAGCAGGAGAGGGTTTGATCCTGTTACAGTTTTGCTGCCATAGGGGGCAAGGGAAAAAAACACTTTATAAAAATAAAACTTCAAAGCAACTCAAGCAGACAGCTCTGCCTTGATCCCCTCTCTAAGACAGGTTTTATGATGATGCTAAAATGCACCCTGTCTGCACAACAGACCTCACTGAATCTCATCCTGCATGAATTACAATTACTTTGATATTTTCCTTAAATGTGCTGATATCCACACTCAGTGATTTAATTCCATATAACTTACATAGTTTTTTTCCTGCAGTTCTCAGATGAAAAGAAATAATCTCTCACCACATTTAAAAACCTGGATTTCTGCCAGTTTCCTTAAAACAGCTATAATCTGTGCCAACTCAGTAATTTTAAATTACAGATTATTTATTTTTCTGCTCATACTACTTTTTAAAACACAGTTCAAATAGATACAGTTAGAAATTCTCCTTTTTCTAGCCCAAGATCCATTCTTATTAAGATCCTACTAAGATCCACAGACATATTTGAAATTCTTCCTGGTGTTCCGAAGTGCTTTACATAAAAATTGCAATTAAATTTAATCATTAAATATAGCATTACATTGGGTCATGTATTTAGCTAATGATAGTCTACTTACTACTGCTGAAGGCAGACAGAAAAGACTTTAGCACTGATTTAGTAATTTTAGCATGAGATGAAATTCTGAGGTTATTCAAGTTCTAATTCTGCATTTTGCCAACAAAATTCTCCTTGCTGCAGTTTCAGAACAAATGTTGGAGCTCTTTACAGCAGACAGTCTCTCTGAAGAGGCAGAGATCATTTTCTGATCAAGTGACTAATATGAACTCCAAGGATGGCTATTTCAGAACCTAAGAATGTATTGAGAGCTGTAATTGCATTTATGTCTCAGGGAAGGTTAGGGGAAGAAGAACTCTCTCCAGCTGAAAAACAATTTTCAGGATGAAGCCAGGGGCTATTGTTATATGTAAGGGAGAAAGAAACAAAAATTTAAGGCCAAGTGTTAAAACAAGATACTCCCAGGAAGGAGACTGCAAATTGTGGAATGGAGCATGGGACCTCACACTTTTAACTGGGGCAGCTCAGCACCAAATTAGTCTTGAATGTTAAAAACTCTTTTATTTGCAGTCTCAGTTCTTGTCTTAGGGAGTTGGTGGCCACATCTCAATTGAAACGTGCAAGGACACTGAGACATGACAACAGACAATTTCCTAAACTGACTGAATCATGTTAGAACTTTGTGGTAAGTAAAACACATTTGAATTGCACAGAAATGAGACTGTTTTAGTTGTAGATATGGAACTAATTTAGGAAAATGTTAGGAATTAATTGTTATTTTTAATGAGCAGAAGTCAAAGTGCATGAAGGGGAGGAATACATACCCACCCGATGGAGGAGAGAGAACAATCCCTAGCACAAGAACATCCCACAGCACAACTACACCTACAGGCCCCTGGCATAAATGGCTCAGTCTATTTCCAGATCACTGTCTTCACTGTAACATGCAGATGGATTATGTATAGAAGTCAGGAGCAGTAGGTCTTTTTCTGGCAGCAAACCACACTCCTGCAGAAAAGCCTCCAGGTCTACAGCAAAAAAGTCTTCTCCGAGCTGGTCAGTGATGCGCACGAAATTGCCAATGAGCTCCCCTGCCTTGTAGACCAGCAGAGCTGGCAGGGCATTGTTAGTGAAGCGAGTGCTGGCACCAATGAGTGAACTCTTCACTCTGCAGAATTTCACTGTTGGGTACTCAGCAGCCAGGCAGATCATGCAGCCATTCAGGGATTCAGTGCCAGGAATGTCATCTTCATAAATATGGATCATGATCAGTGTGCTCTTATGCTCTTTGTCCACGGTGTCCAGGAATGCTTCCCCACTGGTGATCTCAAACACCTGCTTGAACTGCTGCCCACTGTACAACTGCTGCCTCATCTCCTCCATCCTCTGCTTCCTGTAGCGCTGCAAGAACTCCTCGTCGTCCTCGTCGTTGTGGATCATGCTGTATTCTTGTAAAGTCATCTAAAAACCACACACACAGATTCCTGAAAAACATCTGCACCACTATATGGGTCACTTGCATAATGAGAATGTAAATCAAGAGGATTAATGTGGGTCACTCATCTTTAATAACAGCAAAGTGCATCCCATGAAGGCTCAGGCACCCTGTGTATTACACTCCATTCTGATATAATTAGAAACCATGTCCAGTGGGAACAGCCATTTCAGCCCTGGGTATCCCAGTTTCCACAAGCTGCACTAATAACACAAGTGGCTGCTCCATGCTCCCACTTTAATCCAGGTTAATGGTGCCCATGTGCTTTCACTGAGCTGGGAGCACTGATTTGGAAACTGTGCCTGACCTAAGACAAGCTTCTTTCTCATCAGCTTTTCAGTTAACATTTTGTGGCACCATCGTGCCTGTAGGATTGAGATTAACAGGATTTTATGTATTTTTATCTGTTCACTTGCTTCATTAAACTTATCTGCATCACTCAAGATACAGGAGAGCACAGCCAACTTTCATCAACTGAAGGCACAAACATGTCTGCCAATTAGTTCTGACTACAGCTCAGGGCTAGTTTACAGCCCAGCTGATTAAAACCATTCACTACCTCCAATGTCTTCAATTTCTGGAGCTCAGAGTTAAATTCTCAACACCCACTTACTAAATACTAAATTAATAAAGGCTCCTAGTTTCAGGTAGGGGAAGCAGCATTCATAGTTTTGCTGTACAACTCTTCATAATAATCCCCTGAAGCTGAATTACTTGATCAACAGATGAGAAATCTGGAAAAAGCTTTTGGACTTCTTTTGTATTGCAGCTAAATCACTTATTTGTTACCACAGGCAAACAAAACTGTTAAATACTTAAGTGACATTTTGATTCCTTTGTGCCATCCTACCTTTCCATTGATTTTTTCCTGAAGCTCTTTCTGCTTCTGCTTATCAGCCTCTTCATCCAGGTGAGACCTGCAGGTCATGGACAGCTTCTTAATGAGCCTCTCCATCTCCCTGCGCTGCTCCTGCCGCTGCTCCGTTTCCAGCTGTTTAAATCTTCTCCAGTCATTGATGACTCCCTTGGGACCTGGAATTCAGTGTGCAGCCATTTCATGTAAAAAACACAATTTTACCTACCATTTACAATCAAGGAATAATTTGTAAAACAGTGACCCTGTCATAAATGTTTTTGTAACTATGCAAAACACTGAAATAAGTCATTTGCCATTTGCATGTCCTTGAGTTTCTATTTTTTTTAATAAGAAGGCTACAGTTCATTTAACTAGGCTACTCTTGCAATTGTCTCGAAGATTAATATCTGTGCTCTTGAAGTAGAACCACCAGCCCACAAGAGTTCCCCTATTGTTAGCATGGCTTTCATCAGAACAAAAATAATGATATATTATCAACCAAATTGTACAAATCAGCCTTGTCTCAGCTTTCTATCCAAAGCCTGACTGCTTTAGAGATGATGCTGAATTTGAATTCTCTCAGAAGAGAAGTCAAACATTAAAAAAAGAACAGCTATTAAAAATAAGGTTAGACAACAGCCAGGAATTGATCATCCCCTGACTCAAATACGCATAAACCCAGGAGTTTAGTTTCAAAAATAAGTTTCTGAAGAACATACAAAATTTCCAATCAACAAGGGATTTACAAAAGAAGTACACTGATATGATGATACCTGTGTTGACAGCACTGCCATCGCTGCTGAGCTCCACCTCGCCCACACTTTCAGGAATGCTGCTCTCCCCTTCTTTATCCTCCTTCTCACTGTCTTCATCCTCACCCTCACTGCTGCTGTAATAATACTGCAGCTTCTCACCAAGCAGTTTATCATCCGCAGTAGTCATTATGCTCTAAAAATAAAGTAACAGAACAGAGGATGCAGTTCTGACCAAAAATGCATCACGATGATCCTTTATCTCCTCAGGGCAGTTTTTAACCCCAGAAGAACACAGTTCACTCTCAAACAGCCCTCAATGCAGTCAGTCACCTGGGTTAATTCTTAAACCACAATTTAAAATTCAGTTTAAAGCCTTAGAGTCTCATTGGACAGCTCCATCAGGCCGATTCCCAGCTACTGAGTATTATTTGCATTATTTAACAACAATTCATTTGAGATGAAAAACTATCAATATAATTGAGCAAATTAAAGTGTTCTGACCTGTATTCCTTTCCAGTCTTTCAGAGACAAGCTTCTACCAAGACCTGGAAGAAGAAATTTTAATCAAGTCAGTTGATTTGGGCTCACGCTTGGCTGTGCAGGGGTCTCCCAGCCAGCCCAGGCCATGTGTGTGACACAGACCCCGCGGACACAGCCCGGATCCCGGTTTTCCTGCCCGCGGACACAGCCCGGATCCCGGTTTTCCTGCCGGACGCTGCAGGTTCCGCGGGCGCTAACCCCAGATTCAGCCGATTAGAGCGCCAGATGGCCCGGGATTACCGGGATCGCCCCGCAGCGGGACAGGGCCCGGGGCGGGACACGCTCGCCCGGGGCCGGTGATCCCTGCGGGCCCCGAGCGAACCGGCTCAGCTCCCAGCGCCCGGCCCGGCCGAGCCCCCGCCCCGCGCCGCCGCCCCTCGCCCTCCCGGGGAGCCGCGCCCCGACCCGGGGTTCTGCGGGCTCCGCGAGCACCGGCCCGAGCGGCGCTCCCCGAGCGGAGCGAAGCGG
>VXAX01001626.1:0-42555 GCA_013399835.1 Leptocoma aspasia
TAGAATTGGTGAACCAAAACCACCACACACATGAAAGCAGATTTAAGGTTTTTTTTAATTCATTTTGTTAGTCTTCCAGACTCTATTTTGCCTGAAGAAAATTGCCTGCACCATTAAACAGAACAGATGGAATATAAAATAACTAAACTTTCAACTAAATTTCTATAGTTTGGTATAGCTTTAAGCACCACACCTGCTAAAAAGAAGGCAATGTGAAATGCTTTGCATTACTTTGAGATGTCTATCTCTGCCTATATTGTAAGTTTTCCCTTGTAAGGAATTATGTGTTTCTCTCCCTGTACTGAACTGAAAGGCACTTTTAAAACTTTTAGCAGCATGAAGTCAAGATAGTAACAGCATCCTGAAGTATGTAAGTATTCCATTTTGTATGTCATTAAATACACAACAGAAACTTTTCTGTGCTGCAGACTGCTGTAGGGCTCTAACTTCTCTCTCCTGGCCTCATCTCCTGGGGTGTTGTTTTCATGCCCTTCCAGTCTCTAGGATACATGTTTTCCCTTATTTACTCGTGTTTGGTGAGATGGTTCCTACTACCCACTTTTTTTACTAGTTTCTCCAACTGCTTCCATCCCAGTGGCAGATGCTCCAGTTTCATCCTATTATGTCTGGGATAATTCCATCCTTTCTGGCTTTTTTGGATGACTTTAGAAATAAACCCTTGATGATTGCAACATTTATCAATATTTATTCTAACATATCAAGCAATTTCCTGAGGCATCCTTCTCAAAGTTCTTAATTGTGATGATAATTTTGTTAATTTTCAATTTTCCCAACCATAAATTAAAAGAAAAAAAATAAAATAAGCCAAAGATTCATAACTTGACCTAAACCTGCATATTTTTGAAAACCAAATCTTATTTAAGCTATTGAATAGGCTGATGCCTTGACAAATTTTGTAATTATGTATGTAATTGTATGACAATTACATAATGTCATAATTATGTAATTATGACATTATGTAATTCTGGTATCCTCATTGGCTTCTGCTGGAAGACTCAGTCTACTTCTTTATCTTGTCACAGGATCTTCATATTGGGAGTTACAGAGTTTCTCTTGATTTTTTTTAAAGAGTGATCATTAATTTTGCCCTTTTTGAAGTGTTGAATAGCCTTAAGTTCCTTATTTCTTTCAGGTTGAGCCACCCGTTGAAAAGCCTCTGCTCCAGCTCATGTGAAACTTCAAGTACAGAACTTGCTAAATCTTGCAATATTTGTAAGACACTGTATCTTCAATTAACATAATTGTGTGCCCTAAACCATTTGCTCCAACCCGCATTTATTCTAACTGTGCACAATGCATCTTGATTTAACATCTCAATAATGAGAACAATTTATGTTTCTATACCTTCTCCAAAATGATCCAGAGATGGAAAAAGTGTTTTCTTAACTGGTGTGTTGGTTTTGCATGGCCTGGTTTGTGGTAGTGTGGGGGCCACAGAGGTGGCTTCTGTGACAAGCTGCTGGAAGCTTCCACCATGTCTGGCAGAGCCAGTCTCTGATGGCTCTGAAGATGGACATGTCGCTGGCCAAGGCTGGGCCAATTAGAGATGATGGTAATGCTTCTGTGATAACATATTTAAGAAGAAAATCAAAACAAAGATAGTGGGGCAGTTTAAATTCCAGATAGAGGAGATGAGAACGTGTGAGGGAAACAACATGGGGACACCAAGGTCAGTGGAGAAGAAGGGAGAGGAGGTGCTCCAGGTGCCAGAGCCAAGATTCCTCTGTAGACTGTGGTGATGACCATGGCGAAGCAGCTGTGCCCCTGCAGCCCATGGGGATCCATGTGGTACAAAGAGATCCACCTGCAGCCCATGGGGATCCACGGGGGATGCAGAGATCCACCCACAGCCTGTGGGGGAAGGTGCCCACGCCAGAGCGGGTGGATGCCTGGAAGAGGCTGTGACCTAGTGAGAGACCTAGTAGAGACAGGGGGCCCTGCTTCCAGGCTGGAGCAGCCTGTCTTTGATGGACTGCACCTGGTGGAAGAGTGACCCACGCTGCAGCAGTTTTGGGAAGATTGTTTGCTTAGGGGAGGGTCTTACATTGCAGCAGTTTTAGCAGGGCTCCTGCTTGTGAGAGTGGAACCATGCTGGAGAAGTTCATGGAGACCGGTCTCCCGTGAGAAGGGATCCCACAGTCTCAGAGTAGAAGGACTCCACTCCCAGAGTGGTGGAAAAAAATCTCAGGTGGCAAACTGACTAAACCCTCCCCCTGCCCTCTCTCCCTGTGCTGTCTGTGGGAAGAAGGGAGGGGTTGGGGGAGAAAAAGGTGGTTTTAATTATTTTACTTATTTTACTTCTCATTATCCTCCTGTGATATTGTTAGTAATAAACTCACTTTGTATTCCTAAGCCAAGCCTGTTTTTCCCTTTGAGTGTTTTTCTCCTAGTCCTTATCTCAACTCATGAACTTTTTATTAAATTTTTCTCTCCTCTGCCCAGCTGTAGCATAGGAGGGTGAGTGAGCAACTTTCGTGGGTGCCTGGCATTTGGCCAGTGTCTAACCATGACAACTGGTGTTTGTCAAAACTGAATTTCCCTACTGACTCTCACAGCTTCTACCCTGTCAATCTCAAAAGCCAACATTTCATTACTGACTCACGAAAGAAGATGGAGAAGCTGATGAAGAGCACACTCAGGACTCTGTCGACCTGGACAGGGCTCCACATATTTCACCTGTGAACTTGGAAAGTCATCTTTACTTTCAGTTCTCCCACTGTAGAAAGGGAACAGGATAGCAGTGATAAGGAGGCTTAAAACTCACATTCATGGTGCATTCTGGGATTCCAAGACACAAAGCAGCATGGAACTACCACTAGCATGATCCTGGTATAATTAATTGCAATATTTTCTTTTTCACACCAATTTTCTTGGCTGTTGGCCTGTTCTGAAAGCCTTTGGTCCTTTAGTCAGGAATGCAGTCTAACCTTCATATTAGTTCAATTCTTGAGGTGTTTGCAGCCATTTCCCAAAGGCTGCCAGTTGCCTGGAAGCAAGTTGTGATGACCATTTACTTATTTGCTAGAACCATCACTGCTTTCATGGATGGTACAACCTAACAATCAAGTTATTATTCTACCCTTTCACTGCCTGTAAGCCTCTGCTTCTTAAGTCACCCCAATAATAATATCAAACTTTTTCACCCTGGTATTAGCAAAATCCCATGCAGCTTCAAAGCCATGCCTTGCTCCTCATGTTTGAGTAGACAGTAGACAGGTGCGTCCTACCTGAAGTCCCATGATCCCTTGACTGCCTTCTCACAGAAAGGAATAAAGGAGTAAAGTTACATGTGAGAAATTTGAAGATTTAATTTTTGGTGTGATTAGGAAGCACCTGAAGTTCCTTAGATGAATAAGGTCTCTTGATTATGTAAAGTTTACAATAGTTTTACAATATTTCTTATTATTTATGTTCGGATTTAAGTCACCAGTTTTGGTATGAATCCTGTAATAACACTACATTTGGTATCTGTCCACAAGAGGTCTCTTCCTTGCTGAAATCCATTAGATGCTAACTAAAAACCCACTAATAACTCAGAGGAATTTTCCAGAACTCTTAAAGAGCTGAACAAAAATTAAAAATATTTTCAACAGTCTAAAGCAATAAAACTTTTGTGCTCGCCTATTACACACAACTGAAGTATTCACGACAAAACTTTTGAGATAAGGACAGATCTCAACCTTTGAAAAGTACCTATGCCAATTTTTGGGGAAAATGTCCAAACACCTTAAAAGTGGACAAATTTCTAGAAGCTGCACTCCCTTCTGCAGGGCTGTTGTGGTACAAGCTTCCAGAAAATAATTTCTACATCTCATGTACCAGCATCATGTCTGGAAATTGATTGCTTTCTTTGGATGAAGATTTTAAAGATTAATTATTCATTTTGCGTCTCTTTTTTTTTCTAAGGCTAGAAAAACTATGCTGCCAAACAACCAGAGGACAGAAATTCTGCCCATCATTTCCTATGCCTATTGCCTTTATCTGTAAAAGATAAGGCAAACGTTTTCAAAATATGGTCTTTTTATCTTCTTTCCAATCCCAAGTTTTGGATTCAAAGAAAAGATTAGCTGCCTCATTTGCTGCAAAGGACTGCAATTAATCCTACTAATTGAATAAATAAATCATTCTTTCTGCTTCCTCGAAGGAGACAAAGAAGATCCAAAAGACATGACCTAAGCTAAAAGAAATGGACCAACTTAGGGAAAATGAGATTCAAGTTTGTTTACCACAGCAAGGCACAACTTCCAGACATTGTATGTCTCAAGGTGAACAAATTCAAAATGTATTCAACAGAAGAAATTATTAATTGTTCACTGATATTAGATCATAAGTCACCTATGTCCTCCATGGATCAGAGATTACCTTCAAAGACACTCCTACCTCAGTGAAGTTGTTAAGTGTAGGATATTCCTGTTGGAGAGTGGAAGGGCAGAATGTGACTCACAAAGATTAATTAAATCAGACTATGTTTATACTAGTAAATTAAACAGGGACAGAATGTGGGCTCAGGGCATTACCCCACAATCACCTCTAGTTTTTAAATATCAGCAAGCTCTAATGGCAACTAACACTCCATCACACAAGGCTGAAGTGTGTTCTGAGGCCAGCACAGTCCTCCTGCACTGTGTGTTGCAGGGGAAAGACAGCAGCTACATGACAGCTGTGCTCAGCCATTTTTTCTCAGAGCCAGAGATCAAGGCCCAGTCCAATTTGTTTAGTAATAAAACTATCACTAGCAAAATCTGCCATCTTTAAAGAAGTCTGGCCATTTACAAAAACACCAATAAGTCTTCTTCCTCATGCTGACAAGCCTACATAGGGAAACATCAGGTAATTGGTGGGTAAGCGGGTTTCCTTGAACAGCTGCCTTCTGGTTTAGAGTTGTCCCATGGCATGTGGTTAAAATAGTACTGCTGCTAAAATCCTGTCTTTGGTAACAAGCACTTGGATCTGCAGAGTCCTCACCATCAGTCCTTGTTCATCTGCTCAGAGCCCTTCAAAATATTGACACAGAGGGTGAAATATTATTTTGTGCCACATTCAGATTGAGGGGGATGTGCTTCCCAGTAGTAAAGGCTGCACACAGGAATTCCTGTGCCAAGACCTGGACATCATCAGCAAGTGATGCCTGGCCCCGCTGGGAGACACAGTCCACCACGGGACAAGGTAATACCGCACATGAGGACAGACTCAGGAGAACCCAACACTGCCAGCCTCATTAGCATGTGTTACCTTTCTTCTACTCCCAGTGAGAACCTGGATTACTTCCCAGCCCTAGAATCAGTGACATCTCACTGACAGGGGCAGATCAAGCTAGCATTTTCTAGAATATGAAACTTGTCAGTCAGACACTATCTGCTATCCTCTCTATAGCAGATTTTTTTAAACTGAATGAACCATTCAGCATCTTGAAGCAGTGGGAAGAACTAAAATCACTCTCATCTGTTCTCATCACCATGGAAAGAAATCCATAACAGGAACAAAGCTGCTTTATGGTCAAGGTCATGATCTTACTGGTGGAACTTCCTTCCAAAAATACTCTGAAGAAAAGTATAACTATGTTCCTTTCCAGTCACTGAGAGACAAAGACAGTAATAAAGGTGGAGGGCAGGGCACAGATTAATTGCAGATGCCAACAACAGGCAGTTTTATTCTGATATCAAATGCTGGTATTACAGGCTTACAGATCTCTCCATCCAGTTGTAAATCAAAGTCATGTTAACTTAGAACACTTACACAAGCTGGAATTATAAGTACCCTGAGAGGATTAACTTCAGTTCTACCCCTTTAGACCACCGATACTGAAAACCAGTAAGTCTGACTTTAGGCCACAATGCTTTAGTGAAACCTGAAGTCTGAAATGTGTCTGAGTTTCTCTCACCCACCCATCACTACAGCACTGATGTCCTCTTTTCATGCAAAAATAGTTTCCTGACTAATTACCCATTCAAGATTTTCCACCCTTTTGCATTCTCCCCTCTACCTCATCTAAAACGTGATGTGACAGTCTGCTTTGCTGAACAGGGCTCCATTCCTCAAAAAGAAGGACAAAGTGAACAACCTTAACAGAGACACGAGGTGCAGGCAGGAAAAAACTGTTCATGTGCAGCAAACCAAGTCAAATGACCTTCAGGGTCAACCCTAAATAACCACAATTCCACTTCCTAGAGACTAACAGGAGTATCTCTGATGTCTCACCTTAAAGTATTCCGCTTCACAGGTGGAATTTTTGGCAATATGTGAGTCACACTCCTCATGCATGTTGGCAAATTCAACCCCATCAGAGCAGGACTGCTTCTCCAGCTGGCTGCGGCAGCACTGCACCTGGGTCATGCTGCCAACAGCATGGAAGAAAGGGGAGAACAATGTCACACATGGGTCAAGAACAGATGATGCAAGATTTGACAATTAGTACTCATACTAGTTATGTGGAAAGGGGTTTCTGTGGGAACACTGTTACAACATGAAGATATTCTCTGGGAAGAGGCAGATTGTCTGTGTGACATGTTTAATACAGTTTCATTGCTGATCTACCTTTCAGTCTGTCCTAACAACTTTTTTAAACAAATGGGTAATTCCAACCACATCTGCCTCAGGGCTCAAGGTCTTCAGGGCTGCATTCTGGCATGTTTTGTGACAGCTGGTGGCTGAGGAGACTGATGGAAGGAAGTCAGGTTGTGGATCTTGTAAAAGCCTGCAATCCCAGTCTACCCTCACACCTGCTGTCCCAAATCAACAGGTACGGCACGTGGAAGGAAGATCAGAGCATTGTTTTGTGGGACACCTGGAGATAATGGAGAAAAATGAAGATACCAAGGGAAGTCACAGTGAGAAACAGCAGAGTGTATTGCAAGCAAGGGGAAAAGAAAGACAAGGGAAAGAAAAGCATTACAGGCAGAGAGATACAGAGAGGAGACAGGATAAAATTGTGCAGGAAACTTAGTTTTGTTGCACTGCTCGTAAAATCATTTTATTTATCTTAATGTCAGTGAAAAAACTGGAAACTTGTTCCTGTGGGGGAAAAAAATCTGCATGAGGAGGCTTTAAACTCCTCCAGTCCAGTTGCTGCTGTCACGTGAATACAAAGCCCAGTGAAAACCTTTCTCCTCTCTCCACTCTGCTTTTATGTGTAACTCTGCTTTGCTGGGTAGTTTTGTGGGTAAAGCTCTTCCACCACTACTTTCTGTTACAGATGCTGGGAAACAGAGAAAAAAAATACCCTGTACTCCTGAAAATCCTCTATTCCACTGTTGGAAATTTTGATAATACCAGGAAAAGGAGTGAGTTAGTAGAACTACTGAACTACAGGCTTCTCCCACCATCACCTGAGATAAATGGCTTACCATGCATTCCCTCTGGAGATTTTCTGCTCTCCAGAACCATAGGATGACCTTTCAGCTCTCAGGTGGTATGAGGGAGTCCCTCAGTTCTAAGGCCAGGCAACTAAAAGCAGGGGACATGTGGGTACTGGGCTCTGATTTTGCACCTCTGTGCATGTGGGTGAGGCCAGGCTGTCATGATACATTCCTGAAGATTCCAATTACTATTTATTAGATTGTACATGGGTGACTTCCAACCCAAACCACTCTAGAATTACACAGTTCTGTCATTAGTTATGGTCTGACGGTGCAGTTGTCACTTGAACAAAAACAGCCATGATATTTCAATGCATAGGAACAAAAATCAGGATAAATTAATGAACAAATTATTCAAAAATAGACTCTAAAATCATAGCAAGTTAAGCCCAGGCCAGTATCTTTATTTGGCAGGATATTTAAAGTTTTTGATATCTGATTTAGTTCCAGTTTGGAAGAATATGTAGCTTTTTTGTTACTGAAATTCCCTCTGAAGCACAATTTCCATTCCCTACCCATCTCTGGGGTGGTCTGACTTTCAGGGCTTTGGAAGCCTCTAAAAACTGAACTCCAAGCCTAAGAGTGTGGGAGCTGAGACTTTCCACTCTCTTTACCTCTTCAGATTCTCTTGAAGAGACAGATATGTCAGCCACAGACAAACAAACAAATTAACAAACAACAGCAGTCTTTCAGTAGATCTCTTTGATTCCTGGTGTGGCATTGTTTTTTCAAACACAAGCCAATTCTTTCAAATCTCTGAAAAACAGGCAATTTCAACCAAAACAAGAAAGTTTCTTAAAATATTTCCCACAGCTGTATTCATAAGTCATGTGGTCCACCCCAACTGTAATAAGGAATTAAACATTCATTGGATACTAGATTAAAGTACCATTTGTTCATTCTGAGAACAACAAGAATAAAATCACACTTCATTGCCCAAATCCTACAGCCAAGTTGTACTGGTAGCAAATATTGCTTGAGACTCTAAACACTAGTGTGGCAGTGATAGGCAGAAGTCCTTGAAGGATGGCAGAGAAAAATGCTAGAAATACCTGCACAGTGCTGGTCGTCCTTTTCCCTCTACACACCAGCCCAGGCGCTGCTGTTTGCCAGAGCTCACCACAACCAGCTAGGCAGGCTCCAGGGCGTTTGAGATGAGCAGGGTCTCTCCCTGTCTTTCCTAAGTCACAAGTGTTTCCCTGGCTTACAGCCTCAGCTAATACATGCTCTCTTTCCACTCCCCAGCAAAGTGAAGGAGCCATCTTTCATGGCTAACAGGACATTTAGATTTGTCTCTTGGTGTTATACCTTCTAGGTGTACCATTAACAGTCTGTGGAACATTACAATATTGATCTCTAAAAACGAAGAAAGTGAAGTAGTACCTTTCTATGAGTCTGAGGTTTTTTTTAATCAGGAGTAGTACTTTTAAAAGCTAAAAGCTGCTTTTTCTTTATCTGCCTTATTCTGACTTTCAGTTAAAAGAGAGCAATAGATTTTTTCTGAAAATAAACAGGTATTCACAATATGGCAAATACTGTATAACACTAAATATTGAATCTTTAGGAGCATGAGGCCTCATAACTGATATTCATTCAGGAGATTTCAGGTAAAATAATGCATTTCTGAAGGATGAGTTTTTTTCATGGCTCACTAGTGAACAAAAATCACCAAGATATTTAAAAAATCCTTATTAGTTGTTTCAGATGTTGATCTAAAAATTATTTCACTACTAGATAATTTGATTATAAATCAAGTTAAGAAATCATGTTTTATATTCTCACTTTTACTTTATGTTAAAATGTAACCAATATGGCTGATTTTCATGGAGTTAATTTCCAAATGAAAATCTACACCCCCACTTACATCCACAATATTTTCACATTTACTATTCTCCTGTCTAGAGGATGCACTCCTAAACCAGCAGAGATTTCATAATCATCTATTTTTTATTTCACTTTGTTTCACAAAAGCATTAAAATTTAACTTTTTTTCTGAAAACAATATCTTGTCGATCTACTTCTATTACACTCTGTCTCTCTCCTTCTACTTCCTTCAATCTATGTCAGTGCTATTCGTGTGTACAGTGGAAGGTCTTGGACAAAATATTAAAATTAAAAAGAATGATTTTGCAAAAACAAGCTAGGTCTTCCAGCCTTAGATTCTTCAGTCTGCATTCTTGCAACACTAGTAAATAAATTTATTCCTGATGTAATTCCAGAAAGGCTACACATTGTTAAAGGCATGCAAATACCGTATGGAGATAGACTGTTTCTGGCATGGGAATTAAGTTCACTTGCTAAGAGCTCTGTGCAGGGGAAACTCTTCACTTAGAAAGGAAGAAGACTTGTTGGACAGGTTGAGTTCCAAAATTAACTGGCAGCTCTTTCCAGCTGCCTTGAGTTTAACCACACCACAAGAAAATGAATGAATGGGAAAAGACCCACTGTGATGACAGCCAGAGATATTACTCATTAAAATTCTACACTTGTATTTACTGAGTCACAAAGACACAGAGATAAACACTGACATTGTCCAGAGAGATAATGCAATGAGATAAAATCATGTGTGGGGCAAGAAACCACAGAAAGAGATTGCAGACACTGGGCCCAGAGCCTTGTTGCAGCTTAAAGCTGGAGTAAGAGCAACCAGAGGGATCTTTGGAACTTGTGAACTTCACACACAGTCTGGCTCACCTTGTGTAGGACAAAAAAGTAAGTATGTCTGTAGTTTGAACCACACCACACTCAGTAAGTGACACTAACGCAGCTGGCAAGTCCCTCAGGAACCACAAGGAACTTTGGGAGAAGAATACTAGAAATATGCTGGGATCCAGAACTGTACTATGTTTCTGGGATGCACAGCAGATATGAGAATGACAAGCTGGAAACCAATTCTTTCTTTACTATGGAAGACATTTTCCCCATGAAGATGGTGAGATAGTGGCACAGGTTTCTCAGAGAAGCTGTGGCTGCCCCATCCCTGGAACTGTCCAAGTCCAGGCTGGATGGAGCTTGGAGCAACCTGGGATAGTGGAAGGTGTCCCTGCCCATGGCAGTGGTTGGAACTGAAAGATCTCTAAGGTCCCTTCTAACCCAAACCATTCCATGATTCTGTGATTACTATGGATGTTTTTAAAATGGTTGGGAAATGGCCAAGGGGATGCAATTTTCACTCAATAAGGCAGTTGGTTCCTCACACAAGAGACTCTAGCAGTGAGCTTCTTTTGAGAGAGGGACTGAATCTGAAACACTACTAAGTTATTACTATTCTGAACAGATGAGTCAAAACTGGCATGGAAATTCTTGCAAAGCATACTGGGGAAAACACATCCATTCTGTTCTGTGTTGTCTTTGCACAGTAACTGCAAAAAATGCCTTTTATTTCAGGAACTTTATCAAACCTACTCACTTCAGAATGTGTTTTCCCCTTATATTCACCAGCTAACCTTGCAAACTGAAGCTGAAATATGCAGGGCAAACAACTCCCCGTGGCATTAAGGGATATGGCTTTCTACCCCCCCACTTTTCTAGAGCACTCAAGTCAGATGCTCAAAACTGCACTGCACTAGATGGTCAGGGGATCCCAGCTGGGGTTTAAACAACCATAGTAATGTGACATATGGCCCTCAGCAGCTCCCACTTCATGCAGGAGTCTAAGTAGGAACCAAGTTCTTTTGAAAATCTGTGACCAATAAGGCATCTTCTTTCTCAATCCTCTATTTTCATCTGTTTAGACCTCAGCAAGAGCAATGAACCGGGGTCTGTTCCCATCTTTGTGCAGCTGGAATAAATGTAGAAAATCAGTGTCATTACCCTCATGTGCTTGCAAAAAGAATCATGCTCCCTCAGTGCTCATTCTGGCTCCAGTTACGCCAGCACTTAGGAGTAGAATTTGGCCCTGACCTTTGTGTCTGAAATGGCATCCTAAAGTGATTTTTCTGTACCTCTCACAGATATGCCAGTTTGCAATTATAACTGGAGTAAAATAATATTGATGTTTAAAACAGTGCTCCAAGGTGACAATTTTACTTAGTCATTTTTAGAGTGAAACCAAGCTTCAGGAGGAGCATGCAGTCATGAATAAATGCAACCAAACTGAGTTTATCAACTTAGGATTTTGTCAAGAAGTGCTCATACCTCTCACAGACTATGTGCCTTTTCTTTTACTAGTCTAATTTTCTTAACTACATCTCAGTTATGCACAAAAGCTAGATGAATCATTAGTGAGCTTTTTTCCAGTTACTATGAAGTCCTAGTGAGTCTCTAAAATGAAAATCTTTCGAAGAATAAATTACTTACAGCAGAATCTCAACTCACATTAATCAAACGATGATTAAATTATCAAGATACTCACTCCCAGATTGTTCAATAAACTTGGTTTCCTGTTTTACCTGCCTCTGTTTTGTCTGTAATTCTTATGACTCTTCAAGTATTTCCTAAATTGGCATTTATTTCCTATCTGTCAATTCTTCAGCGTAAGAGACTGCTTTCGATGCCAGTATAAATGCAAAAGTCAGAAAACATGGATAGACTTCCCTGGAAGACACATTCTTTCTGTAATAAATATCAACCCAACACTTCTACAATTACCAAGGTTAAATCACTTTGCAATCCATTTGAGTAGGAGGGAGCAAAGTAAAGTGTTTTAAATACAAATTTCTCTATGAAGCTGCCTCTCAAACTACAGGTTGTTTGCTCCACTAATTAAATGTAACAAGTGCATGTAACAGCAAAAAATAATGCAAACTATCATTGACATTAAAAATACAAATGCCACAATAACATAAGAGATGCAGTAGAATCAAAATCTTAATTACACATTTGCCTTCATTATTTCATTTAGTAGATTACTAAACAGAAATGTCCTATCAATTCTCAGTATAATTAAGAAATCTGTATATTAACTGAAGGGTTCTATTTTCTACAATGAAATACTATTCATAGACTCATAGAAACACAGAACGGTTGGAGTTGGAGAGGACCTTAAAGCTCATCTCCTCCACCCATCCTGCTGTGGGCAGGGGCACCTTCCACTATCCCAGGTTGCTCCAAGCCCCATCCAGCCTGGCCTTGGGCACTTCCAGTGATGGGGCAGCCACAGTTTCTCTGGGAAACCTGTGCCAGGGCCTCACCACCCTCACAGGGAAAAATGTCTTCCTAATATCTAATCTAAACCTACTCTCTGTCAGTGTGAAGCCCTTGTAAATAGTCTCTCTCCATATTTCTTGTAGGCTCCTTTCCTAAGCTGAACTAACTAGGAATCTCCTTGAGTCGCTCTGTGGGGGAACTTAAAGCTTAAGTCAACTAAGGACTGCAGGACAATTACCCGTGTGGCACCACAGAAGCCTGCCTCACATACATATACACTTATGTACTTATTCCAACTATAGATTAGTCACGTGCAGGATCTGCTGTGTTTCTTTATAAACATTTGCCCAGAAGTGTGGCCAGATTCACAACCAGCTTGGTGACATTAGTGCAGCCACACTGAGATGTCCTGACTGCAGGCAGACCCCAAGCCCTGTGAGCAGAGCACAGTGGGAAAACCTCTGAGTAGGAGACAGTACATGTCACATGGGTTAGGGCTGGGTGAATCTACACTAGACTGACACCAAAAATTAAAAGGACTTGATGGATGAAAAGTAGGTACTCAGGAAGTACTCCCCAAGGCTACATATGGAGTTGAAAAGCTGGGATATAAAAGTTGGGTGCTTCATCTTGTAAGTTAGCTTTAATACCTGCCATTCCTATGGTTTCACATTAGAGTATAAACTGTGTTTTAATACATAACATGTAACTATGTACCTGCATTCTCTAGACTCAGACATTAACGGCAGAGAAAGACATATTCTGTTTTTGTTTGCCCATTCAACACCCTTGTCACAGCATTCTTCCACTGACAGATCTGCAGAAATGAGGAAAGAGAGAAAAACACAATGTATTTAATACAACCTTAATGAATTGTATTGCATCTGCCAGCTAAAAAAACCCAATCAAACAAAAAGCAAGTCAGTTTTCCCCCACTTACAGAACAGGGCACCCATACAAAAAGCAGCCATGGCCAAACAAACCACCTGTCAGCACCTTGCAATAAAGCCCAGTGCTGGAGGTTTTCCTTCTTTGGTAAAGCAAACTGCATTTTCTCCTAACATTCCACACAAAGACACAGCTTAGGGACTGATACACAGGCAGAAACCAGTTCAGATAGTCCTGCCAAATAAAAGGATCTTTGGGATTGCACTTTCTTATTATCGAAAGCATCGGTAGCAATAAGCAACCTTTAAAATCCTGAAGAATACAGGATTAATCAAGTGCTTGATATGAAAAACAAATGAATCTTATTACAAGCAAATTTGCAGAACTATTTTTTTCATGAGGTTATTATTCTGTGAATCTGGTTTCAATTTCTTACTCAGAAGTATGTCTGTAGATGCAAAAGTACTGTAGAGAGGAACAAAAAGGTATATGGTATTTTGATTGCTTAACATATGAAAGAAAAATTAATCCTGTTACCAACTTATACCAACACTGAAACTAAGGGGAAAATCACACCAAAGACAATTATTTGTGTAGAGTATATTTTTGCAAGCTTCTAATTTAATAAAACTGAATATTGTTAATGAACTGACAAGCACTACAGGTTTTCTTCATGTTCCAAGTGCAAAAGTTCACTGCACAGCAGGTGTATCAGAACTTGGAATAAAACATGAGTCACACTTTTCTATTAATTGTCTTGTAGTCTGAACACTGAACAGCTCCTTGTGTAACAAATATGCAAACTATGTAACAACCCTATCTGGTTATCCAGAGGGACAGCTTTCTAATGATTTATCTCTATTTCCTAAGTTTTTTGACTGATGGCCCCGATAGGTTTCACCCACGAGTGCTGAGGGAGCTGGATGATGATATTGCCAGGCTACATACGATGATGTTGGAGCTCATGGTGAATGAGACGAGTTCCTGAAGGATGGAAGAGAACAAGTGTCTCCCTAACTTCAAGAAGAACAAGAGAGAAGATCTGGGGAATTACAAGCTGGTCAACCTCTTATAGAATGATGGAATCATTCAGATTGGAAAAGACCTCTGAGATCATTAAGTCCAGCCTGTGACTGATCCCCACCGTGTCACCCAGACCAGAGCACTGAGTGCCACGTCTAGGCGTTCCTTGGACACCTCCAGGGACGGGGACTCCACCACCTCCCTAGGCAGCTCCTGCCAATGCCTGACCAACTTTTCAGTGAAGAAATTCTTCCTGATGTCCAACCTGAACAACCCCTGGAACAATTTGAAGCCATTTGGCCTTGTCCTGTCCCTTGCTCCCTGGGAGCAGAGCCTGAACCCCACCTGGCTGCACCCTCCTGTCAGGGAGCTGTAGGAAGCAAGAAGGTCTCCCGCCGAGCCTCCTTTTCTCCAGGCTGAGCCTCCACAGCTCCCTCAGCTGCTGCTGATGCTCCAGAACCTTTCCCAGCTCCATTCCCTTCTCTGGACATGCTCCAACCCCTGAATGTTTTTCTTGTAGTGAGGGGCCCCGAACCAGGCACAGGACTCAAGGTGTGCTCCCACCAGTGCCAAGTAGAGGGGGGGAAGTCACTGCCTTGGCCCTGTTGGTCAAACTATTTTTGATAGAGGTCAGGATGCCACTGGCTTTTTGGCCATCTGGCACACTCTTCTCATTCTCTGGAAAGGTGATGGAATAAATCCTTCTGGAAACAATGTCCAAATACATGAAGGACAAGAATGTGACTGGCAGAAGTCAGCCTGGATTTATGAAGAGTATATCACACATTAAACATGATGATTAAGCATATAATTAGTCAATAATCTCACAGCCTTTGACAGTGAGGTGGCCATGGGGAAGCAGTGCACCCTCCACCAGCTCACAGATCATACAAGTCTGGCAGAAGTGGTTGATGCACCAGAGGGTCGTGCTGCCATCCTGAGGAACCTCAACATGCTGGAGAAATGGGCCAACAGGAACCTCAGGAAGCTCTGCAAAGAGAAATGGAAAGTCCTGCTTCTGGGGAGGAATAAGGCCTATGCAGCAGTGCACACTGAGGACCTGCCAGGTGTAAAACAGCTCTGCAAAGAAGGACCTTGGTGTCCTGGTGGACTCCAAGCTAAATGTAAGCCAGCAATGCCCTTTCCCAGCAACAGAGGCCCACACGATCTTAGTCTGCATTGGACAGAACACTGGCAGCACATGAAGGGATGTGATCCTTCCCCTCTGCAGAGTACTGATGAAGTGCTCTGTCCAGGTCAAGAAAGCCATGGACTTGCTGTATTGAGTCCAGTGCAGGGCCTCCAAGACGATCTATGCGCTGGAGTGCCTTTCATATGAGGAGAGACAAGAAGAGCTGGGACTGTTCAGTCTAGAGAACAGAAGGCTTAGGGGGAAATCTAATGGGATTTTATAAATACGTAAGAAGAAGGGATGAAGAGGGAGCCAGACTCCTCTCCACAGTGTTCACTGACGGGACAAGAGACACAATACAAATTATACCATATGAAGTTCCATCTGAACACAAGAAAACACTCTCTTACTGTTGAGAGTGCCTAAACTCTGGAGGATTTCAAGAAATCCCTTCCAACCTAAATGATCCTGTGACTGATTACTTAATGAAAAATAAGTAAGATGCTTCCATCTGTTTGTTGCACAGAGGAAGACAAATCTCATATACTTGTTTTTTATGGAGAAGATGAAGTACAGAAGGACAAAATGACTTGTCCAAATTACACATCAAGCTGGTGGCAGAACAGGGAGCACACATGATTTTCTCATCCTTAGTTTTGGTCCAAGCACATCTGAAATGAACACATTTCAACAGGCAGCCACATTATATTCAAGACTACATCTTCACAAATTACTTCCTGCAGAGTTTTGTAAGGACAAACACCTGTCTCTTCTGGCTACACCGGTTACAAAGCCACTGTTCTCAGGTCCTCCTGATGTAGGGCCATTACAGCCACCTTCCATCTGTCCACATACCCACCTCCTAACTTGCTGCAGTTATGAAAACAAGCTGACATATTTAAACTGTTTATGATCACACTGACACACACCAGATAGAGTTGGTATCTACTCAGATGACAGATATTCACATGTGGGGAAGGCAAAAGCAGCTGAAAGCACATAGAGAAGGTAATTCCCTCCAGTAATTCAGAGGTTTTTTTCAGGGAACAACCTATATTCCCAACTAGTGATTATAATTCAAAGCAAAAGTGAAAGAGTTAAGTGAGATTTTAAGTCATTTTAAGGTAGGTACTCTTAAGGCAGTTATCAATTCTACAATGCAAAGCTCTGTAGTATTGCACAGAATTCTGGCTTTCCCTGCTTAGGAAAGATTACAACAAAATGAAAAATGTGTAAAGAACGATTAGGAGGATGATCAGGGGAATCGAAGTCCTGCTAAATGAGGAGAAACTGGGAGAAACTATTTTAGGCATAGATAAGTAAAAACTGTGAAAGGACATGGTTCCTATCAACAAATATTGCAGTATTACAGTATTATTACAGTAAACAACAATCAAAATTATGGGATCAAGTAAACCAAACATGTTTTAGTAAGAAAATCATTATACTTATAAACAGAATTACATTTAACTGTTAGTTTATAACAGTGCTCTGTACTCTATGACCCAGGTCATTCTTCTAGTCTTACCCAAAATAATGGTCAAAATTCTGTCATTACAAAGTCAAGGCAATATTTCTTTTGTATCCCTCAGTGTGTCCAGAATTCATGCCAGTGACTGAAAACTAAGTGCAATTTATAATACTTTGGATTAAACCAGTCTAGTAAATAAAACTCTGCCTGAAATCCATGCATTTGTGTCTAAGCTCTTCTTTGGGGATAGGGATCCTGTCTGAGGCCCTCCAGCTGACAAACATCATATGCATCAAATTTCATACACAGGATTACAAATAACCTTATTTTTAGTGCTGCTGTCTGCAATCAATCTTAAGTGTGTTGAAAAATTATGCGCATTTAACTGAAATGCAGAGCTGGCTGCAGGTTTTTGCAGGGCTTTGTACAAATGAGTCTTTAGCCAGTTTCCCCCCCCAGAAGGACAATCCCTAGCTCTGACCACCAGCTCTTCCCTCCAAGCCCTGGCAACACACCTCTACTCCAACCAAATAATACAAGAATTTAAAGCAGGCCAAGCTAAGCATGCTTGTCTGAAGGAGTGCGTCCAGGCAAAGAAGGATCATGGAGAGTTTGTTGAAGGATAACTGTGGTCCAGGCCCATTGTTTTGGTGACATCACAATTCATATCCTCTAAAGATCCTGCCAGATATCTCTTGAGAATAGATGGAAGTGAAAAACAAGCAGTAAAAAAAGCACTCCACCCTCAAGGCCATTCTTCTAAAACATAACAATTAAACTGTGAAAAACATCTTCTCTTGGCTTTGCAGTTTGGTTTAAAAATGCTAATTCACAGGCAAATCCCTACCCTTTCAAAATCTCAGAGTGTGGGTCTCACATATTGGGTGTCAACTTTTGATTTCACTAGAAGTGATTCTATTTGGGCATTAAGTATTAATTATTAAGCTAATAAGTATTTAGAAACAAGACAGGCTTACCCAGCTGCAGTTTTGTTGCTGATTCAGCTGCACACACATGCACATTCATGTGGCTCCCAGTTGGAAATCTTCGTGCAAAAAGTTAATACTGAGGCCATTTGTGCCTTCTTACACCCTCTTCAGGGGACCAACAGCACAGAGGGGTTGTGGCCTCTCTGCAGCCTCTCCTAACTATGAGTTGGTACTGCAGAGTGGGCAAACAATCAGGCACTGGGAAGCAGAAGGTAGAAACCACTCTGATTATGATATCTCAAGGAATCTCACTGAAAAGAATGGGGTTTTTTTCTTGACTGTAACCACATGTCTCTTACTTCAGCTGGTGGGCTCCTGGCACACCTCAGAGCTGCAGTGCCAATGATGATCAAGTAGGAATAACAGCACTGCTCCACTGAACCTGGCGCTCCTTCAGCAATTTTGCCAAGTGCACAATGTTTCAAGCAAATCAGCCAGGGAAATCTCAGGCATCCTAAAGACAAAGCTGTTATGGGAAATGCTGATGACATCATCTGTGTTCAGACTAAATGTGCCCTTTTATTTGGAGGGAGAAACTCTACAGGAAGTTGTAACATCCAAGAATAGAGTGTCAAATCCATTTTGTAAAATTGAGGAATGTTGGTTCAGCTTTCTGGTATCACAAGACAGAAAAATATGAGGATAAACCAGAGCTCTGTTAATAGGGGAGCGTGTTAACTTCCTTTTCATCAGATACAGTAATTTTTCATGCTAACTGATTGTTCAGAAAATCCCAGGTTTATTTTGGATAAAATCCAATGCAGCTTTATCACTACTTTGTTCCTGTACAAAGTTACGTGAAGCAGGGCATCCAAAAGAATTTGAGCTCTGTTAGTATGGTAACAGCAAGGATGCCTGTCCTAATGGATACCTGGTGTATGTTGGATTGTGAGAGAAATTTCAGGAGTCTTGGGAAGGAGACAGCAGAAACACAACTGGAACTAAGTTCTCTAATTTTACAAAAGATGTCATGAAGAAATTCTGTCAGATAGGGCATGATTAAGGTCAAAAATATTCAAACATTATGTGCGCATGATACATTCATATGTTCAATATAGTTCTGAACTATATTTACACAGACACGATGTGTGCGAGCAAACATTGTTTTAAAAAAAAGATAGTTTGCTAATTTTAACAGGATTGCCATAACTTGTGGGAGTTCAAAGCAAGAAATGAAATTAATAGCTGCATGACCTTAGACTTCTGTGATGTAATAATTGCTTATTCAGCTGCTGCAGTGAATATTTTCTGCAAAAGAAAGATCAGCTGAAGAACGCTACCCAAAAGCATGATTCCTGGAATGAGAACCCCTGAATTGTTTCTTGTGCAAATGATAAGCAGGAGTAAAAAGAACTGGATAAATTTCATAGCAGTAGCATTCCAGATAGATCAAAAAGGGAGATTTTTTTTAGGTAAAATCTACAATAGCAGCTATTCTGCACTGTTGCCTCTAATGGAAAGGCCTACACACAGTCCAGGATTGAATAGCTGTTCATTACTTGGCGCTGATCTATGGAACAGTTGTCAATCTGATGGTGAAACCAAACCAAAGTGACACCTGAGCCTAGGTGGGCTCACCAAGTCAGTGCCAGTTAGGATTGCCTCTTCTTTGGGGCAGTCCATGATGTGACCCTCAAACTCCTTGATTTCCCAGCCCACATAACCAGCTGTAGTTGGGTATGGATTTGGAAGTGAGTCCAGGTCAAGGGGTCAAAATCACACTTTCTTATTAAGATGTTTATAATCCTTTAAGCACATGAATTGATTATGTTTGCAAAATGTGGTGCAGATCTTGCCCTTCACTCAATTTACTCTGTAAGAAGGTCGGCACTATGGAATGTGAGAAAACAAAACATGATCATCACTGCTCAGTATATGAGAATACAGGCAACAGATAAGACTCTGTGAGAGCTCAGCACTAACCCAACATGTTTCAGTAACAGTATGTCATGCAGAATTTTTGGAACTCGTGATTACAACAGGCACACACTGGTTTAGGTTTTCAGTAAGAAAACCACTTTCAACAGTCACTGTGTACCTTTCTGATAAAACCTCTCTTGTCCTGTCCAAAAACCTCTCTCACTAGTGATGCATATCCATATAACTGCCAGCTGGAAAAAACTCTGAATCTACTTACAGAATTTGATCCTTGGAATGACAGACTGGCCAGCCATGACTCAGAGTCACATTCTTTGTCTTCCAATCTCCCTTTATATCTGCATTCTCACAAAACTATAGCAACTGCATACCCCTTTAACCACAGTTCCCCTTTGCTCAATATTCAGGGCAAACAAAGTGTGCTTGGTCTACTACACCAAATTAATTCCCCCTGAACAATGACACCTGGCTGTTACCAGGTGGACAAAGTCAGCTGCTTTTGTAGCAGGGACAGCAGTTAAGTGCTGGCAGCTGGGATTTGTACTGTACTCTTCTTACAACAAACTGTGGAAATGCTGTCTCTGGCAATGCAAACACACTCTGGCTCACCACTTAAGGTATTGAATAGACCTGGAGAGATGTTTAGACAAGACGGAAACCAGCTGACTTCAAAGGTCCAACTTGTAATAGACTAACTTAACAAATACAGCTTTGCTCATCTTCATATTGTGTATTAAACCTAGAGACTGGGCACACAGAGTAGGGGAAAGGGTGAAGGAAACTTGAAACCATGAAAGGGAAATATGTACAACAGAAAATCTGGCCCCATGATTCCCTGAAACAAATAGTTTGAACAGGAAGTAAAGGAGCAAAGCAGGAGAGCATTACCATTCTTTATCGGAGCCAATGTGAATGTGTGATGGATCTTCAGAACGGAGTTGGAATGAAGATGTGCCTCTTCCATTTTGTATGAAAAGAAAGAAGCAAATAGGAGCTTTTCTTTTTCTGCAGAGAAGTGCTAGTTCACCTCAAGACTGTTCATCAAATAGACCATAATGCTAATGGGGTACAATGAACAGACACAGCTGAACTACGGCACTAGTCATCTTTGGACAGTAAGACGTTCTTAGTCATTCCACTCAGTTGTTCTTACAGGCTCCCTTAAAGACTAAGACAACCTGAACTTCATAATAAAAGCATAAAACTCGGAGCCAGGACACCCTCTCTCTTAACAGCCACAGCAGCAGGGCAAGAGGACAGCAAGGGCCAAGAGGAATTCTTCAATGCATATGTTGTAGAGTGCAAGGCTGTGTTCCTCACCAGCTGTCCTTTTCCTGTCCTCCTGTGGTCCCTCAAAGAGGATCTATGATTTTGAGCTTCTCTCCTCCAAGTGTGAGGGGTCATACTGGAGCTTTATGGGCTGATAGACAATCACTCACAATTCACATGCAGCTAAAAAATACAACATCCTCTCTAAACATGTTTAAAGGGTTTGAATCTTTACTTTCAGATGGAATCTCAGCTGAGGGTGATTATTTCAGGACAGCTGAAATCACTGAAGAAACCCAGTTAACACAGTAACTAAAGCAGCAGCACCCTAAAGGAAATGCCTGGTATGTTAGTGTGTTTTGTGGTTGGTTTGAAAACGGCCAACATTTTACTGGAAATTTTTTTAGGTCTGGAGAACACTCATTAATAGGGAATGTGACTCTGGTAGCACCAGCAATGGCCGTCACACAACTAGGGGGATTTTTCAGATACAGCCAAACCTCATTTTATGAGATATCTGTGTAGAGTTTATGAAACAAGTTCTTAAAACCTTCCACGGCAATAGCTGGTGATGAGGACAGGCCTGACAGAGGCAATGGTATGCTGCAACATCCATTATGTCCTTAGCAGGGAAAGCACATGCTTTACTGCAGAGTTTTTATTATGCCTTGGGTCTAAAAAATAAATATTCCTAAAAGTAGCCAACTGGCTACTAAAAATTAGAAAAGAGAACTCCAGCTATTGCAGGAATAAGGCATCTTAGAGATACATATATCTGTATCTCAAAATGTCAAAAAAGATAATGATATAGAAGGCCTTGGGAAGTTATCTTGTCTTACTCACTACTTTCAGTGAGACCTGATAAAATCCAGTCAGTTGTGGGCAGAGGTCTATGTAGCTGTTTAACACCAGTATCAAGTGAGGCTGATTCTCAAACTTGTCTAGGCAATGTGCTCTTGTGCTCCAAGATCTCATACATGCAGCAACAACAGAATTTTTTTTATAATATATTACCTCACTGTTCACTCCAAAAGCACATTTCAATTCATCCTTTTGTTACTACCTCTTATACACCCAACCTTCTCTGTACCTGAAGACTGCTGCTCCCTAAGGATGCCTTTTCTGGGACCAAATTAACACCTACTTTTTCATCTTTCTGGATAGGTTTTTTTCCTGGGCTTCCATGAGGAGACATTAAGACTAGAAGAATAAAGACTGTTCTGAAAATTTCTAGAAGATATGAAAGTATTGAGAGAAACTTGGAGGCCACTGAATCAGCATTGTGTAAACAGCTTACTACATGTAGATTCTGTCCCAGACTTTACATACTTACAAGAACATGAAAAAAGATGGTGCATTAACAGCTCTGATGGACACAGGTGGACTAAAGAACCAAGTCTCATCAAGATGACATGGAAGAACATACAAAAAAAGACTCATAACTGGAAGAACTGCAACTGCTCTGCCTGATAACCACATGCTAAACTTTGCCCTTCACTTTTCCCCCCGTGAGAAAATAATGCAAATAATGAAATAACTTCACTGAATGTTGACAGGAAAAGTGCCACATAAGGCTTTCTCATTTAAGAGGAAACTTTAATCTTCTCTTGATTTCTCATTTCAAATAATGAAAAACTGTGTGATTAGAAAATTTTATTTAGGGTATTAAAATTAACCTATTGCTAGTCCTGTTCATTTGTATAAAGGCCATGACCCAAAATGTACTGCAGTAAAATTACAGTCTTTAGGTAGACCTTAAAGAGCTTTGGATTGAGTCCAAGTATATGTATATATCCAAAATAAAGCTACTTAAATAAGAAGGATATGAGAATGTGACAGAGCAGCACATCTCAGAATATCAAACATATATGCTCCAGTATTTCTACTGCCATAAAATGATTTCTATTTCTATTGCTATTCCTGTAAAATGATTGCAGAAAAAATATTTTCACACTGGGATTTCTGTATTTTCATCTGACTAGAAAATTAATAATAATAACTATGCTTTTATATACTGCTAAAGTAAAATGTATCTACTCTGTAGGCAGCATGCTTATTGCTGATTATAAAAAAAAATGGACAATGATGAAAGATTCTGATATTCTAGTAGTGCCATATTTAAAGAATAGTCAGGAAGCACTAAGCAGATGGGATAAAATTTATAGCACAATGGGTCAAGGTTCAAGTATGGAAGGAACCACAGACTTAAAAGAGCAGGAAGAAAATACAGATCCTTTTTTTGCATACATATAGCAATGCTTTAGGGAAGGTTTCATTTTAGAGGAAACATTACCAGAACTCTTATATGAGAATTTCCTCATTTTGAAATTATCTATACTGAGCCACAAATCAATATCTAACTCTCCCAGATTCTCTGACTAAGCATTTATATTAAAAGTACTCAGTACCTGAAATTTAGTCAATGACAAGAGCAAAGCTGGAAGGTGGCAGTATTTCCAATGGATATACTGCAAGTAGCATTTGCACATTACATCCTTCCAAAGCTTCATAAATCCTTGGAAACATGCTAAAAAGCTAAAATATACCATACAAAGTATTTCTACATCTGTATACTTCAGCACTGATAAAAAAGATCTTTTCTGGTATTGCTTTCTTTATTACTAAGATTAAAGTCTCAGTCCAGATTTTAACTAGACTCAAAACCAAACCATTTATTGGGGAACATACTGCACCCTTGTGCAGCATAGCTCATTTGTGGTGCTACCATAACCCAGAAAACAATGTACTTCCTATACCTGTGTACTCAGTACCTAAAACTACATCAGCTTTCTTTGAATGAAAGTGTAACAGTAATTTGATTAACTAAAGAGTATTAATGAAAATCCCTGAGAATCCTGAAATTTATTTTCTTAAGATACAGCAGCACATACTTCAAATCCAAAAGGCAATTTCTCAAAACTTTGAAGTCTGAAGTAGGCTATAATAGGTACAAATCAGAGACAAAGTATTCCTTAGTGCTGGGGAAATTAGAAATGTTGCTTGCTTTAAAACTCAGATCAGAAGAAACTTTAATGAACTGCCTTGGCCAAAGATTTGTTGGTATACTGAGGAGAGTACAAGCATGGGAGATGCTTAAGACATGCTGCATCCTCTTGATCAGAGAAGACTTTCAACACAACTTGTTCTGGACTGTCCTGTGTCTTACCAGAGGACAAGTAACCTTGGAAGGCTGATAAACATGCAGGTGACTGCCACAATTTCCCCCTCACTGTACACTCTGTCACCATAAATCACCCAGTATATCGTCTTAGTATGTCCTTGTCTACTCCTTCTCCACTTACTTGACATTATTCTGAGCATTTCTAAGATAATTTCTACTCACAAAATATTATGGCCAGTAATTCTAGCCATTTCTCTAGAACTCTTCACTGAACTGTACTGACTTTTTCTCTCCTTTTTAGGCTTTTTGCTTGTTGTGGTTTCTTCCTATGTTCCTCTCTTGCTCCTGACAAGTCCTTCATGGATTTCTTTGCAGACAATTTTTCTATTCTTTCTTACCCTGCAATCTTCTCAACCTTCTGCTTCCACTTCTACATCTTATCTTGGAGCAATACTATCCAACCTCTCAATTTAATTGTGTGATGACTTAACTATTAAAATCTCTCCCCTGGCCTATCTCCTTCCATCAAATCTACACAGAAACACAAGTGGCTAACATTTCCAGAGTGCTTACACAAGCTTCTGCCTATTTTGGCTAAAATTACCTGCTTTCTTTCTTATTTCTTAACATCACTCCTTTTCTTCCTGTAACAGTCAACCATCACTTTCTGCTACATTTTCACAAAAGCTTTTGTTTATTTATCTCTTTCGTACTAACTCACTCTATGTTACCATTGAAATTCTTGCCTGTGGCCTGAAGTTGTTTTCTTTGGATTTCAGCTCTCTCTTTCTTGACCTTCTCTGTTTCATCCCCTTTTATTCTCTACAGATATTTTACTACATCAAGTAAACTCAGATTCTCTGCTTACTGAATTCTTTTTACCACCTACTTCTTTAGAAGTATCCGTAACTCAAAAAAACAAATTCAAAATCTTTCATGGTCCCAGTTAACTATTTCAGTCAAGTCCCAGAGGGCTAAAGCCCATCTTTCACTTCGGAAAATAGTAATAGAAATATTGTAGAGCAAGTTGGTCTTAACACAACTATTTATTGAAAACACATGTTAAGTTGATATGAAACTTGCAGAATGGGCTAAAGTAGGATGACAAATAAATAACTTTTGAAAATGCATTGACATACTCTCAGATAATGCCTGAAACCTAACAGAACGATATAAATATACTGCAGTAACTTGATAAGCTGGTTTATGGGGGTTTCTCTTGGATTTCACTAACATGTCTGCTTTCAATTACACAGATGAAAAACAAAGAGCTTTAACATCTTGCTCTTCTCCTGACTGCAATAAAATTTCACTACTGAAAATGGTCTCTTAAAACAAAACTCAGCTAAAAGCTAATTTAGAGGTAGAACTCATGTTTTAGAACTGATAGTATGTTATTTTTTTGGGGCAGATTTTATCTATGATAGCACACAAGAAAACACAGATTTAGCCTTTTATGTGTCCTACCTCCACCCATATACTTCTTATAAATGTACTGTTATAAAAGCACATGTAAAAATCATAATCTTAAAATAAAACTCATTCCACAAAGTCAGTGGAACATTTTTTTTATTACAACAGTAACCTTCCCCTGAATAGACATGCTTCCAGATGTTTAGTGAGTTAAAACTGTGCCTGTAGTACCAAGATGTGCCAAACAGAAAGCTACAGGATGAACCATTAATACACTGACTGGCCATAGTGATGTAATTCATCTTCTTTGTTTTATGGTAATTGATACGTGTTATATAATGCAATGTTTACATTGCAAAAAAAAAGTTGCATCATGAAATGTTTTAAGGTTTTAAGATCCTTACTCTTGCAAAGAATGATGTACATACCTATATTCATGTGTACTGGGCAGTTCCCCTGAAGGCAGTCCCTTCAGTTTCTTCAGAATGAAGACTTTAAGAGCTACTGATGATTTGATGGTTCATTAATAAGGAAAAGCAATTAAGAAAACTGATGGTAACAAGTTTAAAAGAAAACTGTATTTCATAAATACACTGTCCTAGTAACTTGGTAATTGTATCACCATAGCACATAAGAGCTCCTCTTTGCTCTAAGGCCCCTTATTCCAGACCTGCAGGAAGCACAGGAGCACAGGCTCCACCCCAAATATTCAACAATATGACCTCACCATGTAATTACTTCACATACCTCCAAAACACAGATTATTATTCAATATTCATTAATTATTTCACCCAAGCGAACTCTACTCTTTAAATGCTGATCTCCTAAGCAAGGATCCTCACCTGTTTTCAGACATTGAAATCTAATTTTATCCAGTGTACTGTTAAGTTTTAAGAAATAGAAATTCTCAGTCAAATTAGAGTATGGATTCTAATTTGGAAATAAAAACCTGATATATATTTTACTGCCAATTTTTGTGTTAAAAAACTGAATTTATAGATTTAGTGACTTCCCAGTTTTCTAAAAAGTTATCCAGTAACTAAAGTTAAATGTACAGAGGTTACAAACTGAAATTTTTCATGTTCTACAATAATGTTGAATGCTTAAAATTACTATGTCTGCTCACTGTGACACATCAAAGCCAGAGTTTTGCTGATATACTCTGTTGTCTAAGGAGAAATAGGAGCTATTTTGATTCTGGAGGTGAATCCTGGTCTTCCCACCATCTTATTCTGTCCCTCTTTAGGACAAGGAGTGCTACAATCTCTTTAACAAAAGCAAGTATTTTTACAGATATCTGTGACAAATGCTCTGCTATATGAAAATCCAAGACTCAAGACACTGTGATTGTAACAAATTATTTTCTCCACTGGCTTTTGTCTGCCTAGGCCAGAGACCATGTGTTTCCAAGTACTTGCCTGGAGTGTAATGAAACCTCAATGGACCCCTTGGGGTTACTTTAATGGAAAAGTCACTTACCTGTTAGCTGTGATAAATTATCACCATGGAACAAATACTTTCTTTGTCATCTCCTACAAATTAAGATTTGCATGAGATTTCTACAATGAATTAAATCAAGTTCACATCCTCTCTTCAGACAGTATCAGGAGATCAGGAAAAAAGTGTGCAGCATGGAAAAGGAGTCATGGCCCGGATCCAGATCCCTGCTTTCAAAAGCAACCACATCACACGGTATCATTCGTAAATGGTCCATGTTTTGTGTCCAAAAAGCCTGCATCCTTTGCTTCGCTATTCCTCCTCCTCCTCTGGGTTTCCAATTAACTGCTGGTGCAGTTTCCCATGTTTTTCGGGTGTAGTTGTGTCTCTGGCAGATCAGAGCTGACGCCTCTGCTGCCCGCCGGTTTCGGACCCATCACTTCGCGCGGTGCCAGCGCCGGGCTCCTCTCGCTGGGGACGAAGGGCACCGTGCGGTGACCGCCCCGACATGTCGCGATTCCTGTGGTATCCACCGAGCTACGCTGGATCCGGGTGGGGGTGTCCGTCGGGCGACCCGACTCACACTTTCCCCGCGGCACAGCCCATTCGGCAGAGCTTCGTACCGAACCTGCCCGGGGGTAGCGGGACTGGCTGGGGCAGCGGCGGGGCCGGTGCATACCACGCCTTTCTGCTCACTTGGACGTGGCAGCGGCGCTTTAAAGCCTGCCCGGAACGTCCAGGGACACGGGGAAGAAGGGGCCCCAAGGCGGGCCCCGCGGCCCCATCTCCCGGCAGCGCGGGGGACACCGTGGGGAGCCCTGCAGCCCCATCCCCAGGAGCCCGCATCCGGCAGCGGGTCCCGCCGGGGCAGAGCCCGGCGGCTCGGGGCGCTCCCGCACTTACCTTGTCCCCGGGGTGAAGGCAGCAGCGCCAGGAGCAGGAGCAGCCGCAGCGGCCGGGCCCCGCCGAGGTTGTCCATCNNNTCCGAGGTTGTCCATCGGCGGGGAGCGCTCGCTCCAATGGGTCTCGGCTCTTCTGCGGCGACCGGTGGGCTCCCCCTTTTCGCTAGCTGCTGCTGCTGCTGTTATCCCAGCCGCCTGAGACTGGCTGGAAAAAGCTTGCAGGAATCCCCAACTCGGTGGGCTTTACAAAGATTTAATTCAGTGCCTGCCCGCTTAATTACACAGCCTGCAAGTGCTCTGCAGAACAGAGCCGCCACCGCAGCTCGGAGGCACGAACCCTGTTGCTTCTGATAGCCCGCCGCCCCCACACGCTCTAAAAGTGACTCCCTTAAGCTCGGAAAACGGCAGATCCGCAGCGTGAACCGCGGGCCGGCGTGACTGATTCTGTGAAGGAAAAGTGCAGCGACTTCTCTCGGTTCCAAGTAGAAGAAAGCTACAAACAAAGGCAAGGCAAAGCAAAACAAAACAAAAGAAACCACCTAGCAGAAGTTTAACCTCTAAAGGGGAAATATTCAACCCCCTCTTCTAGGTCTTTCCGTGGATTTTACCCCAATAGAGCTTTTGTCAATCAAATACGATGTTAAAAAGGAGAGAGATTCTAGAATATTTCAATGAAATTCAGTGGGGAAAAAAAATCCCTTCTTCCCTCCCCCTACTCTTAAGAAGTCAGGATGAGAATTTCAACCCAAATGAGGCAGCTCTGCTCTTTCTCCCCTCCCTTCTTTTTTCTTTTTTTTTTTTTTAACCTTCTTATCTTATTTAAACGGGAGCACAAACACTGATAGTGGTCAAAGGACCCAGTTGGCAATGCTGTTGCTGAGATCTTTCAGATAATGAGAGGGATAATATTTGCAGGCAAATGGGGATGGAAACACAGACAGAGTTCAACACCCCTGTATACTTTGACCTCGATTTTACACAAACAAAGAGTTGGAAGTCATTCTGTGTTTACTTGCAGGTTGTGCCATGTGGACTCTGATTGGGCTACTCCTCTTGTAACTACTCAATAATGCAACTTCTGAGTATCTCTCCTCAAAATGTCCAAGTGGATAAAGTATTTAAGGCAGTAACAGTTGAATGTGTGTTTTCTTCCACACCAAGTTATTTGTACTTTTCTAACACAAGAACATAATACAGCCATAAGGCCAAGAGTCCAACTATCTCAATAGCCTGTCTTCAGCCACAATTGTAAAGCAGTGGAACAACATGAATAAGAAAAACACACGTGATAATTTTCACAGTTATTCTCCCAGCCTTCAGTTCCTTTGAGTTTGGAGCATTTCTTCAGTGAAATGTGGTCTATGTGCACTTAGTAGCCCTCAGTGAATTTCTATTCCAGGTATTTATCATGTCTCCCCATGAGTTCTTGTAAAACTTTATCATCCAAAATACCCTTTGGCAACTGGTTTCATGGACTTACCAGTGACTGTGTAAAGGGCCATTTCCTTCTCTTCCATTTGAACCCGATTCCAACACCCTTCTAGTGCTGCCTCCCACATACACTGCAGAAAGAGTTATTCAAGGACTGACCTCCATCCACACTCAAAATGCCCACATCATCTTCCTTTAACTGCTGGGGTTTTTTGTTTGGTTTGTTGTTTGCTTGGGTTGTTTTGTTTGTTTGGGTTTTTTGTTTGTTTGGTTGGTTGGTTTTTGTTTGGGGTTTTTGTTTGGTTGGTTGGTTTGGTATTTTTGTTTGTTTGGGTTTGGTTTGATTTTTTGGGTTATTTTTTGTTGTTGTTTTGGGGGGGGGTTGGTTTGTTTTTGTTTTGTTTTGGGGGGTGAAATAAGGCAATATTGAACTGAACCCAGAGTTTCTATAGGGGGATTCCTCTGGTTCAGTAAACTGGTACAAATTTTAGACAAGGTGTAATCTTTGTTAGGCATCTCTCTCAGCTATCTGGTACATGAAAAATGGTAGCTTGGAGATTGGAATGAAGCACTGGCAAGGTCCCACTGTAACTGATGTAAAATCCTTTTAAACTGAGTTAGGGCATTTAAAAAAGAGAGAGAAATAGACATGTTATGTAGAAAATCCCCCAATTAAAATCCCCCCCAGATAAAATCAGCCATCCATCCTTTTACCCCTTTTCCAGCTGCCCCTCCCCAGTAAAATAAAGAGGAGAAAACCAACGACAACAAAAAATCTAAATTTAGGATTGTTATGAATGACATAGCAATTATTCTAGAAGGAATTCCAGCTCTGCCTTTAGCTACAAGATGCTATAACAAGCCTTGTGGTGGTGTCTGGGTGGGCCTTCTTGGAGGTGCAGTTTTGGGCGTGTAGGGCAACAGAGGAAGCTCATGGCCCTCCCATTTCCTTTTGTTTACCTAAGCTGGGAGCCATTTGGTATGGATGTTCTGTAGTTTGAGATTTGAGGATGGGGATGTGCCTGCATCCCGATTTATTCCAAATTAATCCCTGACAAGGATATGGAAACTGCATATAAAGTGTCCCCAAGTGATACTACCCTACTGGTTTTTATTTAAATTGTATTACGTATAAATAGAAATATATAAATAAGCCATATTATATATATATGCATATGTATAATGACATGGATACCAGTAATCCAAGCCACTATGCTGTTTACGTATGCAAGAAATACAGATGCTTGTATCCAAACAAGGGAATCTACCTGGGCTCTATGTTTCAAATGCCTAAAGACTGTCAGAAGAGGCTTGGCTTATCTTAAAAAGCTTTTCTCGTCAAAGACAAAACCTGTTTTCCCACTTTGCATGGATCAGTTAAATATTCCAGGCTGGGACTCATAACCCTGAATCCTTTTTAACAGCATTGCTTCTAAGCATGTTGAGTTTTGCCCATTTTGGAATTTGTATCCATCTTTTACATGTTGCCTACATTTTCTTTTCTCTCCTGTCTGATTGAAGGAAATAGATATAGCTATCTTGGACACTCAGAAAACACACTGGTTGTCCATTAATATGTATGGGGACTGCTTCTAAGACAAGAGGAGAGTTTATCTGGGCATTATGGAATGCTTTGATGATCCATGTAATTTCCCTGTGGCATTTTTTGTAGAATTCAGGAGTAACTCAATCTGACATTCATGGGGCATTCCCTGCCTCTCCTTCTAGAGATGCATCCTCCCAGTCTCCCAGATCTCTCACTTCCCATAAATTTCCTTTCCCCTTTTAAACTTTCTCATGTCCCCACACACTGAACTAGCCAGATATGTGGATCTGCAGGGTGTTTTCCGTGACCTGAGCCCTAGGAAGGCTGGGATTCTTTGGATAAGCTGGAGAGCACTGTGAGTCATGCACACACAGGTAGAAGGGGACAATGGCATCTGCTTTAGACTCTGCTTGGAGCCTCCACAAATCCAACAACAGCAGGGATCAGTCATTATTTTAGCTGCAGTCTAAATAAAATCTCATTATAAAGGGTGGGGAAAAGCCATCAATAAAGTAAATGGCTATTCTGGTAAAGGCCATTTCCCCTCCTGATAACCCTAGTAAATCTGAACTCCACCCCTTGTCAACAAAAGTAATCTCTGAGTATGCGACCCAAAGATCTTTGGACACCAGAAAATATACAAGTGAATATAAGACATTTCAGTCTTGAATAAATAAAATCCTAGAGTCAGTTGTACCTACTAGCTTCAAACCAGGAGTAGTTTTCTATGTTTCCTCATGGTCACTGAAGACCTGCATCATTCAGTGCTGTTTCTTCATTGTTTTATGAATTTGCTGTATTATTTACAAGTATTTTTGCATAGTTCTAATAAACAAGAACGCATCCTACCCATCTGCAAACAGTTCCAGCTTGCCAGAAAACCTTTATCTTACCAGTAGAAACTCTGATATACAACAGTATAATGTAAGCAGGCAGCCAGTGGAAAGAGTATGAGCACTGATAAAACTCTGCAACAAATTCATGTGTACTCATTTCCTCCTTCTCCCCCAGTTTCACTGACAGCCTGTTTCTTTTCCTCAGTCTCAGTTTCCCTATCAGAGGTTCTCAAACTTTATTTACTCGTGTACCACATCTTTTAGACTTCACAGCTTTGGGCTTAATATCTTTGTCCCAGGAACCCAAGATCATTCTTGGTGGCCTGATTCTATAAACACATGTTAATAATACTACTTACAGGGAGTGTGGCTTGCATTTACAAAATGCTGACACAATTCTGAGCAGTGGCTATGAGAGGTTACCTTAATAAACATTAATTTAAAAGTTATTGTAGTGTAGCAAACAGTTTAGAATAAAAATATTATAAACTTATCATATTTTCTGGCACAATTCCACAGAAACTGGTTGATACCTGGTATGTGTGAAATTTGTACACACTGGCTTTTAATTGGAAGCGTGAATGGATCAGATGATCTATGTACCGCTGCAAAATATAAACATTGAATGCTGTGTGTGCCCTGTGGTTCTCAGGACAGACAGTTTCATTTGTATGTACTCCATCATTAGCCACAGCCTATGTAGATGAGGAGGCTGGCTCAGAGTCTTTGGAGGGCTATAGTATACTCTAAGTTTTGGACAACATTGAGCTTTTCTGTCTGTCAGGGACTACTCTGTCATTCCTTTCTTTGCTCCTAGGTGAGCTCTGGAAGCAGAGTAAGCAACAAAGTTTAGGTTCCGGCTAAAACAACTTGAAACAATTAACCCTTTCTTTTCCAAACTACCCTTTCCTCACACTTCTTATTTATTTTGACTTTGATCTCACAACTGTTCTTCCATATAGTCATAGAGTTTGGGATTGGGTGAATGAGACATTCCTGCAAGAGGGAAGAACAGCCCCCAAGTGAATGTATGAAAACAGGACGTGGCAAACAGCCAGACAGCAGCAACTTACACCAAAACGAGGTAGAAAAAACATCCAGGTTGCTCTCAAAAATGACCCCCCCTACACCCTGAAAGTCCTAAATATTTAGGAATTAATTACCCAGGAGAAATGTGGCCTGCTAAACAGCAAGTTTGAGCAGACTTTAACAGACATTCTGTTTCTAGCTCATTCTCCCTGGCTTCTGAGATGTCTTTTGGCCAAATACTGGACCTCTTGGTGCCTCATGTTGTCTATAGGAATACCTGATCTGTAAAATGTTTTGAGTTTCATAAAATTGAACAAGGTGCATAAGAATTAGTTGTTAGAAAGTAGCAACTTTAAGCCATTAGCTTCCCAAGATAGTGGTAAGAAGTATTTTGGGCCAATTTTAATTTAACTTCTATTTCCCCTGTTTCAAAGCAGCACCCTATATAGTCTATATTACAGTAACATTAGTGTTTAGAATAGTTCTCATATTTTCTCCAAACTTAGAAATGTACAGACAGGCACATTTCCAGTCGAATAGCAGATACAGACATTTGCTGGACAGTTATTCTAGAATTTGTACTCTATTTCTGAAATATTCCACAAACATACAGGCTGTCATTATGAAGATCTAACTTGAGCACGTCAGTAATAGTTGCATTGCAAGTCAGAAAACAGGGTTCTTTCAAATAGGTGCATTTGGGGGCTATATAAATGGTGTCTTAACTCTCCTGCAGCAGATAGATCGTATGAAAAGCATTTGCAGAATCATTTACATGAATCCAGAAAAATAAGTGCCTTTATTAATCTCATTTTATGCAATATACTGTATTTAATAGCTCTGTTAAAGACAAGTGAAAGCTTGGCTCTATGGAAATCATTGGCAAAATTCCCACTGACTTCAGTGGGGCCCCAATAGTGTTAACTCTTCCTGACAAGGAAAATCCAGATTGCCTAGGAAGCTGGCCTGCCTCTGCGAAGACCTCAATCCAGACTGCTTACAAGTTGAACTGACTTTGTACAATTACAAAAGCTGTTATTCTTGAGAATTTGCCAAATCCTCAAGAGAAAACTAGCATAATAAATTATTTCCAAACTTCTACCCTGGAGTAAAACCAAACTTCTCATTTTATAAATGAAAGCACCTATGTAGACTTCCATATTCCAGTGGTTTCATTGACAGTTTTACAGAAATTTAAAAATTTATTTTTATTTCCAAAAAGAAACTCAAGCTTATTAAATGAACACTGATGAAACATTCTGCCTCCAAGTTTGGCATCTCGTTATAAATGCACTAAAATATATAAAATTTGTTGAAATATAAGTATATTGATTTGCATCTTCTGAAACTATCAGAATTAAGGATGATTTCTAGCCTGTGAGGAAAGGCTAAGTGAATTGGGATAGTTCAGCCTGGAAAAGAGACAGCTCTGGGGTGACATAATTGCCCCTTCCAGTACCTGAAGGGAGCCTAGAAGAAAGATGGAGAGAGACTATTTACAAGGGCCTAGAGTGACAGGACAAAGGGGAATGGTTTCAAACTGACGGAGAGTAGGTTTAGATTGGATATTAGGAAAAAATTCGCTGCTGTGAGGGTGGTGAGGCCAAGGCACAGGTTGCCCAGAGAAGCTGTGGATGCCCCATCCCTGAAAGTGTTCAAGTAGGACAGGGCTTGGGGTAACCTGGGATAGTGGAAGGTGTCCCTGCCCATGGCAGGAGGTGAAATGGGATGGGCTGTAAGTTCCCTTCCAACACAGACATTCTATGATTTAAATATATGTCTATTCCAGGCCAATTACTACACCAAACTATTCAGTTTCCTTGTTCCCATCAAAATACAAAGATGACTTCGTGAATAGAAAAAAACCACAAGAAACTGAATTTAATCTGGAACAGAAAATTCAGCAACATTGTGATAGTGCAACAAAACCCCTAGAAGTCCAGCTGTGGAGAGCTCTCTCTGTAAGTTATACTGAGGATGGTCCATATTTAGGATCCTCTGCTAAACACACAGAATGCAGCATGTTAGTGGTCATTGACTAACTCTCTGTGTCCCCTTGGAAAGTCTTTCTAGCTGCCTTTCTTTTGAACTCTGACGTTTCACAGTAGATGTTCAAGTACTGTTGTTCTGATCATAGCTGGAAGAAATTGGACGGTTTGCTCTGAAGCAGCAAAGCTAAGAATAGCTTTAACTTTGCAAGGAACTGCAACTGAAGAAACTGGTAATATTTCTGTTGGAGTGCTGTAGGACTTGTTCCCATGGGATGGTATGTAGCCTGATTTCAATACAGCCAAACACTTCATCAGTATTTAACCGGCTTATTAACTTCACTGGGATTACTCACACACCTTAATTTATATTTGCCCTTAAATTTTTTATTGAACTGGGTTATATAAAGTGTCCTAAAAAAAGTCCACTCATGTTTGTCATTTTTCAAAATGTATGTTGAGAACTGTAGTCTTTCACTATGATTTCTGAAATCAGCATTCGCCAGACTCCATAACGGGTCAAAAGAATCTTTTTCACACATATGCTGTTCATACCTCCTTCTGTGTTTTCTGACAGCTCACAGAATCTGAGGTTCTTTTCACTTCACTGCCTGTCACAGTGAGCGGTTTCCTTTCTTAGTAAAGCCAGCCTTACTAGAAATGTCTGTAAATTCTCTTCTGGTTTGCTGTTCTGTTTCTAGTAAAAAAATGCATGCTGGAGTTTTCACTGCCAGATTTCTCTTCAACTCAACATTGAGCAAGAGGACCCAAATAGTAATGTCACCATTGCTCTCATATGTCAATCATATGTAGATTTTCAAAAGAAAAAGAAAAAAGAAAATTCCCCCCTTATATTCTGAATTTATTTATTCTGTGAAGGAGGCAATGACTGTTCTTTTTAAAGAGCTAGCAGTCTTAGCATTCAATTTTTCTTCAGAATTTACTTTCATGGAGAACACACAGAGGAATGTGTTTGTACCTCAGGCAAGTGTACCCCACATTCATTTTCTTCATGAGTGAAGATACAGGAGAAGGGACTTTCAGGAGATTACAGACAAACCCATTAACACATTGTCAAAACCCCCTGACTGTTGTTCATTGTGTTTTAGCTAAAAGTCATCTCTTCCAGGCATGGTTCTACATAGTGGAATCACTCCTTTATTTGCTTACATGGAAATTAGCTGGCCACTCCTAGAGGATTTAGCATTGTGGAGTGACATTTGTAAAACCAGACCCCTAGATATTGCCTTCATATAAACAGCAACTAGCAGTAGTACTGGTCTATGACATATTAATAAAAGCCTAAAGAATTCATCTGTTCACTCTTCCTACATTCCTGGGCTCCTCCTCATAAAATATAATTAATATTTACCTTAGACACCAGATAAAATACTGGAGTTTTAGGCTGTCAGAGCTGCTAATACCTTCTCATCAGATTGATGGCTTTTGAGATGAAAGATTAACTAGAGATCTTTCCTGCTATAAAGACAAGTTTGTTCTTAAGAGCACTGGTAAAATAGAAATGAGACTTAATTGTGTATGTGACTTCAAAAAGCCCTCAATATTTTACCAGCAGGATGGCAAGGTCAGAAAGTACTTATGTGAAAGATTTTATCACCCCTTATAATGCTTTCAGAATTATTTTTCAAGCTTATTGTGAATATTCATAGCATTTTCTAATGCCTACCTACAGTGTTATATCCCACATCGCCCTTCCATCCAGACATCTGATAAGAGAGCAGTGTCAAAATACCTCTTCCTACATTTTTTTTAACTGGTAAGTCCTAGAGAAAACTTCTGTCCTGTCTAAGAACAGCTATCTATGAAGCTTCCATTTAAGACACAGATAAAGAACAACAATTTGTACTTTTCTTCCACCTCAGGCTGATGTTTCATTATTTCATATTTGCTATTCTTTGGGGGTTTTACCCTTTCTTCCCCTTTACACTCATTTGGATGATTGCTTTGGCTCTCATGGAACCACTGTATTCCATGGTTACTCTCTGCTTTTATGACACACTGATTAATAAAGTCCCTTTAAGGTCCCTTGTTCTGTTTGAAGTTCTGTTTACAGTCTTTCTTATTGACTGTCATGGTTTGACACTGGCCAAATGCTATGCAGCCATGACAGCTGCTCGCTTGCCCTCCCCTGCCACAGCTGGGAAGAGAGAAAGAAAAAAAAAAAAAACAAAGGGTTAATGAGTTGTGATAAGGAGCAGTAGAAGAACACTCCAAGGGCACAACAGGCTCGGCTTAGAGGTACAAAGTGATTTTCTTACTAAAAAAAATCAGAGGAGGATAATGAGAAGTGAAATAAGACCTTAAAACACCTTTTCTTTCCCCAACGCCTCCCTTCTTCCCACAGGGAGACAGGGCAGAGGGGTTTTGGTCAGTTCATCACCGGAGGTTTTCTTCTGCTGCTCTGGGAGAGGAGTCCTTCCCCTATGAGACTGTGGAGTCTCTCCCACAGGAGATTGTTTTCAGTGAACTTCTGCAGCAAGGGTCCACTCTCACATGCAGCAGTCCTCCCAAAACTGCTGCAATGTGAGTCCCTCCCATGGGCAAACTTCCCAAACAAAATCTTCCCAAATCTGCTGTGGCATGGGTCACTCTTTCCATGGGGTGCAGTCCTCCAAGGACAGGCTGCTCCAGCCTGGAGGCAGGGCCCCTTCTCTCCACCAGGTCTCCCACTGGATCACAGGCTCCTCCAGGCATCCACCCACTCTAGTGTGGACACCTTCCCCACAGGCTGCAGGTGGATCTCTGCATCCCCTGTGGATCCCCATGGGCTGCAGGTGGATCTCTTTTGTACCACATGGATCCCCATGGGCTGCAGGGGCACAGCTGCTTCGCCATGGTCATCACCACAGTCTACAGAGGAATCTTGGCTCTGGCACCTGGAGCACCTCCTCTCCCTTCTTCTCCACTGACCTTGGTGTCCCCATGTTGTTTCCCTCACACGTTCTCATCTCCTCTTCTCTATCTGGAATTTAAACTGCCCCACTATCTTTGTTTTGATCTTCTTCTTAAATATGTTATCACAGAAGCATTACCATCATCTCTAATTGGCCCAGCCTTGGCCAGCGACATGTCCATCTTCAGAGCCATCAGAGACTGGCTCTGCCAGACATGGTGGAAGCTTCCAGCAGCTTGTCACAGAAGCCTCTGTGGCCCCCATACCACCAAAAACCAGGCTGTGCAAAACCAACACATTAACAGACACAGATGAGAAACATACACATCACCCTGCAGCAATTTTAAGCTCTGTATTATGAGCACTTGAGAACCACAACACACACACACAATGATTCCTCTCTGTCTATCCCATGGGACACTGTTTAAAATATACTTTTTCAAGATTTGTTTAGAATATAAGAAAATGCTCAGGCAATGTGGGTTTTTCTGGCTCCCATTTATATGTGTTTGTACTAAGTTTGGCTTTGGCCTTCCTGTGTACCACCCACGTTGTATTTTATTTGGAGGCATTTTCACAGTGCTCCTCTCTACTTCAGAGGACTCAGCAAAGGAATACATGTTTTGCACTTTGCAACATGGAACTGGAACTGTCACTATAGCATGTATAATTAAATTTAGATATTGAATTGTCTAGGCACTCTTATTTATCTCGAGAACAAGATAAGTGTTTTCTGAGACAAACACAACCACCTTCTCTTTTGACCCCAATGCCTAAGAAAAGCATCCATAATTACTAGTGAAACACCACAAAAGTGCCAAGTTTGATCATGTGTTTCTTTCCTTTTTTTTTTAATTTATATATCTATGCATACATTGTTATGCTGGCCTGGCTCTTGCTTCAACATATCCCCAGTTTCAGCTGAAAAGCTCAGGAGGTTAATGTTCAGTGTCTCTCAAAATGAAAAATTCTTCTTTAAAAGACATTTTGTACACTTCAGGAAGTTACGTGGTTTTGCATTCAGACTCCTACATTCCAACCATAATTTCAGGGAAAGACTGAACAGATACAGAATCTAAAAACTCATCCATGGCATGAAGAAAAACAAAAGTGATGTAACAACCAAAAATGCAATGGAAGCACAAATATCTGTATGTCAAGATTCTCAATCTCATGTCTCATGTAAATCCTCATGGCTCCACTTTTTTCATCAAAATTGTGACAATTTGCAACAGAGGAGGATTGCCAAATCTTGAGAAAAAAAGGAGGTGTAGTATCCTACGAATTTATATATGTAAGGCAGGAAGTTTATTACTGTGTCCTCAAAGACATTGTAGTTAATCTTTTTATTAAAAAAAGAAAAAAGAAAAAAGAAAAGAAAAAGAAAAGCCTTTTAAAGTTTGAAACTTAGACTTGGAATAACACCAATCACTGTAAAGTCAGACCTTTAACAATTCATGATATAATGCACTATACTGAGATATAATACTTAAAAATATTTGACATGGCTTGTAAAATCATATATAGGACTTGGATTTAAAGTTCTTTCCGTTATTACATTTCCCATCTCCTTTTTTCATGTTTTTTTTTTTTTCAAGAGTAAAAACTTCTTACAGCCTCTGCTTCAAATACAAGAAAATCTGGTCCCAGATGTCACTAATTGGAAACAGGTTAGCAGAGAGATTTACACAGAGATGCCTGAAGTTACAATTCATCATGTGGGATCTGACAACAGCCTGTTTCACTAGGCTGTTTAATTTCATTGTATTATAATAAGCTTTAACTGATACCACGCAAAGCAGAGAGGACACATGTAAGCAGGGAAATTACATTCATATAGGTCTTTCTAAAAGCTCTTAGTGTTTGAAACATACTAAATACCATGTAAATATCTCCCTTCTAGCCAGGGATTCAGCATAAGCACAAATTGAAAAGAGAAGTACATTAATCAGTGTCTTTTGTTTCTTAACATCTGATATTTAAAAACTAAATTTAAGGAGTTAAATGTCTTTCAGCAGATCACTAGTTAAAGAACATTTCAAAATTAATTTTCTCTAATAAACACAATATTTGGAGAGGGAAGGAGACGTAAAGGGAATTGTAGTTAGTTATGATGTAGATTTGCTTTTGCTGCTGGAATCAGCAGGAATGTTGCCATTAATTTCAAGGGTAGAAGGACTGTGCTGACTACATTACAGTTGCACTAAATGAATAAACAGAAATACTTCCTGCCCACGGGGTTAAAACACTGCATTAAAACACAAACACTTAATCTGAAATCTAGTCTTTAAAAAATAAAATTATCAAATTACAAATAATTGAGACAGTTCTGCACATTTACATGCAAGCTTAGGCCAGAGACCACTGAAGTCAACTAAGAATTCTCAATACATTTCAACTGGTTGAAACTGCCAGACAGGATTCACTATTGGCCAGTTGTTTAACTAAGATATTAACACTTGTGCTCCATTAGAAATGTTTTCTTCAAATTTATAAGGCTTTTTTCCTCCAATACAATGAAACAATGTAATTGCACATACAAATTCTGGCATGCTCCCAGTGACAGTATTTTGTGAGCCTTGTTGTCCATTTCCCTGTGTTTCATGTTAGCCATTAGCCCTGGTGCTAATTGTGAGTAAGACAGAAAAACAGTGGGAGTTTTCTTTCATTTTCTTTTTATAATCTCAAATGACTATAAAAGAATTTGGGTCCATTGAAATATACTGCAAAATTCTCCTTACCTCATAGAAAATAGGATCCAATCCAAGTTATGTGAAACATTTTCTGTTGTGGAGATTACTTTAGACATACTCTGCCTTTCAAATAAAATGAAAACTAGCAGGCAGTTTATATGTACACATATACTAACTAACCATATAATTATTATTTTAACTTGTCATTTATTAATGTGTAAGTTCTTTTTACTCTTAATTTCATGATCTTGTGAATATTAAGATCCATGTTTGAATCATCCAGTTGAAATACACTGGTTTTGAAAAGAAAGGTTTTAAGTAGTGAGATCCCATTTTTGCTTTCAAGATCACTTTTGTCACTAGATCCACAGCTCAATATAATTATTCTGAGAGGTAACACCAGAGACTCTGACTCCCTTTCCTGTAAGAGAGGTCTTTGGCATACTGCTAGGTATTGTGGGAGCCAGACAGCCACTCATCTCTATGGAAAGTACATCCCTTTGGAAGCATTAGCAGGAAAAGGGAAGAAGGCACTTAAAATTAACTTTCACCAAAAAATTGAGTTTTACACTTAAAAGAAAATCAATGTAAATTTTTCACTTAGTGCAATCAGAAGCTGCACCTCAATTCTAACATGGAGTCATCTTTGTGTTGTTTTAAAACTATTCTGTAATTTTTCTGTTCATTTAATCCCTGGTTTCTGTATTGGATTCATATAAAGTCTCCAAACAGAAGAGCTCAGAAGGCTTAAAAATGTATGTGAAATGGAGAAAAGCAAACTGCCATCTTCTTGTGACAATTGTGTAGAACACACAAGTAAGGACACTAAGTTTTTACCAAGCTTTCTTAGAGGGTATTTCAGGGTCTCAAAGGAAGTGCCCCAAGTACCCTTTCAAGCTCAGAACGTCTCCTCTTCAATATTTAGGGAGGAGTGCTTATGTCTGGCTTTGCAGCATCCAGAGTGCTCAAAGCATTACTAGTATTTACTATTAGTTATGAGTTATACATTAAATTCATTATGGAAATTAACACTGAGATTACTGCAAGAATGAAAATCATCATTGCATTCTTACTATTCTCCCAAACTTCCTGAAGTACAAAGCAAAGAAGAAATAGACCAAAACAACAAAAAAGAAATATTTTTGTTCATATCAATTGTGTCTCCTTCTAAACAGCCAGTTTGGCTTCCCAGTGAGGAACAGGGAAAATAAATATGCTATGCTGATCAGAATTGTAATTCTCAGACTACATTCAGTTCATATTAAAAGATATCCACACAGGCACAGGTCTCCAATCTCTCCTGTGGGGCAAAGAAAACAAGGGAATGAAATTTCTTCTCTAGACTAAAATTTTCATTGCTCCTAAATCAGCCCTTTACAGCCTTTAGAATCTAAACTTCAAACAGATTTGCCTAGCTCCTCTGATGTATTCAGGGCAACTTTTAAACAGTAAAAGAAAGGTAATATAGTGAAGCCTCTTTGGCAATTTGCCTGAATCCAAACACATATCATCTGTTGGCAAGACAGAAATGGTTTGGTTATGTCAAAAGTGCCATATATTATTTTGGAAACAAATCTCCTTCGCAGCAGGAATTTAAACCCAAGTGCAGCTCCAAAGTATCTGATCTCTGCTCTTAACTGAACAAGAAAATTTGAATGAATGAATGAATGAATGAATGAATGAATGAATGAATGAATGAACGAATGCCCAATACACAGGAAGGGATGCAATCTGTCTGAGGATTCAATTAATATGCTAGAATACAAAAAAAAATCTAAATGCCATCCTGAAAAACAGTTATTACCATTGTTTATTATAGCTAAAGGATGAGAAAAAATAAAAATAACAAAATTATGATCTATGCTGCTTGTAATTTAGACTTGGGTCTTAAATGCACGGATGTTGGGAGCAAAATTCTTAGTGAGTGTTCCCTCCTTCACTCCAGGCTTCAAAAATACTTTTATTCCAACTTAAAAATTTTGAATTCTTGCACTTTATTATTTACTAGACAGGCAGACCAAGAAATTGGCTGTTACATACAACGTGATTTATTTCATTACATGTTAGTCTGACATCAAGAACTAAAGTGCTTTGCTAACTTTACAGAACATTACTATTATTATTATTATTA